>JAKGSA010000642.1:162193-243700 GCA_033558755.1 Philaethria dido
TATATATATATATATATATATATATATATATATATATATAACGAACTTTTTGTCTTAGTATCAGTGGTGAGGGGTGAAAATTTTAGTTAGGCAAGCCGGTAAATTAAGGGAACCTGAATTTAGGTAAGCCAGTATATATATTTAGGGAACACGGTCAAGGTATTTAGTAATTTCACTATGGAATTTTGGCGATGACCTTTTTTTATTAGGTCTAAAAGATGTCCGAGCTTATTGAACTTTTATGGCCTCATATTTGTACTGTGAAAAGTTACGCTAGCCGGTGGGAATCGAGTTGTAAGGACGCCTCGCCACTGATAAGTATTTATATTATTAAAGAAAGTATATTATTCTGTCCAAGAATACTATACAGATGTCAATGTATGGAATTGAATGCTGTTGATGCTCGCTCAGGAGGCTTATCGTTGCTGTAAATATATTATAAAATTTCATTTGAAAAGAGCAACTGTTGAGTTTCTTGCCGGCTCTCTCCTCAGCAGAACTGAGGAACTGAACCTTCCGAGCCGGTGGTAGCTCCCGTTAGGACTGACACTCCTAACATCTTTTGTAAATAGACGATTCGAAAGTGCTTGTTAGTAGTAACCTATTTGAATAAAAAATATTTTGATTTTGATTTTTTATTAGGTACAATGATACAGTAAAAAAGTGTTTGTTCATTGACTTATTGATTTAATGAAAAATAATTTAGGTGATGAAAAAATGGTTAAAATTAAATATCATAAATAAATTCATATAGGTATGCCTGTTATCTCTTTGTTAGTCTTAGAAAGTATTGAAATGGATTTAAATAGAACTTGTAGTATAATTAATAGGCTTAGGTGTAACTATTACTTATACAGATTTTTATTCTTTAATTGATTTAAATACTCTTATACGTGAGGTAAAGCTATCAAAAACTAGCAAAGCTAGAAAAGCTGTTCAAGCGACCGGCAGTTTACTTTAATATAAAAAATAAATATCTAAGCTCATCTACAAACCACTACAAAACTAAGAGATAAGAAAATGACACCATAAATCCAACGTTTGTTGAGTAATTTTTGTTGCCATACAAAAATTATATGGAATATCTTAGTACTTAGATATCAGATACACTAAAATATATATGGAAACGACAATGACAATTTTTGTCTTTTTAATCATTCCCCGAGTGAGGATTGAACCCCTAACCATCGTGTTAGATGTTGTCCCACTGCAGCGTGTTTGCCACCAAAAAAATAATTACATATTAAAATCAGACGCTAGTGTAAGTCAGTACTGGTACGTTTAAACCAGGTTAATGCTAAATATAGCTGCTGTTAAAAGTAGATAGAATGCAAACTTCAAGCGTGACCTTTATTGGTACTTCGATTTTATACTTTAAGAATAACATATTTTTATTTAAATAATTAAAAATTTAAAAATAAAGAAAAGCGAATTCAAATAAAACGCACTAAAAAGTAATATTATTACGAATTACTCAAAAACTACTCGTCAGATCTTAATTGATTTAAAAGAAACCATATCAGAAGCGCGGCTATCATATAAACGCTGTATTCCGCATATAGCAGGGTAGGCAGAGAAAACCTGAGAACCTAGTTTAAGACACTACGTTCTCCACTTTCCACCGAATTTGAGGCATTGCGTGCCTTGTTACCAAACTCAGGTCCCAAATTCCATTTCCTGGAGTGCGAATTGAACCCACAAGCTGTCCCGTTTAGAGTCGCACGCTTGTGCCTCTGCACCACGAAAGGCGTATATTGAGAATATGTATATATTTTGAACATTCGAATTTCTTAGTCGATATTTTTAAACAGCTGCAGATAGTAACCGCGATTGGTAATCGATTCCCACTTAAGGAAATGATCTTATTAGAATAATTTTAATTCCTCTGCCCTGGTTTAGACATTGCGCGACGTTGAGTTCTATCACTTTATCCGCAATGTCTTGAATTCGGGCGGAAAGTGGAAAACGGATTCTCTTTTATTTAACCGTATGTTCTCTATAATTACCCACCTTGTTAAAGCTTTAAAAAAAAACTACATGACTTAGTATTTCTTAAATACATTAACTACGATATGAATTTCATTTTAGCTTCACGCTGTATCCCGCATATAGCAGGGTAGACAGAGACTTGAGGACCTAGTGTTAAGACACTCCCCACTTTCCGCCGAATCGAGGCACTGCGTGCTGACGTAACTTTCAACGCCGCTTTTTGTATTGTTACCAAACCCAGGAAATGAAAATACTAAACTTTAACATTGCCTGCAGTGGGAATCGAACCCACATTCCGTCGCGTTTACCATCATACGCTTGTGCCTCCGCGTCACGACAGGCGTTATGAAAAACATTCTTATAAGATTTGAATCTGTTGCCCCCCTGGTTTATCAAACACTCGACTATTTAGAGGACGACTCAATATTATTGATGCCTGATTATTTGGTAGCATTTCAAACGTTTCCCGCTATTATGAAAACATTAAAATACTTAGCATGCATTGCGTACCGTAACCGGTAAAGTTACGTCCACCACTTCTCGCTCAGACGCTACCTGTCTCACTTAAGTTACTCATTCGCCTTTGCCTTTCACTTCTAGTATACTACGGCCAAAGGCATGAAGTTAACTACAGTATATGGAAAAATTGTGACAAATGTGAAGGAAATTATTTTACAATGTGCGTTATTTATCGTATACCAAAGCTTTTGTGTCTAGTTCTTATAGTATTATGTGTAACAGGTATGTTTAAAAACTATATTTTTTTCATTAAATTTAAAATTTATCATTGGATAACTGTTTTGACCATGATTTTGGTGATATTTTTGATAATAAGTTCCTTGTGTCTTATTAATAATTTATATATATGTATTTAATATGGCAAAATGTATTTTATTTAACTTCATACACAAAATGTGTTGTTATTCCAATTTTTTATAACAATTGAAAGTGTAATCAAATCAATTACGAGAGATTTCTATGACATTGTACTTGTTCTTAAACAGCTTATTCACTGTGATTAGTTTCTCTTTAGAATTTGAAATTCAATCTATAAAAATATTGCAACATAAAAGTATTTAAAAAAAATAATTTAAATATTATTGTGCTTGTACCTGTCAACAGAGACAATAAAATGAAAATGAAATAGATTCATAAATCCACTACAGATAGGTATTGAAAGTAAAAGTCATACAAAGTCACAACAACACGAAATCCGGTTACTTTATTACCAAATGTGTTTCTGGTGTACAGTGTTTATTTGTATTTTAGGCCATATCAATTTTTATGCTTAAAATAAATTTTAAGCTATAGAAATAATATAATCAAATATTTTTTATTTAAGATGTAAATCCTCTTGTACTCCGAGCGTACATATCCCAACATGGGCTTCACGGAGAAATCGAGTTCTCACTTAGAAATGAATCACTTATTAACATACGAACCAATTTGAAGCCTACCCTGCAGTATCCCGACGGTGTGTGGCGATGGACCATACACGAGTACGCAGTAGACTACAGAGACTTGTCCAACGAACGATGTTCGGAAGCCAGCCTTGGGAAGGAACTTATAGATCTCACAGAGGAATTAGGTTATTTAATTATACCTGGCAAGGATCATGCCGAATTTGAAAGTAAAAACAGTCTGACTGGCCACATGGGGTTGTGGGGTAAAAGTATAGTCCTGGAGACGGCTGAGCGTGATAGAGTCATATGTGCATCAATTTTTTCGATAGATAAATCTCATGAGCAGTTCGCTATGGCAAGATTTACAGCTCCCATAGCAGGGTATCTAAATTTCAGATGGTTATACAATGGTGATCTTGAAGATTCTTTTATTGAATCTGACCTTTACTATGCGAAGGTTTTTAAACACCACGCCGGTTATACAGAGCATAAGTGGAAAACTTATTCGTGACTGATATCTTTGATTCAGACAAAGAGGTAGCCATGAAGACAATTTAGCAACATTGCTGCAACTTGTATTCGACCTGACAATAGTGGAGATGGCATGAGTGTGGGAGATCTGGACAGTAAATTCGGTTTGATAAAAGTGGCAACAGATGCGAATCAAATGAAGACAAGAAGATTATATAAGGATGAAGTGATTAATATTCTTAGAACTGACATGGAAACAACGAAGCGTAACCTTTACGTAGTGATATTTGACGCTAAGCAGCCGGATAGCTTTTTGGCGTGTGCCAAATTGAGACCGATAAAGCCAAAAAGTACCAAGTAAGTAAATAATTAAACCATTGTATTGATATATATTTACTACGTCATTATATTTTGTAAAACATGTAATTTCCAATATTTTGTATACAGAGAGCAATTATCAACATGGATGGGATCAGAAAGGAACAGTGGAATTCACTCAGAAGACTCCATATGACCCGACGTGGGCTAACTTCACGCTAGGAGCGTCCAACCAGGACTTCTGAGGTCAACCTTCGCCGTGGGGTCCATGTTGCAGTACAGCATCAGGGAGCTGCCTCCGAAGTTAATGGACGCGAGTCTCTATAAGAGCATATGTAATACGACAGGCCATCTCTACAACCCTACTGAACTTGATTTGAAGAATATACCACCAGCAGGTAAAGTTACAGTTTTGGAAAATATTATGAATGATATAATTCAATCTTACCGCCGTTAATCTGTTTATCTAACTGTCTGTAATTTATTCTTTTAGCTAATTTTTTTTTTTTTTTATACCACGACGGTGGCAACAAGGCACACAGCCCACCTGATGGTAAGTGGCTGCCGGCCTATGGACGCTTGCAACACCAGGGGGCATCACTTACGCGTTGCCGACCCTTCAACCTATTTATTCAATGTTTAAATATGATTGCCTCTTTGTTATTAGGAGCGCATTCCATATTTTTTGCCATGCCCAAAATTAACTCAAAAATTTGATTGTATTGTATCTAAAAGATGTAGAAGAAACGTTTAATTCATTATATACTAGATAGGTTATTGTTGTATTGTGGTCAATTTACAAAAAAATCTCTATACATATTTTAATCTATGTATTATTCTCGTGTATAAGCTATATTAATCTAATTTCATCCAAGTCCGATCAGTAGTTTTCGCGAAGGAGTTACTAACACCTATCCATAACAGTAGAACAAGTAAACAAAGATATATCATATAAAATCATATTTGTTTGATGTCGCAATGTCTCGAATTCACGCGGAAAACGAACGGAGTGTCTTAACACTAGGTTGCCCTTCTATGCGGAATAAAGAGTGAATCTCATTTATTAAATTTAATATTGCGTGTAATATGAGTCATTAGGCATTCATATAATCTAAATCTAAATGTTTCTACTACTGGAGTATATCCAAGTCGCATTGTTTACGACGACGCACGCGCTACACTGTGCACTGAGCTTGGAATTCGGATGTTGGTGAAGAGACGCGATGTAATGACGTCGTTATGACTATCATTAAAAATTGCTATTATAATTATTTAATGATTTATTAAAAGTTGGTATTAATTTGCTAAAGGAATTTGTCATAAATTATATAATTGCTTTTCCTTTATTATAAAGTAATTAAATGTTATAATTATTTAATATACATAAAAGCAGAATGCCTTGACACTAGGTTTTCTTGACTTCCCTGCTAAAACCTGCTGGATAAAGCGTGAAGCTGCTTTTATTAAAATAGTGACCTAAATTATTTTTTACAATATATTTTCGTTTTTGTTTGAGATTCACTATTAAATATTTCAATTGTTATTGTGAAACGTAACGTCTGAATAACAGTAAAAAAAGCATCTCAAGAAAATTAGCATAAATATAGCAAAATTTAGAAATAACAAATTAACAGTCACTATTATCAAAAATACATATTGATTTGTATTTAGGTATAACGAAGAAAGTCTCTGGGCCTTAGGTTCACTTCGACTTCCCTGCCAAGCGAGATAAAGCGTGAAGTTGCTTTATTTAGGTACTAATTATTACTAGAGATCCTGTTACCGTTTTCCTTAGCAAAGGATATGTAATTTTGCATAAAAGTGAATGTCAAACCCATTGTAGTGTGTTTAATATTTACACTTCCGTTCTCACAATTGTCTTAAAAAGGGATCCAAAGTTTCCCTTCAATTTTCCTTCACGTATTAATATAATGATTATTATTATTTCATTTCATTTAGGTATGGGCACCCAAGATCAATATCCAGTAGGTGATCTCCTAGGCAAATACAAGGGTCGCACCGAGTACCTAAACCATAGGTATCTCCTGCCAGGACTTGCGAATGAGCTCAGCGGGGAGTACTGGGATGTGTTCCTGCCGCTCAGTGGGAAACAGAGTGTGGTGCACAGAGCTGTGGTACTCACTAGGTTAGTATGGGACATGGTTGGGGTATTTTAAAGCCTATTTTACTTATTGCGACTGTCAAAGGAGGGTTATGTTTTTCGCGCGTATCATGTATGTTTGTAATATTCTTTATTCTATATATCCTCATATCTTCCAAACCCCTGGACCGAATTATATAATTAGGGTGACGTTAGATAGGTATTCATACTCCAAGTGTCCTAAGATATGTGATGTCACTCTTAATTCAATATGGCGCCTTCTAGAGGCAATTACGTCATGAATAAAAACAAAAAATTATTGATGGGTACCGTGTGGGGTATCAAATGAAAGGACATAATTAGCACATTTCAAATATATAACACATAACTATCTTTTATATGTTACTTTATTTGTATTTGCTTCCTAAATTTGAAGAATTGGTTCAGTCGGGTTTTTTGTCTTTTATGTGTGTTATTTTTATTAGGTAGAATTGTGGGACTATGTAATAAAATCTAATAAGCTTAATTTCATTTTTAATATTATAACAATAAGGGTCCAAATGTAACTTTTTTTTTATTTAATTTAAAAAAAATATAACCTTAAACTAAAATAAAACTTAATTGTACAATTAATTAAAAGTGCTGCTGACATTTAATAAATCACATGCGATAGTTATAATACAAATTTAAAAAAAAAAAAATAGTAAGTTATTGCATAACAATGAACATAATTTCATTTACAACAATATTCTTATTGGTTTTCTAGTAAAAAAAATTAATAGCTTCACGCTGTATCCCGCATATGGCAGGGTAGGCAGAGGGAACATGAGAACCTAGTGTTAAGACACTCCGTTCCCCACTTTCCGCCGAATTGAGGCATTGCGTGCTGAGTGGCGGAACTCAACGCCACGCTTTGCCTCGTTAGATTTTTTAAGTTTAGATTTTTTATATTAGCTTCAATTTACAGTATATATGTATTGCAATTATTTTCAATCAGGCATTTATTTTTAATATTTTTATTATTGATGTTTCACAAATAGCTTATGATGGATTATTCTAATTTACTTTCTCAAAAATAAATGACTGCTTCTTTTTAATGTCAACTCTTTTTTTATGTTGGTGTTAAAATGAATTATCATTATTTAGTTTAAATTGGTGATAGAATTCTCCGCTCTGGTTAGACAAAGTGCGTTTAATTGAGGGACTTACATGTTTCAATCTAGTTTAAATTCTACTTTAAATGGGGACAGAGTGTCATGACATGACTATGCGGAAAGAAGCGAGAAATTGGAAAAGCAAATATAGAACTTTAAAGTTTTTTTACGAAATTTTATGTTTAAACTGATAATAATAAATGTAATATATTTTTTTGAAAACAGCGAGCCGTTGAGGTGATAAAAAATCTAACAGCTTGAATGTAGCGGGAATTGAACCCGCGTCTTTAGGGAACTGTTATTTTTTTATCCTAAGTGTATTAATACCACTCAACAAAACGCATGATTCTTTATAATTATTCCAAATAAACAAATGACTTTGTATTTATATTAAAGTGGAAAGGAAAGTGGGTAACGGAATGTCTTAACACGCTGGTTCTCAGGTTCCCTCTGCCTATTCTACTATGTGCGGGATACAGCGTGAAGCTATAAAAAAATATTTTAATACTTTTAGAAGAGAACCAAAGCACGAGCTCTGCGCCACCATCTTGCAATACGAGTTCGGCACTGACTACCAGACGCAGATGAGCTCAGCGGAGGTGGTGTTCCGGTACCCCATTGTGGGGAGGGTGGTGTTGCGACAACCTGCGGAGAAACCATGGGAGGACACTACTATTATTATTGAGAGTATGGTTAGTGAATTTATTTTAAGTATTTTTATAAAGTTAAATGTGTTTCTTTTCAATTCCACACTTTTTCCTATATTACAAAGAAAATCTAGTATAATTACACTCTGTTTCGAGTAGAAAATGGACTGCTCGAAATTGCGACACGCCTGTTGAATTCAATGCTGCAGTATTGTGCAGTTTTGTGCGTAGGGCAAGCACGAAAACTTGTGACAAAGTATTCGTATTGTTATCGAAAGCATTTTGGAGAACGAAAGAAATTGGGAAGACTTTATATCTTCTTACGCGCGGTAGGGTCGCTTTTCAATTTCCATACAAATTCTTTCGATAACGATACGAATACTTTGTCGCAAGTTTTCGTGGTTGTCCTAAAGAGCAGTGAAATTTAAAGTGAAGAAACTGCTTAGCGTACCATGGATTCAACGTGCGGGTGTCCATTGCGTTGCAGAGAGAGGAGTTTGGAGAGTGCCTGCGACAAAGTGCTATAAACGGGATTTTTTTTTTTTTTATGGATAACGGATGGCAAACGAGCAGAAGGACCACCTGATGGTAAGTGGTTACCTTCGTCCATAGAAATCTACAACACCAGAGATGTTGTAGATGCGTTACCAACCTAGAGGATACAGATGGAAGGAGAGGACAATGTAGTAGTCCGCTATCGGAACTATCACATTTTGGGGAAAGGATGGGTGGGAAAGGGGAAAACCTGGCTTACATGCCATCGAACCGGAACACATCATAAGATATTTGGCGGTTCGTCTTTGACATGATAGTGGTCGCGAGCCAGTCGGAGGACGAACCTCCTACCACCTAACAAACTTGAAGGTGAATTGAAATTGAAATTGAAGGTGTATATTTATAAGTAGATTGTAGTGCGTTTTTAACATATTATCATGATATGTATATGAAATAGTAGAATGACTTTTTTTGTATACATGTATGTTTTAATAGTTTAATATATTTTACCTTAACAATAATAAAATATACTAAATTTCTTACCAATTCGATCGATTATATCATATCGGTTCTTTATATCTTGAAATTAAATCACCGTCACCATCACCTTTTCTATCTTTGAGGTATATTTTGTGCTAACAGATATTTGTAAAAAATCTACAGATATGCTAATAACAAAAATTAATTGTACCAGATCTCTTAGAACGTATGCTTTAGTGGTTAGATCGCTTGTATGGTTTTAAAGAGACGTGAGTTTCAGTCTTACTTACGTTTTCTACATGTTTTTTCGCTATATTTATATATTTTATATATAGTACGCTAATCGTAGCGCAGAGGCACAAGCGTGCGACTGTAAACGCGACAGGTTGTAGGTTCGATTCCCGTCGCCGTTTGGTAACAAGTATGTATACATGTAGGTGCACGCGGACGGCGCCAGCATCAACAACACGTTCGCGCACCGCTGGGCGCTGCACGCGCGCCCGCCCGGCGCCGACTACTACAACTGGACGGCGCGCTGTCTGAGCGCCGGCGCCGTGCTGGCGCAGCGCGGCGTGGACGCGGTGGTTAACGCCGACCGGTATTGTGCAAGGGGGCTGGAGGGACTGTGCGTGCTGGGGGATCTTACTGCCAGGTAATGTGCGAATACTATTAGTATAGATAGAACTCTTTTATTATCAACAAACAGACTGATAAACGAAAAATTCCTAAAAGAATCTAGAAATTTGACATTTATTATATAGTTTCCTGAGGTGTAGATGAATACTAAGAGAAGATTTTTACAGTTTTGCAATGTATTTGCGAGTGGTCATTTGTTAGATATATATACTTTTTTTGCCATTTCATATACTTATTAATGTCAAAACGTTCTGTTCCTCCTTTATCATCCTAAATTGAGACATTGTGTGTAGTAAGAAGGAACTCAACGATACGTTTCGTCTTATTGAAAAGGAGTAACAAACGTTTTTAGACTTAGACTATACCTCCCTTTGTCACAAAGAAGCTTTATCTTAGATGCATCTATGATGTTAAGTTAAGAAGTCACTGCGCATTTAGTAGGTATATACGGGCACACACAAGACAATATATCATGATATTTGTATCAAAACAAAGTATCGCTTTTGCCAACACGCAATACATTTTTCACATAAAGAAAGTTACTTAATCTACTATCCTGGACTCGATTCCCGACTAAACCTTCACTTCCATGGTCCCCACAGACACGGCACACTATCAGTGGCAGGTCGCAAGTCAGACAGCGCGCGGCTCACGCGGCGTTTATTTACGGACTCGTGGGTGTCGCTGGGAGCTAGCGGCGGACGCAGCTCGGCGCTTGGGAAGTCGCTAGTCATATACGATGATCACGGACCCGTCGCGAGGGGGGAGAGGATGGCTTGTTCTATGTGGGTCGTTATTATTAATTCATTCCTGTTTTATTCTACATAACAGGGTAATCAGAGAGAATTTGAGACATTGGGTATTGAATGGCGGGATTCAATGCTGTTTTTATTTATTTATTTAGATCCACCAGTGATGATTACAATCCATATTACAAAATAGAAAAAATACAGATTAAAATTTAAAGCTAAATGCATCATCTATTAAAGTGGATACAGCACGCATCAATATAATAATTTCAACGTTCTAATAATAATTTAAAATAAACACAAAATGAAAAACAGTAATAATACAAAATAATATTGAAGTTAGATTACAATACACAGAATACAACATGGAATTATAGTTTATCAAATTAAAAATCAAAATGAATTATTATGTCAAAATGTCAAATTAGTGGAAAAAAAACAAAATATAAACAATATAAAATACAGAACAAATATCAAATGAAACATGTATAAAGAAATATATATATTTTTTTGTGGGTAAAATATGATTATTTTTTAAAACATAGGAAAATATTTTAAATTTATATTTGGACATCGAGTCTCCAAATGGGTCTGGTTCTTAGTGGTAAAAAATGGCAAACCAACAGAATAGTCACCTGGTGGTAAGTTCTTACTTATGCCCAGAGACAGATCAGAGAAGTTGCAAATTCGTTGCCATCCTAAAGTGTATAGATAAAGGGAGAGGAAATAATGTAATAGCCACGGCACTCCGCCATCGGAACCACCACATTTTGAGGAAAGTATAGGTGGGAATAGGGAAAACTTGGTTTACGTGTTATAAAACCGAAACACATCATAAGATATTTGGAGGTTAGTCTTTGACATGATAGTGGTTGCGAGCCAATCGAAGGACGTACCTCTTACCACCTAAATATATAATTCTTCCGCTTAATAAAAGTCGAACCCACAGCCGTACGCGTTTACAGTCAAATGTTGTCCTACTGAGTACAAAGGCCTCAATAATAAATGTTAAGCGCGATTTTCTGTATAAATATAATAATATTTAAAATTTCCAGTGTAAACGGCCTCCATCGTCGTAAAGCAGTGATACAGGACTGGTTCGGTAACGGACACCCCATACCGCTGAAAGGCAAGATAGAACTAACTCAGCAGTCCGAATATGATATCACTAACGTGCAAGTCACTCTGGAAGGACTCGACAGTGATATACATAATTATAAAGTCCATATTGTAAGTTATATTACACTTAGCATATTTTGTTTTTTTTAAAAAGGTATACCAGTTTTGAGTGGGATTCGAACCCGCGTTCATTGGAGAACGTCCAACCGTATTGGATAGCCATCTTAAACAGTCGTGTACCTCTCATGACAGTTGGACGACTTTCAAGAGGCGCGGGTTCGAGTCCTGTGCTTTGAAAATTGTTGTACTTGATGATGAGTATTAACATATGATAATTTGGAATTAGTATTTATTTGTTTTCTTTCTTAAAATATATATATATTTCATTCATCATTGGTAGATGAATGAATATTAAGTATATTAATAATTTCTAATAATTTATATTGTGAAATATTTTACAGACCCCAATAGAAAAGGAGCTAGAATTTCCCTGCGAGAAGACAACTATATACGACACCTACAATCCGTTCCAAATCAATAAGTCATTAAGCCCGCCGACTGGTACGGGTATGTATAGCTTTTTTTCCAAACAATGGACTAAATTTGAATTTATTATTAGGAAGAGAGAAACTGGATAGATAAGATAAGTATTAGCATTAGGCATTATAAAGGGACTCTTAAATTCTACACTAGGGTCATAAGTCCCATGCATGAAACTCATGGAAAACAAGAAAGGTTCATCGCTTAATAATCTCTTAAGGTGTGAAGGAAAAACTTTGATTTCCTTTTATACTAAAATTATGCAAACTGAAGAGTATGAAATTTGTCACAGTTAAAACTTTAATTAAACTATTTAACATGGAGAGAAATACACAGAGTTATACATAGACATATACATACACATAGCGTTATACAGAGAAATACACAGAGAATACAGAGAGTTAATATTTTTTATAATATAAAATATATATATAATATGTCATTAAAAATTCTACTAGTTTTCATGAATGAGCATAGTTTTTCTTCACTCTTAGGTATTTCATTTTGTAAATAGTTAGTTACTTTCAGAAATTTTCAATAAATTAGGAGGTTTAGACTGAAATAAAATGATATTTTAATTTTGAACTACCTTACTTGAAAATTTGTCTTATACTTCAGGTACAGCAGACCAGTACGAGCTGGGTGACTTAGGAGATAAATACGGCTTACTGGATGACAAGAAGAGCATAGAGACTTATTATAATGAGACGCAACTCTCCCTGTTCGGACCGTACAGTATTTTGGGAAGATCTGTTGCTATATTATTGTGAAAGTTGTCTATCTATTGTTTTGTTTAACATTTTCTGACGCCCAATACTTCGAATTTAGGCGGAAAGTGAGGAATGGAGTGTCTTTTGTAACTGTCTTTATTAAGGAAAACCGGTGATAATAAAAAAGTGACAATAGATAAAAAGAGAATTTCATACCAATAAATATATTTTTCGTATTTTTTATGATGTTGTTGTATATTTTTGAACACACCTCGTATAGGAAAAAAAAGTTGGAATTTGCAATATGGGTTTCTAGTGGATCTCGTATTTCTACATGATTGGCATCAGAGCGTCATATCGTTTCTAGTGACGGTGTAAACATGCCGACATTAGACATGCTTTCATTACACCGATCTTAAATAATATTTAGTATCTTCATTTCCTGGGTTTGGTAACAAGGCAAAGTGCGGCGTTGAGTTCTGTCACTCAACACGCAATGCCTCAAATTGTTGAAAGAGAATGGAGTGTCTTAACACGTCGGTTCTCAGGTCCCCTCTGCTTACTCTACTATGTGCAGGATATAGCGCGAAGATAAAAAAATACACCGATCGTGATCACGTTTCCTCCACACAAATAGTTATTTAGTTTTATTTGTAAAATAATGGTGATACTTCCAGGCTCGTGACCGTCGCTGGGCGTGCTCCAGTATCGAACGTGGTTACAGTCCGTCGGAGGCGCGTGAACTGCGTGCAATCGCGTCCTTCCACCATCCCGGCGGGTTTGCACACGGCTACGTGCGCATGACACAACTCGTTCACACGGATGGCAGCAAAAGTGATACTGTTATTGAGGTTAATTTGCGGTATCCCGGCGAGCGGGATAGGAATTTGGTGAGTGTGTACACTCGTATACTAGATTACACGTTAATTGTGTGTTTTACACATATGTGTAAAACACATACAATTAACATGTAATCTAGTATACATATATGTGTAATCTAGTATATATGAATACAAAGGATAGGAATTTAGTGAGTTGATTGATATTAGACCGAGATGTTATGTACATTTATATTGTGTCTGTTTTGTATATAAATTACTAGCATTACTAGTTAAATTGAATTTAGTTAGTTACATAGATATATATTTCTTTAAGAATTTTAAATGAAACTTATACTTTAATTTTTTAATAGTATTACTATGATATTTTTGTATATTCCGCCAAGTCCATAGCAAGTTTATACATTTAACACAACGATACACGAATAGATATATAAGAAAAGTAAACCTCATAAAAGCTATGCACCCACAGACGCACAACCATCGCTGGGAGGTGTTCGTGAACCCGGTGGGCGTGGACGCGGCCGTGCGCTCCGCCGGCGTGCGCTGCGTGGCGGCCGGCTACCGCTGGAACCCAAAAAAAAAACGTGGCGGCCGGCTACCGCTGGAACCCGCACTTCACGCAGCTCGCCGACCCGCTCAATGTACGCATACCGTGTTACACGTTACAACACTACACACTACACATAAAGCAATATACAGTACGCACTATGCATTACACAGTATATATTATACACTATGTACATTGTACACACTTTACACTACGCCAGTGGTTCTCAACCTTTTTTTTGTTGCGGCACATATTTAAAGTTTTTAAAATTTGGCGGCACACAGAAAAAAAAATTACTTACCACAACACACTCCATAAATAGTGATTTAATTTAATAATAATAACATTATCATATATTTGCAAGTGGGGAACGGAATTGTTGAAAAAGAATGGAGTGTTTTAACACTAGGTTCTCTGGTTCCCTCTGCCTACCCTGCTATATGCGGGATACAGCGTGAAGTTAAAAAAAATAACAGATTTTTTAAATACTGTATATAATATTTTCGATTTCCAGCACGATTTGTATAGTCAAGAGTGTGGTGCGGACAACCCTCTGCGTTGTGACGTTGGAGATCTTACTTCAAGACTCGGTACTATAAGTAAGTTATTTTAAAATATACTTAACTAATATAATTAAAACTTAAATTATACTTATAAATAAAAGTGATTAAAAATACTGTACTATGTATGTATGTAAAAAAAATGTATAAAATTCTTGAATGTAGGATTCGAACCTACGTCTTTTGAGTACAGTTTAAATGCTCTACCCCATTAAATTATACATTATTATCAACCTATATAGAAATATATTTACGCTTAAAGCTAAAAATAAAAATAAATTGCAACAAATCAATTTGGACAGCCTCTTTTCGACGATTTTGAACAAGTGCCTTTTCAATACGTTCAAATTTGTATGTTTTTTAAAAAGGTTTTTTTTATATGATAACACATACATACATGCATACATACCTGCATATATAGATACATACATTTCACGCTGTATTCCGCATATAGCAGAGTAGGCAGAGGGAATGTAGTGTTAAGACACACCGCTCCTCCTACTCCTACTTTCCGCCGAATTGAGGTATTGCGTGCTGAGTGGCGGAGCTCAATGCCGCGTTTTGCCTTATAACCAAACTCAGGAAATGAAAAATACTAAATATTTCCTGGAGTAGGAATCGAACCCACGACCTGTCGCGTTTACAATCGCACGCATGAGCTTCTGCGCCACGACAAGCGTTTATATATATAATCAATAATATAATAAGTGAACCGTTAGGTCTCGGCGGTAAGCGCCAAGTGGTGGTGGACAGCAACCTGCCGCTGGAGGGCGCGCGCGGCGTGTCGGCGCTCGGACGCGCGCTCGTCGTGTTCACGGCGGGCGGCGACCGCCTCGCCTGCGCCAACATACTGCCCGACAAGGACATCGTCAAATACGTTAATATCATGAAACCGCCCAGATTCGTACTGTGAGTGTCATTCTATTATGTTATTTGTTTGGAGGAGGTTATGTGAAGAGAACGTAGTGTTGAGATTGGTCGTGGGCGTTATCGCTTTTTAGCTGTAACGGTTACATATCAGATATGAAGTTTTCATATCCGACATCAAATCCGTTTTCAGATATCGAGTTTGTATATCGATAGTTTTCGTTACGATTTAGTTTTCATATCTCATCGTCGAGTTGTCGTTTCGTTTTGTATGTAGATATTTGATATCGGATATGATCATTTAGATATCGATATGATATGATATAAGAGTGAAAATCGTTTTTAATTGCGTTTTGATATACAGGTCTCATCCCTAGTTGAGATACTTCATAGAGACACTTTTTGCCGAATACGAATTGCGTGTTGAGTGGTGGCTCCTATGCTACGTTTTGTCTTACTGGAGTATGAAAATGAAAATATAATTTAAATATCATTCCTTGAGTGAGAATCGAATTCAAAACTATAGTGTAGTGAATATGTCAAACACTGTTCCATTGATCTTCAAAATCTGAATATTTGAATTTCACCATATACTTGGTTATTTTAGTATTTTAAAATAAAACAAAATCATTTTTCGTGAAGGTATTAAAGTGAAGCTTGAAAGTTATCTTAAATTGTAACCCATTGTGATTTATTATAACAGACGAATCAAAATATTTGCATTTAAATATAGAACGTGGTTGCTTTTTTTTTTTTATGGATACCGGATGGCAAACGAGCAGAAGGACCGCCTGATGGTAAGTGGTTACCTTCGCCCATGAACATCTACAACACAAGAGATGTACTAGATGCGTTGCCAACCTAGAGGATACAGATGGAAAGGGAGGATAATGTAGTAGTCCGCTATCGGAACCACCACATTTTGGGGAAAGGATGGGTGGGAAAGGGGAAAACCTGGCTTACATGCCATCGAACCGGAACACATCATAAGATATTTGGCGGTTCGTCTTTGACATGATAGTGGTCGCGAGCCAGACGGAGGACGAACCTCCTAACACCAAACAAAATGGTGCTTTATGTCCTTTTTTCATTTTCTGTTTATTCTAGTATTAGTTGATTAAAATAGGAAATCATAAACTTTGCCATTGCATATTTACTTTAAATGTAACCATTTATTTTACATGACTACCCAGATATACCGACGGTAAAAGAGGAAATACAAAACTGTTGTATCAACTACAAGAAAAGGCTTGAAAAACACCCAAACAAATTAGCCGAACAACTAACTATCCCAATGACAATAAACCGTTTAAAAAGGAAACATATAATGGACGCCACCAACTCAACGTCATGCTAGACAGTGCTTCATATGAGGATGCTTTCCCGATGGGGAAGGTGCTCCTGACAAGTCAAAATTACTATCCACTCATCTGTTTATAGTCACAAGACTGATCGCATGATAAATCTCAAAAAAAAAAAAAAATGTAACCATTTCCGACAAAAGCTTCAAGGAACTATATAAAAATGAAATTATGAAATTTAAATTTTCTTATTAGAGTAATTTTATAATAACTAAAAATATATTATTTCATTGAACACATTCTGCGTCCATGAAGTGTGTCCATATTAAAACATATATTAACTTATATTTTAGGTTAGATGTAAATATAGAATATTTTTTTGATTCTAAATGATTTTAAACGAACAAAAAGTTATTAAAAAAATATTAATATAAAATTCTAGCTAAGAGAACTTTCGTTCTTACATATCACCAAATTATTTAATTCATATTCTTTACGTACAATAAAGTATAAAATAAATAAATAAATTTTATATATGAACATTTTCTCCACTTAATGTGTATATATGGGTATAAAAATACTCCTTGTCTCTTTTTGGCTGTTTGTAGCAAACGGAGTGGCTTAACACTATATTCTCTCTAACTAACTAACTCGCACTATCCAAACAGAGGTCAGTTCCTAACCGACGTGCGCAAGGTGATGGGCGTCCCCGAGTGGATGATAGGCGTGGACTCGCGGCGCACGCGCGTGTTACACCACGGCGCCTGCGTGCAAATACTGCTGCACTTCACGGGCCCTGATGCTAACACGCTCGAACTGGATTTTACTAGGTACGTGATGTTATGTGATGGGTTGTGTGATGTCATGTGTAACGCGATAAGTGAAATGAGATATAATGCGTGAGGTCAATGACGTGACGCATGATGTGATGCATAAAGCGTGACGTGATAAGTGACGTGACGCGTAAAGCGTGACGCGATTAGTGACGTGACGCATGATGTGACATTTCTATGATGTGATTTGAATGAATATATTTAATTTTTAGTACTTCCCTGGTATGCATAAAAGAGAAGAGGTTTCTTAGGATTTTTTGATATCTACTCGTATACATATATAAATACGTGAAAACATGGGATCCCTTTTTACGAAAATACCGCGGTCGCAGGAGCATGAAACTTGGCACACATATAGTTTATATAGTGAAGAAGTGCAGAATGATAATATCTTTTTAAAATAATGCATAAAAAGTATATTAAATTAATAAAATAAATGTTACACACACTACTATGTGTTTGCCATGCATGCTTATATAAAGTGACATATACGCTGTCAGGCAACGCGTTGTTAACGCGTCAACGGAGACTCTAGTAATATTTAGTAAACATTTTTGATACTTTAAAGTGTTAATTATACATTTATGAATGGAAAAACACACTTAGAAAAAAAAAATTTATAAAAAAATAATATAACATATTCCATATAATGTTCGAGCACTGTTGTAATAACAATGAATAAAGAACAGATTATAACAATATAATATTTAATATTGTCAACATGTGACATATTGTTTGTGTGACACGTCATATATGACGCGTGACGTATAAAGTATGACGCGTCATGTGTGACGTGACGTGTCGCGTGTCAGGTTGCTGGCGTCAGGACGTTTAGACTCGCCCTCCATCTACATCCCGGGCTACATCGACACGAAGCGCAAGCGCACGCTGTCGTACCGCCCCTGCAGCGTCACCGACCCCAACGAGACTAAAAGTCAGTAATGTACTACCTAATGTCTAGTATTTAAGTTAAAAATTACACATCGAAGATTCCTACATACACAGTTATAATTGCAAAAACACTATAATAAAAATATTAAATTGGAAGTCTTTCAATGGCTGACATACATCTATACGTACGATTCTTACAAACCTGTTATTGTCATATCAACTACATAGATTCATTACAAATTGCCGATATCTATTAAAGTTTCATCCGGTATCACGTAAAAATGCCTGCATTAAAGGTATACATTTTTAATTTATCAACGTATTCACGCCTGGTATGAATTCATATGAACAGAAAGAAAATAATACAGTTCATAATATTAAAGCTCCTTTTAAATACATAGTGATATTGCATTGTTTAATTCCGCAAAAAAAATTAAATATAAATGTGTCATTACTTATATAATAAAATAACTTATTCTATTCTTCAGTTTTCTGTTGAATGTTGAAAAGTTGTTTCGTATTGAATGGCGGAACTTAACTCCGCATTATTTTATTAATCTATATATAAATACGTTAAGCAAAATTCAGATACCTTTTTACGAAAATTAAGCGGAGAGGAGCATGAAATTTGGCACACTTATAGTTTATATAGAGAAGGAGTGCAAAATGCTATGATTTTTTTTAAAATTAAGCATAAAAAGTATATTAAATTAATAAAATAAATGTAACACACACCACCATGGTTCGACATCCCTGTTTATATAAAGTGACATATACATCAACGCAATGCGTTATTAACGCGTTTACGTGGACACTAGTGATAATAAATATTGTATATTTTTACAGAGAAATCATTTTTCTTCTCATCGAGTTCTTCAGTACTAGTGAGGTGTAGCATCAGCTTCTTGACATTCCTATATATTGTTAATTCTATTGTTTCATAACTATACATATATATTTAAATATAAGTATACAATAATTTATTTTGTCCAATACCTTTTGTTAAATGTAGTTTTATTTATACCCCTATAATATTTAAGCTATCATATGTAATTAAGATCTTTTAAGTAGCCAGTTTTAACTAAAAAAAATACAAAAATTAAAAAAAAACTAACATTTTGAGACGGAAATATTTTTCATACAATAAGTACAAAAAATGAATCATTTAATTTTTTTTTGCTATTTATTTAACCAAAATAGATTCAATATATGAAGATTTTAGTGTCCGGTAAGATTTTTAAAAAACTTTTTATGAATTATTATATAGGCTGTCCCAAAATTAACGCAAGATTTGACTTTGCCGCCATTTGCTATTATATTCATTATTCATTCGCTATTAAAAGACTAAAATGGCATTTTCTATTTAATTCAAATCTTGCGTTAATTTTGGGACACCCTATATAATAATTCATAAGACACCATCTTACCGAACACTAAATCTAGGACAAATCCAGAGTATCCTCACGAACGACAAGCCCTAAATATTATAACAATAACATTGACACGAACTTGCGGCGTTGAGTTCCGCCACTCAACACGCAATGCCTCAATTTGGCGGAAAGTGGGGAACGGAAATGATGAAAGAGAACTTGTCTTAACACTAGGTTCTCTGGTTCTCTCTGTTTACCCCGCTATATGCGGGATACAGCGTGAAGTTAAAAAAAAATACAACACGACATATTACACGACAGAAATATTACAATAATAATTATTGTAATATTTCTGTTCTGTTGTTGTAAAGCAATTATTGCTTTATGAGATTTTCTATCTATAAGTCACTCCATCAGCTATTTTTCGCTTAGTTTAGTAATATCACATATTTAGTGGCGGAAACCACTGCTCTCAACTTAATATAATATTATTAGATCAGAAATATAGAATCAGTTTAAACATAATAATGGTTCCTCCCGAGTGGGAATCGAACCCAGAACTATCTTGTATACAGTTAGAAAACCATTAAGATAAATTCACGTGGCAACATTATTATTTCTTACGTTCTTAAGTAAAATGAGTTCTTTATTTGTTGATAATAATTATATTTCGATGCGCATACAAATATTAATTTTACAAGCCAATCTCATACGAGAAAAAAAGATGCTTCAAAAAGTAAAACAATCAATCTTCTATATATGAGATTAATTTAAATATTAGCAAGAAAAAATACTAACTTCAATTAAAATGCACTAAAAATTAACATCATTACGCATAACTCAAAAAACATTCGACATATCTTAATTTAAATGGCACCACATTGGAAGCTATTATACACATGATGAAACAGACAAAAAAAAGATAGTTAAATTAACCTCTTCCTTTTTTTAAAATCGGTTAAAATTATACAAAAATTAAAAAAAAATCATAAACATCCCCTAAAGCCATCGCTAGTTCAAACTGGCTCGCTCAAACAGCGCATGCGCGCTAACAAATCAATAACCACCATACAAGCTCCATTCTTAAACCAACCGTACTTCTATCCACAATGATAAACATGAAACTGACACTCCTCTTTATAACAATATGTCAGTATTGTCAGGCTAATTTGGAAGGTCCCTTCCTATTCTTTGGGCCGAAATACCTTGAAAAATATCAAAGACCTGCCCTAATGTCCTTGGACCAGGATGAACTGACGAAGATCTATGAAACTGCAGCAGCTATAGTTGTTTTCAATAACCAGAATTCTGTGCCTCTCTCAAGCGCTAGTTTCCCTAGGTTGAGGAAGCAATTGGAAGGTCAGACCACGCTGGTCCTCCCCCAAGACTTTCTTGATGTGCATCCTGATTATATTAGCAACGAAACGCAGGTTAGATAGTTGCTATTTTATTTTGTTAGGCGTTTTTTTTTGCACATTATAAATATTTGTAGGTATAAAGTATAAAGTCGAATATGTGTACTTTTTAAAGTAGATATTTAAAAAAAAAACTTTTTTATAAGTTTTGTTTTTATGTTATTTAAATATATTTTTTTAAATATGATTTAAACAGAGATTTATTTATTGTATCTAGTTTATTAGAACCAAATGTAATCAGTAAGTTTTATACTCACTTATATAAAATTAACGCCATCATGGTCAAAGAAATAGTGTCGTTTTTGGACTCGCGGGGATTGATCATTTTTATTTCTTTGCTGTTGGAAGACCTGGAGCGGTATAAGTTCCGTCAGCCAACACGCAAAAAAAAGGGCAGAAAACAGAAAACAGTGTCTTAAATTTAAATTCTCTCTGCAAATCTACATGAGAGATGCCTACAGCCAATAGAATTTAAGAATATAATCAATTTGTAGGTATTAACTCTACAAGGGCCGTGGTCGGAGCGCGACGCGCAGATGACGGAGACGTTTGCACGACTACAGGATATATATGGTGGAGGACGAGTTTTGGGGATTTTAGGTAAGAATGTTATTTTTATATTAATTTTCTTAAGTTCTAATCGTTAAAGAAAAAATTTTAAGTGAAATAATAGTTTATCTATAGTACATATTTCAAATGCGGCAATGGTAGGATAAATGTATAGCTGCATTTTTTATTCGTTTAGCTATATAAAAATATTTATGAATATATAAAAAATACCATTAAGTTAGAAATGTACGTCTCGTAGTCGTACTCTATACCAATATTAAAACCTACTGATTCTCCAGAAACATACTATGACAAAAATTTGAAAATCAAGACCGACCAGAGGAGATAATTATTATACCAGAGGAGATAATATTAGACCAGAGGAGATAGATTCTGAGACGCTTACTTAGTCAAGTATTTAAATGTTTTCTACAAAATTCAAGCTTTGTTTTGATTCATCGTACATAACTTAAAACTCGGCTCAAAAAGCAGTTCTGGTTTTCAAATATAAAAGTTTAATAATAAATATAGTTCCTACTATAAATGACAGGAAGTTCAGTATCACCAAACCACGTGCAAGAGTTCGACGATGAGTGGGTTCGAGTCCGGCGTCAGGCGGACGACGGGACAACCACACCCGCTGAGGAAGAGGAGAAGTCGCTTAGAACTACTAACAGATACCCTGTGTATAATGCTACTGGTGAGAACTAATTTTCTTTTAATGTTTTTGGTAGCGAAATTTCTATCTGTATTTTTAATTTTCCATTCAGGATAATGTTTGCATTTAAAATAGTTCTTCATTATCTAAGCAAATGCAATTTTCAACAATAATATAAAAATCTGTTGTTCTTAAAATGAATAAAAAGTGATGTTATGGATGCATAAAGTAATAACTTATTTAGGATTTTGTATATCTATCTTTATGTATGCATGATTTATTATAAATATTTTAAATATAGTCGTGAATCGTTTATCTAAACTTCATGTTTTCAATAAATCCTTACTAATTAACTCTAGGATTCATTCCATACCAGGCGTGAATAGGTTAATAAATCGGCTTGTATATTAATTATATAAAATATTAATACATATTTATAATATATTGCTATATTAAAAATCAAGGAAAACATTTTTCAAGTAATATAAAAACAGAATCTACAGACTAACTTACAAATATCTGTCTTAGGCATATATTTTCGATTGTTTGTTTCAGTGTCCTCCGGTAAAGGAGTGCTGATGTACTCCTCGGGCTGGCCAGTGTTAAAGTGGGCTAACGGTACATCGGTGACGTTGGACACGCCCGTCGGCCTCGCCACCGTGAAGGCCACACGTCTTTATACCATACTTGTTGTGCAGTTTGCTGATGGTGATAATACTAGGGATAAGGTAAGAATCCCAGCCATCGTGGTGCAGTCGAACCGTGTTTGACATGTGATTGGTTGTGAGTTCGATTCCCATTTGCGGAATTTCTCTGCTTCGGTAAGGCAAAACGCAGTTTCCTTGTTTATCATGTCATGTCTCATAGAAGCTATAGGAGTGCAGTGGAACACCGTTAAATAACAAGATTGGTTTTTGGTCCAATACCCATTCAAGGGCTTTCTTGTCTGGTAAGACAATTAGCGTTGTTAAGTTCCGCTAATTGAAACGCAGTGTTAAATTCGTGTGTAAAGTGAAGAACGGAGTGTCTAGACATTAGGTTTTCAATGTCTACTGTCTACTATACTATGCAGGAAAAAGCGTGAAACCTAAAAAAAATAGTATGGTTTAGGTCAAATTGTTTTTCAAATACACACTTTGCAACTCTTTTTTCACTTTTTACTCGAATTCGAGAAACCGCGTTTTAAGTAGCGGGATTCAATGCCGCAATTTATCTTGCCTTAGGAAATGGAAATTCAAATATAATATTTTTTTTTAGGAAATAGGAATCGAATCCACAATAATGAGTGTAACATTGTTCTATGTTTTATATTTATAATGTATATGAAAAATATGGCTTTTCTACATTTCTACTCTATGTAAATTTACTCTATGTAACAATTTTCATAAAAAGTGATACTAAGTTTGTCTCTTACGTATAAATAAGCTCCTGCTAAAATATATTTTCTTCCCCAGATAAGCCTAGAATTCTCATTCAAACAATCCGGCGGGTGGTGGACGGCGCTCGGCGTGGAAGTGAAGCTGGGCTACGACAGCGAGGGCATGAACCTGCAAGCGCCGCCGTCGCCCGACGCGCCGTCCGCCGTGCTCGGGAAGGCGTACCACTGCTCGCTGCCGCTCGTGTACTCCTCTGACGACGCGACGCTCACGTGGCCTAATATTAGGGTCAGTTGGGGATATTTTTTTGTTTATTTGGGACTTTTTTTATATTTATTCTGATCACTACGGACACGTGGTCCGTGACTTTTGTCGACTTTCACTATATTTTCATATCACTTAACTAAACTTAGGAAATAAGATATTTTTTTTCCAAAGATAGTCCAAGTATTTGAGTTTCCTACTTAATATATTATTAAATTTATTATAACTAATAATACTTAATATTACTCAATATTACTTAAAATTACTCAACATTACTTAATATTACTTGTTATTACAATTTAAACTTAAAATTATAAAGTTTATTTGGGTTATTAACATAGTGAATATTAATATTTGTTTAAAAAAAGTACTTCAAACATTTACCAAACAACACAAAAATCTGAAATCTGTTTGGTGGTAGGAGGTTCGTCCTCCGTCTGGCTCGCGACCACTATCATGTCAAAGACGAACCGCCAAATATCTTATGATGTGTTCCGGTTCGATGGCATGTAAGCCAGGTTTTCCCCTTTCCCACCCATCCTTTCCCCAAAATGTGGTTTTTTTTTTTTTATACCGCGGTGGCAGCAAGGCACACGGCCCACTGATGGTAGTGTAGTTACCGTGGCCTATGGACGCTTGCAGCTTACCAGGGGCATCACTTACGCGTTGCCGACCCTTCAAAAACCTATTTATTCCCCTTTTGAAGGACCCCACATGTTGGCAGCCCTCTGGAAAAACCTCGGCAGGAGATCATTCACAATTGGAGTCGCAGCGGAAAGTTCAGCTGAGAAATCAGGCTGTTCGGGACCATTTAGGCTCAAAGTGTGAGCATGAACTCCCTGTCGATGGCAACGCGATGGTGAGATGGTGGTTCCGAGAACGGAATACTACATTGTCCTCCTCTTCCATCTGTATCCTCTAGGTTGGCAACGCATCTACAACATCTCTGGTGTTGTAGTGTTCATAGGCGAAGGTATCCACTTACCATCAGGTGGTCCCTTCTGCTCGTTTGCCATCCATTATCCATAAAAAAAAGAGAAATACAATACGCTAAAGTTAAATAGTTATGAAATAGCTCAAATAATACTTGTTAGATCTTGATTAAAATTTATTATGAAAAAACATGAGGAAGCACTAGCTGTCATATAAATAAGAATAATTAAAATGTCAGTATTGTAGTCCTGCTGAAGCTACCACCGGTGAGTACAGCACTTCTGTTGAGAATATCTGAAAATTTCGTAACCATTATAATACTTTCTGTCTAAATGTTTCTTTGTGACCAGATTCTCAATGTTTTTAATGCTTAGCACGAAAGAAAAAAATAAAACTGGCTATAAGCCTGAGCTAAGAAAATTGACGCGTGTCGTAGCGCATAGGCACAAACGTGCGACTGTAAACGCGACAGGTTGTGGAGTTCCATCCCACTTCAGGGAAATGTAAGTTTCGTATTTTCATTTCCTGGGTGTGTCTTTGAGCAATGTCTCAATTCGGCGAAAGTGGGGGAACGAGGTGTTTTAAAAACTAGGTTCTCAGGCTCCCTCTTTCTACCCTGCTATATGAGGATATAGCAAGAAGAACTCAACTTCTAAATAGGCTTCGAATATCTAAAAATAATAGATTGTTGCCCCCACCATGTGTCTAGTTTTGTTGTAAGATTAGAATTTATCTATTTAAATGTGTGTCTTATAGAACAATATTGTTTACAGATACAACATTCATAAGAAAGGAAATACTGAAGAGTTTGCAGATGCCTTCGACTGTATCTACTTTTACTTCGATACCTATTTGGTAGATTTTTAGAAATACTTAATATGAGCCATTGATTTTGAAGAATTGAGACTATCTATTCATTTTATGTTGTACTTTATGAAAAACAATAAATATGTTAATTTCTAATAAGATTCAGTTTTAATATATTTTTTTACAAATTTTTTTTTTTTTTTTTTTTTTTTTTTTTTTATGGATACCGGATGGCAAACGGAGCAGAGGACCGCCTGATGGTAAGTGGTTACCTTCGCCCCATGAACATCTACAACACAAAGAGATGTACTAAGATGCGTTGCCAACCTAGGATACAGATGGAAGGGAGGGGATAATGTAGTAGTCCGCTATCGGAACCACCACATTTGGGAAAGGATGGGTGGGAAAGGGAAAACCCAAGCCATGCCATCAGGCCGGAACACATCCTGCAGATATATTGGCGGTTCGTCTTTGACTTATGATAGTGGTCATAGAGGAGCCAGACGGAGGACGAACCTCCTACCAAACAAAAATGGAGTTGTCTCACTTTTAAAGGCACATATGTAATAAAAAGAACAGATTATACTTTATCGCTTACTTTGTGAGCTGGGTGGAACAGGGATAACTTATGGATGTTGAACGGTAATTATATGCTTTTTTAAATTACAATAATTGGGTTTCAGCAAAAGAAAATCGACCAAGAAAATACGATAAAGAGACGGTATTATAAATAACTCAAAAACTACTTGTAATTCTTAACTCAATTTAAATGGAACCACAAATGCATGCGAGTTACACATAGATATTTACTATATTAGTCGTTCATTTTTTGAAGTTGATTAAAAATATATATCTATTATTGCTACACCGTAAAACATACCATAATACTTTTTTTGGTGGTAGGAGTTTCAAATCTCCGTCTGGCTCGCGACCACTATCATGTCAAAGACGAACCGCCAAATATCTTATGATGTGTTCAGTTCCGATGGCATGTAAGCCCAGGTTTTCCCCTTTCCACCCATCCTTTCCCCACCCAAAATGTGGTGGTTTCCGATGGACTACTACATTATCCTCACTCCATCTGTATCCTCTAGGTTGGCAACGTCTGAGTATCTCTTGTGTTGTAGATGTTCATGGGCGAGTAACGACTACCATCGGGCAGTCCTTCTGCTCGTTTGCCATCCGGTATCCATAAAAAAAAAAATAAATAAAAAATAAAGAAATACCTTCGCGTAAATCTAAAAAAGAAAATTTACCATAAATATAAAACAATACTTTTCCTCCATTCAATGAAAGAACTAACGTAAAATCTTGTCATATTATCAAGCACTTGTTGGCTTAAACTCGTCTTTAGTTTTGTATTTAAAACTATTTGTGCCCGCAGTTTCGTCCGCAGGATTTAATAAAAATATATATATATTGTGCAAAGGTATGGTATTAGAAGAATATTTCTATAATAAAAATACCTTAAGTTATATAATAATTATTACATCAGCTACCTGCCAGTAAAGTCCCGTCAAAATCGGTCCAGCCATTTTCAAGAAAGTCAAAGTCAAATAATTTTATTCAATAAATTATGTTCATGTGTGTGTGTGTGCGCAGAGTATGACGACGTTACATGCTTCATGTTTAAACGTCAAAATAATTTACCACCGGTTCACTAAAATTGGTACCTCAGACCTGAGAAAAGAACCAGCACCAAGCTCAGCGGGGAAATAGACTGGAGCGAGCATTTCATTCCCAAGGCGTGTTGTCATTAATAAAATCATTTATTGAGTAATAACCTTTAACACACAAACGTCTTTTCACAACTTTTTAAAATTGTGATATAGAGCATTTCTGGACGTTTCCTGGGATCCTATTGTAAAAGCGTACACATTGTCCCATAAAAGAATTACGGACTCGATGCAGTCGAGTTACAGGCGCGACAAGTTTAAACCTATTTCTTGTACTACGCACATCGCCAATTTTAAGTAAAATTATTAATATTTTTCCTAACATAGAGAGGCAACCGTCAAAATATAATATAAGAATAAAGGTTAGCCGAAACAAACACATAGGCAAAAATTATAAAAAATGATATTTTGGATGTTAGATATATTCATATGTAGTATACAGCGGTTATTTTAATATTACAAACAGACACTCCAATTATATTTATATATATATATATATATATATATATATATATATATATATATATGTATAGATTGACATTATCATCTTATCTGTAGTGTCTACCGTAGAAGGGAATAACTACGTGTAACTTTCACTTGAGATAAATTTATTGATTTCCGGCAAAGAAAACGACATTGACCCTTAGTCAATATCGTTTTCTTTGGAAAAGTTTTTATCTAAGCAAGTTTTTAAGGTGTGATTGTTGTTTGTTGGTGAATACAAGTTGAGGTGACATGTAATAGAAAGTACGTCTATATACATACATACATATTTTAGTAAAATTTTTGCATTCTGTACAGGAGTACACACTTATAGTTTATATAGAGAAGGATCTCTATATAAACTATAAGTGTGCCAAATTTCATGCTCCTCCGCTTCCATAATTTTCGTAAAAAGGAATCCAAAGTTTTTGCTTCACGTATTTATATACAGATTCATGTATATCTACTATTAAAATAATATTTTTAATTCCAGGTCAGGTTTAATGGTAACATCAATAATGCTGCTAGTACTAGCTATCTCCATAGTGGCCATCATGGACATCAAGACCATGGACCGCTTCGAGACCAACAGATCGAGACAGCTCACTATTGCTGTTGTGGACTAAACCACTAAATTACTTGTTTTACTTTAAAAAATTAATGATATATAATAAATTAAAGTATTGTGAAATGTTCAAAACGTAGGTTAAACGTCGTGATTTCATTTTTCCAATATTGTCTATAGTAAACATTATAAACAATATTAGAAAGATTTATATAAGAGCGAAAACAAATTTAAAAGGACTCGTTATATTGTTTTCAATAGAATAATCAACTTGGAAGTATAGCATAATTCAGTTGAGTTCAAATAACTTCGCCAATGTCACTTTGTATGGAAAACACACGAAGGAGGATTGATCGGTAAAAAAGAGACACTATGAGATGAGAGGTTGCAAGTTAAAAAGATATCCAGTAATAAGCTACCTTCACCTATAACAAAATAAATATTGACAATATGTTTGTACATAACATAAAGGGATAGTAGTAAAGAATAATATTTAACGAGGTTATAATATATACATACATACATACAGATATACATAGCTTCACGCTGCATCCCGCATATAGCAGGGTAGGCAGAGGGAACCTAGTGTTAAGACACTTCGTTCCCCACTTTTCGCCGAATTGAGGCATTGCGTGCTGAGTGGCGGAACTCAACGCCGCGCTTTGCCTTGTTACCAAACCCAGGAAATGAAAAATTCCATTTCCTGGAGTGGGAATAGAACCCACAACCTGTCGCGCTTACAGTCGCACGCTTGTACCTCTGCGCCACGACAGGCGAAGAAATAATAAAAGAATATAATAGGTAATCATATTTTTATTTCAATGTTGACTAGATATTAGAGTATATTCATGTATAAACTAGTTGTACCCTGCGTTGCTAGGCCACCTAAAATAAATTCTAAGGGAAGACGAGATATACAAATATTCAAATCAGTTTGAGTGATTTCATTGATTTTGTGAATATCGAAAATATTATGTGGCGCCATCTGTCAAAAATCAGTCGGTTCTACTCAGAAACCTTCGTGGACTCATGCATAACAACTGCTAAAGATCATCATATGATCAAATACATGGTTCACGATTCTATAAAGGACATACAGACAAACATTCATTTTTATATAGAAACATGAGACATGAAATTGCACAAAAGTTCAAATAGTGAAATCACTTATTTTCATTCAATATTTAGCAGTTTTATGTAAAATGAAAATATAATTCTGTGTCATTAAACGAATCTTTGTAATCATTTTGAATTAATTATTCTTGAATTGAATTGTTTTTACTATGTTAATTGTACATAAGTGTGAGAATGGGGGAGTTGGCAGAAAGAAGAGTAAGTGATAGAAGAGATGGCAGTGAGAGAATTGACATTGATGGGAGTTAACGCAGATGGGAGAGCGGTGAGAGGGGTTGGTAGAGAAGGAAGTTGGTCTTGAGAAGAGTTGGGAATGGGGGAATAAGACAGCGAGAGGGAGGGGGGGGCGGGTCAATGAGTGGACTTGTGGTTGATGGGATTTAGCGATGAGGGCAATTGGTAGACAATATAGCTGTCGGTAGGGGAGTTGGTAAGGAGTAGTTATCGGAGGGGGGGAGTTTGCGGTTAAAGTGGTTGGTAATAAGTGGAGTTAGCAGTGAGGAGAGTGTGTATAATATGTTACATGTTTAATGTGAGATCATATCCTTAACATATTTAGATTAAAAATTCTTGGTCTTGTAGAAAAATATTCATATTGAAATAAAAGCATATCAAGTTATATATAGGTGTTTTATTTATACAAATATTTATTTTTATAACATAACTTACCTATGACCTAGTGTCAACACATTCCGTTCTCCTTCCACCCGGAAATCCAGCCATTGAGTAATAGCTGGCGGAACTCAACACCGTGTATTATCTTATCAGAGAGAGAAATGCAAATAATTATATTTACTAACGTTCCCAATGACGCGTTAACAACGCGTTGTCTTTAGCAATGTACATGTCACTTTATATAAACATGGATGTGTGTAACATATATTTTATTCATTTAATATATGTCTTATGCATTATTTTAAAAAAAAATTAGCATCCTGCACTCCTTCACTATATAAACTATAAGTGTGCCAAGTTTCATGCTCCTCCGTCCGCGTCATTTTCGTAAAAAGGGGTACAAAGTTTTAGCTTCACGTTTTCATATATAGATAATCATTGCACTGAGTGAAAATCGAATTCCCACTGCGCTACTATGGCATATTTGTATATTAATACAACATAATTGATATAAAGAATACATGAATAATATAAGCAAACCAGCTGCCTCACAAAGTAGCATAAGTTGCAAATAACTCGATTATCATAAAATTTTAGATCCTAATCTCATAAGCTATCATAGCAGATATCTAGGTAGCCAGGTCGGAGCTTTCTAAGGAGGACTCTTTAGTAGTCATATCGTCTATATATATAATATATAAGGAAATGCTGTCTTAGTAAGAAATATGTATCATTGACATATAAAAGTTAAAGATCAGGAATATCTGTTATGTTGTGGTTGTTTGTGGGTTCGATTCCCACTCCAGGAAATGAAAATTTTAAATAATGTTTAGTATTTTCATTTCTTCGCTCTGGTAACAAGGCAAAGTGTGGCGTTGAGTTCTGCCACTCAGCACGCTATGTCTCAAATCGGCGGTGGTTTTTATTTTAGCTTCACGTTGTATTCCGCATATAATAGGGTAGGCAAAGCGAACCTGAGAACCTAGTGCTAAGACACTTCGTTCTTTTTCAACAATTCTGTTCTCCACTTTCCGCCGGTTTGAGGCAATGCGTGCTGAGTGGCGGAACTCAACGGCGCGCTTTGCCTTGTTATCAGAGCGAGGAAGTGAAAATACTAAATATTATTTAATACTTTCATTTCCTGTAGTGAGAATCGAACCCACAACCTTTCGCGTTTTTAGTCGCACACTTGTGTCTCTGTGCCACGACAGGCATGCATTCACCTTAAAAAAAATAAACATACATAAAAAACTAAGAAACATTTAGTTTGGTGGTAGGAGGTTTGTCCTCCGTCTGGCTCGCGACCACTATCATGTCAAAGACGAACCGCCAAATATCTTGTGATGTGTTCCGGTTCGATGGCATGTAAGCCAGGTTTTCCCCTTTCCCACCCATTCTTTCCCAAAAATGTGGTGGTTCCGATAGCGGACTACTACATTATCCTCCCCTTCCGTCTTTATCCTCTGGGTTGGCAACGCATCTACAACATCTCTGGTGGTGTAGATGTTCATGGGCGAAGGTAACCACTTACTATCAGGTGGTCCTTCTGCTCGTTTGCCATCCGTTATCCATAAAAAAAAATATATATATATAGTTTAACAAAGTGTCATCTAACAGATATACACGTGTTTAGCTTTATCAAACCCACTCCATTACGAGAAACTTTCACTTATAGATATATTATTTAAATTTCATTGGAATACCTTGTCATTGAACTACTTGTTGAGTTCATTAATTCTTGAATATTTTATGCTTTGTATATACTCTATCGGCCCTTTCTACCCAACTGAAAGAAAAGGTGGTTCACAATTAATTTGTATTTTGTTTGTAATATCTCGGATTCAGGAATCCGAATTCAGGAATTCGAAATGCGAAAAACGGAGTGTCTTGACTCTCTGACTACCCTGCGATGTGGGATAAAGTAATTTTCCTATATCTTTAAGAATTGCAGGAAATTGTTAAGGATATAATTTTTCGGCACATCAAAAAGCTTTTTCGCCAGTACTTTTAGTGTATCTTTCGTTTAATGAATAATGGAAAAATTATATATTTACATATTGATTAATAAGCCGTCTTTAAAGAAATTTTACACTATTTTGTTAGCAGCTTCATGCATGGGTAGACTGTGTCTTAGCACTAGGTTCTCAGAGAAATCAAAGTGCCAAGATACCAGTGGCGAGGGGTGAAAATTTTAGTTAGGTAAGCCGGTAAATTAAGGGCAGCCGATGAGTATTTAGAGAAGCCAGTAATTTTTAGGGAAGCCGATAATATTTAGCGAAACCGGTATAGGATTTTTTAGGTCTATAAGATGTCAGAGTTTGAGTTTTTCACTTTTATGCCCAATATTTTCCTGGCGACCTATTTTTTTTAGCTCTCACACCTTGTTTGACTTTGTGTTTTCGAGCTCCACATTTTACTGGCGAGCTTTTTTTTTAAGTCTCATACTTGTACTTTGAAACGTTAGGCAAGCCGGTGGGACACTGCTCTATTTTTCGCCAGAATTCAAGAAATAACAGAACTCAACGCAAGGCTCTGTCCCGCTAGAGCGGAAAGACAAAAATAATTTGATATAATAATTCTCCTCAGTCGGAATCGAACCCACAACCAAACACCTTTACACAATTCATTATGATGGAAAAATACAAACATCGACAGCATTCAAGCACTTCTACTATAGTATATAAATAAAATTTCTCCATTAGAAGTGTTTTACGTAATACATGTAAGTTATCACACACATGTTTTTATATATCGTTGGATAACTTCGATTTGACAAACGATTGACAAAAACTTTCACATCATGAATACGTGATGTGATGTAACTAGGGACTGATCATTTAAATATTTAAAGATTTTTATCTCTTTATTTAAATGTTATTTTGTGTTATATGTATATGTTTACATACATACATAGCTTCACGCTGTATCCCGCATATAGCAGGGTAGGCAGAGGGAACCTAGTGTTAATACACTCCGTTCCCCACTTTCCGCCGAATTGTGGCATTGCGTGCTGAGTGGCGGAACTCAACGCCGCGCTTTGCCTTGTTACCAAGCCCAGGAAATGAAAATTCCATTTCGTGGAGTGGGAATTAAACACACAACCTGTCGCGCTTACAGTCGCACGCTTGTGCCTCTTACCCACGACAGGCGTTAATAATACATACATTATGGTGCATTTTTTAACCGAGTACTAAAAAAGGAAGTTTAAATAAGGAAAATAATAAGGAAGTCAATTGGACTGTTTTTTATATGTTTTTATGTGTGGTGTACCAATTTTCATGATTCTTTTTTATATGATAGCTAGTGGTTTTGATGTGGTCCCATTTAAATTTAGTCAAGATTTGACGAGTTTTTGAGTTATTCGTAATAATTTTACTTTTAAGTGTATGTTAATTATTTTCATTATATTTATATTTTTACTTGGGTTATGGTGCATTGTTAAGTGTTTTCAGAGGGAACCTAATAACAAATAGATGTATTGATGTGATTAATCTTCTTTTCTGGAGTGAAAAAAAAGATTGGATTGGTAGATAAATGGTAACAAAGAAAGAATGGCTAGAATTAAACAAGGACAGTGACCAATAGAGAAAGCTGAAGAAGACTGGAGGAGATTTTTAGTCAAAAAGGAAACTATATTTTAAGGAAACTATTAATTATTATAAACAATAAGTAGAAATTTTACTCATATAATCAGCTTCAATTAAATTGTAAATTAAATATGAATAAAATGGCTTTATTATTATTAAATCAATCCGTACTCAGCGTCTTATAAAGATGATATAATATATTGTTTTAATAGAATGGAGGAAATGAGGTAACGTATATATATTAAATACTAGACAAAAACTACACAAAACGTTTATAAATTGTAACCTATGTGTTATTTTATTGTATAAGTTACATCACTGTAAAGTTTCATCTATATCCGATCAGTAATTTTTGCGTGAGTAGCATCTAAATAAACATGAATGTTTGTGGGTTCGATTCTCACTAGGGGGTATTAATTTAATGTATTGTAATTATTCCGCTCTCAAAACAAATCACGGCGTTGAGTTCCGTCACTCTATGCACAGAGTCTCCATTTCCGACGGAAAGTGGAGAATGGAGTGACGCCAAGTATTTTCATAACAGCCTAATATGCATGTAAAACAGTGAACCTCAAACAAAAAATGAAATAGGTATGGAATTTCGCAATACTACCGCATATTACTATATGGATTTTTTCATTTCCTGGGTTTGTTAACAAAGGCAAAGCGCGGCGTTGAGTTTCGCCAATCAGCACGCAATGCCTCAATTCGGCGGAAAGTGGGGAACAGAGGTTCCCTCTGCCTACCCTGCTATATGCGGGATACAGCGTGAAGGTATGTATGTATCATTAAATGCGGTGCAGGTTGTAAAGTAAATAACTAATTAAATATTAAAAGTTTTGAATGCCAATCAATTTGGTGTGTTTTTTTAGAAACTGTAACTGGTTGACGGTCGGCTCTCGGCACTCGGCGAGTCGGTGGGCTGGCGGGCTGGCGGGCTGGCGGGACGACACGCGGTGAAAGCAAAACTGACAAGTGTTTCTGCAATCTCACGTGGAGGAAGGAAACGATTTAATATATTACGTATGTATATAAATTAGATTATATTTTGATAATTATGTTAACTTTTTATATATTTTTTTGGGCATGACAATTTCCTCTTATAGCATGGTAGCCTCTTTTAAAGTTTATTTCGTAATGAGTTCATAATAATAATTAGCTTTCTGGGTGAACATCATCAGCATTTAATTCCACTAAAATAACATTATCATAGTATTTTTAAAAATTGATAAAATGTGTGACAGAAGTTGTGATAATTGTGGTCTAGGTCTCTCTACTCAATGGAATGCTTAAACTTGATTTCTTCGGTCTGGTAAGTAAGTACGTTTAATTCTGCCACTGCCACCAGCAATTCGCTAGCAGATAGCGGTGCACAGAGTGTCCTAATACTAGATTCTTTCAGCTTTTTAGTTAGTACCTAAGAAGGAATTCCTCTTTTACAGATACTTGTGCATTTGGATACTCGGATGGGTTATATGCGGTTTTTGGACTTGCAGATGTCGGTCAGCTAGATATCCACAAAACTTTACGGTACTTCTCGTCCGACGGTCGGCCAAAGTCTCGGGAACTGTCCCAATCTTCCGTAAATCTCTGTGGCATCTCAGCCTACTCTACCATTCACAAAAAATGAATACAGAGATGTTAAAAAAAACTAAAGTAGACGCTTGTGGCAATATGACCTACTGTATGTACACCCGTTATAATATAGATAAAGAACAAAGCCTAAGGCATAGTATCTAACTGACGAGTATAAATCTATATATATATATACCTATAAAATGATTGCATTACTGAGTGATTGGCTATTATTACTACAAAAATATGAAATTTCGCATGTAGACTCCTTGAGGAACTTAGTAGGGAGAAAGTTTTCTGAAATTCCTTACAACTTACTAAAATATTTTTTTGTTTCTTTATTTCCTTATTTCATGTCACAACGAAGCGATGTTGTGTTATAATTTTAGAGTAAAAATAGAAGAATACTCCCCAGAGTTACACTAACTTCTTTTTACCATAGTAAAACATCTCATACCCATACTGTTGTGAATACTCATAGATCAAGCAAGCAAAGCCAGCTGTAACAGCTAGTCTACATTTGCTAGTACAATTCAAGTCTCAACAATCAATCATCGCTATCGCACAGTGCGGTGGTACGTCTGATCACACACCATGTTTATACTTTCCACATAATTGATTGTAATAATTTATTTAATTATGTATGGGAATATTTTATGTTTTGATATTCTGACAAGTGATGGTTAGCTACTGTGTTTATATGTGAAATAGTTTAAATATGTTTTTTAACTTCCAGGTTGTTATGGTGGAGTGGAACAGCGCCTGAATGTAAACGGCATTTGGTTGTGGGTTCGGTCTCATTTCTGGGGAATGACATGGTTATATTTAATATTTTTTTTAGCTTCACGCTATATTCCGCATATAGCTGGGTAGGCAGAGGGAACCTTAGAATCGACATGTTAAGACACTTCGTTCCCCACTTTCCGCCGAATGGAGGCATTGCGTGCTAAGTGGCGGAACTCATCGCCGCGCTTTGCCTTGTTACCAAACTCAGGAAATGAAATTACTAAACTTTTACATTTCTTGTAGTGGAAATCAAACCCACAACCTGTCGCGTTTACAGTCGCACGCTTGTGTCTCTGCGCCACGTTATATTTAAATTATTTTAGATTTTACTCTGAACAGACAAAACACTAGGTTCTCAAGTTCCCTCCGTCTACTGTGCTATTTGTACAATCCATGGTGTTTGATACAGCGTGGAACTATAAAAAAAATGTAATAATTTTAATATCACATAGCTGTATTATATTACTTATGATAATTGCTGTAAATTAGAAAGTTTTCTTCGTAATTTGTCAATACCATACTCACTCATAAAAAATATTTTTTTACATATTATAATGTATATGGAACGGAACCAAATAAATTCTAATTTCTGTTAAGATTTACATCTAATCTATATATTATACATTCCGAATCAGTGCCAATATTAACATTTTTTATAATTATAGTATCGTGATACAGCGCTATCGTGGCTCAGTGGCAGTGATAAGACCATAGTAGTGGGTTTGATGTCTACTCCAGGAAATTATCTTAATTTCCCCTGTTTACTATGATAAAAGGCAATAACACTTTTTATAGTTCAACACAATGACTAAAAATGAGGTTGGAAGTGAAGAACGGAGTGTTTTGACACCAGGTGCTTTCTGTCTATAGTTTTATTCGGAATAAAGCGTGAAGCTATCAGAAAAAATATAATATGTAAAGTTTGAAGTATAGGCGTAGTTTCGGTGGTCGTGGATTCGATGATCAATTATTGTATTTAAAACTACGATAAAAAATTTTCAAATAAAAGATATCGAAACATACTGTTTTCGGAATTCAACGCGACTCTTTATCTTACCAGAGCGAGAAAAGAAATGAAATCTGATCGTTACTACGAGTGAGAATCGAACCAACAACCAATCGCCTATACAATAATGGCATCAATCTATAAAATAATAATAATATTCAAAATATAGTATATAATTATAATGTACTGTAGAAAGTAGAGGTCGCTTCGTGATGGCATCCTCGACTAGAGACTACCACTGAGACGTATTAACGATGTGGGAACGTTCAAATTGATTACTTACATAATATATGGCTATAGTTAAATGAGCATCTGCTAAGATTTAGACAGTCGTGACTTTAATATTTGTTTTAGATTATAACCTACATATATAGCTTCACGCTGTATCCCGCAAATAGCAGGGTAGGCAGAGGAAACCTAGTGTTAAGACATTCCGTTCCCCACTTTCCGCCGAATTGAGGCATTGCGTTCTGAGTGGCGGAACTCAACACCGCGCTTTGCCTTGTTACCAAACCCAAGAAATGAAAAATTTCATTTCCTGGAGTGGGAATCGAACCCACAACTTGTCACGTTTGTTTTAGATTAAATACACTATCAATCTGGGGTCATCGTGGCGCAGTAATGTACGACTGTAAGTAAACATGACCGTTTGTGGGTTCGATCTCACCTAGGGGCAATGATTATATTTAAACGGCTATTTTTCTCTGACATTGCGCGGCGTTTAGTTTCAATACTCATCGCGTAATGACTTGATTTCGGGCGGAAGGTGGAAAGTGGAGTGATTCGTCTCTGACTATCCTGTCATACAACATAAAGCGTGAAGCTTAAAAGAATAATATCTTTATATCATATATATATATATCGTCTATGTAAGTTTCGCTTTTCGTTTTCGTCTTATTTTGAGTTCTGAGACTAAAAGATGTCTAAAATAAATTGAACCCAGAACGATTGGTTGGATGAAACCATAATTAAATTATGTTAAATTCTATTTGGCTTTAAAGACTATGTTAGCTTCACGCTTCTTACCGCATAAGAGCTTATACGCACAGTCGCCGACAACTCGGTCGCCGGCGACTGTAACAACGACATGTCGATAGTGTGTATGAGCTCTTACTGTAGGCATAAAGAACCGAGTGTTAAAACAAACCGTTCTTCGCTTACCGCTTGAATTCGATCGTATTGCGTGTTGAGTGAAGGAACTCAATACTGTCTTTGTCTTACCATATTAGAGAAATAAAAAAGAATTAATGAAGCGCGGCGTTGAGTTCTGCCACTCAGCACGCAATGCCTCAATTCAGCGGAAAGTGGGGAACGGAGTGTCTTAACACTAGGTTCCCTCTGCCTACCCTGCTATATGCAGGATACAGCGTGAGCGTTTTTATTGTTATTGATAAAAAGGTGGCATATGAGCACTTGATGGTAAAAATAATTACTTTTGCCCCCATGGACATATAGGGTACCAGATAAGTTGTGGTTACTTTGCCGGCCTGAACATGGTTAAGTGACTCGAGAGAAGTGAACAATATATTATATTAAGTTCTCTATCATCAAACAAAACAAAGAAGATTATATAAAATATTAAAAGATGTCCAATAATTTAAAGTAAACACAGTCGTAACATTTCGTCATCTAATGAAGCTATACCAATAGAAAGCGCCGGAACACACCAGTTCTTGTAAATCTTTTTCAATGCTTCTTACGCAATTTATGTGCATACACAAAAAAGTGGTAATCCTTTACTGATGCGAAATTCAAATGAGAAAGTAACTTGCTTACTACCTGTCGCTAATGTAGGAATTATGTTAATATAATTTTGCTACTTAATAACATTTTTGGTTTTCGATTTTTATCCATTTTAAATCACCAGTGTCCCCGTTAACGCGTTAACAACGCGTTGCCTACGTTTATGTCACTTTATATAAACTTGCATTTCAAACATTCCTTCGCTATATAAACTATAAGTGTACCAAGTTTCATTCCTCTGTCCCCGTAATTTTCGTAAAAAGGGATCCAAAGTTTTTCCTTCACCTATAAATGTATAGATTTTTGGTCTTAGATTATTACACATAATTTAAGCCGACTTTATAAAAAAGAGGAGGTTGCCATTTTTTTTATGTGAGCGTAACTTTTTCAGAGTGTACCAATTTTGATAATTTTGCGCCTTGCCTTGTTACCAAACCCAAGAAATGAAAATACTAAATTTTACATTTCCTGGAGTGGGAATCGAACCCACAACCTGTCGCGTTTACAGTCGCACGCTTGTGCCTTTGCGCCACGACAGGCGTTATATTTCTTGTAAGTTATAGGAATGTTTTTTTTCAGCTTCACTATTTTCTCTCATAGCAGGGTAGTCAGAGAGATCCTAGTGTCAAGACACTCCGCTGCTTTTCCTCCGAATTCGAAATACTGCATGTTAAGAGGCGGAACTCAACGCCGCGCTTTGCCTTACCAGAGCGAAGAAATGAAAATAATTTATATGTAATAATTCCTCCGAGTAAATATATACAAAAAGTGATATATTAAACGATGCACTTTCTCTTATTGAGATCGAAAGTATAAACTTGGAACATAAATCAAAATAAAGAATTAAATGAAACTATTTTAACCGGATTAATTGCGTATATTTTAGTATTCGGTAATACATTTTTGGAAACTCGATATTTCGAACACTTTAAAGTTATCTGTGGTCACAGACTGAGGTGGAATTCGTCTGTCTGTTGAAACAATTATTATAATAATTGATATATCAAGCTTTGACTTTATAACTAAAAACTATAAACAAATCTAATTAAAATTGGCGTAAAAAATATAGATAATTTTGTGGACGAGGCGAAAGAGGTATGCAGGGACCGTAGCGTTTGGCGCTCCGTTCTCTGTGGAGAACAGGGTGGACTACCCTTCAAGGGATAAAGCGTGAAGTTAAGTAAGTAAGTAAGTAAGTATAATTTTGATTATTTAACGTAATATTAACACACCTTGAACTCCACTCTTTGCTGATTTTACGCACATTGTGCAAGGAAAAAAGTATGAAAGTGGGGAATGGAAATGTTAAAGAAGAACGTAGTGTCTTAACACTAAGTTCTTAGGTTCCCTCTGTCTACCCTGCTATATGCGGGATACAGCGTGAAGTTGAAGAAGAAAAAAAAAATAGGCTGCCACGATTGCTTGTCAAAAAAATTAAAAAATCTATCTACTTCAAAGCCTTCAAATGAATGCATACACTATAGTATGTAATTAGTACGGACTGCTATTGACCACGCGAGTAAAACCGCGGGTAAGACCTAGTTATTAATAATTTCAATTCTAAATACATTTCAATTTGTTCATAATACGTGATAAGATCAGAGATCTAAACGTCAATACAATATCATCTCAATGAGATAACGATCTATAGATGTGGATATAACTGGGGTCAACGGCCGATCACACGCATGCACGCTGTACGGTTTGCGCGGTCTGTATCTGTATAAATATTTTTTTTATATCTAGTAAATTTTGAAAGTCATAATTTGTTACTTTTTTTTTTTTCTGGTTTTTTAATTTTTATTTTACAATTATTTTTTTATTTTAAAAATATTGAAAAAATAAAATTAAAGAATTTAGATCCATTTGTCTTAAGTTTATGATTATTTGAAATATGTTTCAACTAAAATATTATAACAATTAAGAACAACATAGCTGGAAGCGCTTGGATGCGGGAAAGACCGATCATCGAGGAAATCCTTGGGAGGGACATGATATATACATATATTTTAAATCCTTTAAAAGCGAAAAGACTAAATAATATTTTAACCGTACATTCTATATTACAGAAGAATGTTCGAATCGTAATGTAAAAAAGATGCCTGAATGTAGTATGATATGGCAGAGTTTCCAGATACCTTGTTCACAATTTATATGTCATGGCACAGCGGAACAGCGTATGAATGTAAATTCAACAACTGTGGGTTCGATTTTAAGTTGGGGTAGTGATTATATCTAAATTACTTTCATTTTTCCCTCTGGTAAGAAGCAAAGCTTGGCGTTGGGTTCCGCTACTTGTTAATGTTTCGAAGTCTTGCGAAAAGTACGAATTTGATTTAAAAATATTAATAAAACGATACATACCGCTTAGATCTCGCTATACAGTATCACTATTCGACTAGAACAATTTCAGTCGGTTTGCCGAACACTTGTACTAACAGTACGGTTATACGTACAAGCGCATATATCTATAAAAAATGAAAAATATATATATAAAATGCTTGCGTTACTGACTGACTGACAGACAACATACAACGTCTAAATTACTACCCATAGAAACCTGAAACTTTTTTTGTTAGCTTTTTGGAGAATGTCCCCTACATTCTAGGACTAAGAGAGCAGTTTCACACTTTATACTAGATAGAGGTGTAGTCAGAGAGAATCTAGTGTCAAGACACTTCGTCCTCCGCGATTAATAAGAGTAAATTTCTCGAAATTTCTATATGATTTTCTATATGATCGTGATTTTGGATCTTATAGTACATCTAAAATAAATGGTAGAATGGTATCCTGTAGAAGGGAAGGAAAAAGGAGGAAGAACACCGAAAAATGAGATGAGGACATAAAAGCAGCCGCAGGTACGATAGAGACGTGTGGGAAGGTTTGAAAGAGGCCTATGCAAAGGCAAAACAATCTTCACCGGTGTCAAAAAAATTAAAACTATATAAATATTATGTGATTTTAGATTGTTAATGATTGAGACTTGTCGTGGCGCAGAGGCACAAGAGTGCAACTGTAAACGCGACAGGTTGTGGGTTCGATTCCCATTCCAGGAAATGAAAATTTAAAATATTTAGTATTTTCATTTACCATGCTTTGGTAAAAAGGCAAAGCGCGGCGTTGAGCTCCAACATTCAGTATGCAATTCGGCGGAAAGTGGGTTCACTACACTTGGTTCTCACGTTCCCTCTTCCTATCTTGCTATGTGCGGGATATAGCGTGAAGTTAAGATTGTTATTAAAGGAATTTTTGATTATTATTTTTATTAGAAACGAAGTCGCGGGATAAAACTAGTGTATAATAATTATTATTTGCTTCACGCTCGTCTCATCTCGTCGACGTTGAAGATTTCTTGAATCACTGATTGATTTGAAATGTATTGATTAGTACCGGAAATGAAATCGTTTAAACTATTTTTATAGATACGTTTACGAGTATGTTATTAAACTTACGTTACGTAAAGCTCAAATGTCAGTCGGTGAACATTTTATATTTAAAATGTATATTATGTTCTTGAATGTAAAAGGTAAATATTGGAGCTTAGTATAGCAGCGTTGAGTTCCGCAGTAACCATTATATATTTTCTAAAAATGAAATTAATAATAACACTTAGAAAAATATTTAATAAATATCCCTTGAAAAATTATCATTTTTAGACATAGTTTTTACGTAGTCTAATTTTGTAGAAATCTCCCTGCAGAGATGCTACAACAACAAAGATTTTTACAGTTTCACGCTCTCTTCCGCATGGCAGGACTACACTCGGATATTCGCTTTTCGGTCAATTTCAAAACATTGCGTGTTAAGCCATAAATTAAATATAATCATTTCCCCAAGTGGGAATCGAATCCATAACCAATCACGTTTGCAGTTAAACGCTGTCCCACTGTGCCACGGAGGCCTCTCATAACACAAAATAACAAATAAATAATCACAAAAGATAAATGCTGATCGTACATCGTAAAATCTAGGAGTACGTCACAACGAAATGGTTCAACCAGCAACCTTAGTTAGAGGTCAGCGATACAATCGTAAAGATAATTTCAGTTAATATAAATTATTGTACAAATTACATCGTTTCCGACATCCGCTCGCGTCCGTGGAAGGTGCACTAAACTGTTGTATAAACAAAGGATTTTTAAGTAATTATTGTTAACTATAAAATTGTTTAAATATCTTTTTTTGTTACATTTCATGAGGTTATTCATATAAAATTTAATGAAATTTGAAATGTTTGAGATTTGAACCTGTATCTTCTCCGTCATTGTCTTGTAGTTGAAGCCGTCGTGGCGCAGTGGTTGAGTGTCAGTGTAAGCATAATTAAGAAAAGCGCGGCGTTGAGTTCCGTCACTCAATATATAATAATAATGTATGTAATAACATTGCATGTATGAAGCTTACCACACCAGATGAGGATAATTTAAATTTAATCATAGCCTTGACTGATAATCGAACGCACAACCTATTTACAGCCAGACGTTCCACTGTGCCACGATGGTCTCAACACGATATCGATTTACTAAAAATAGTAAAAATGACTTTAACACTAATTCTATTCCGCTGTTTCCTAGTAATGTGATAAAGTTTCACCTATTATGCTACTTTTATAAATATTTCTCTTCAAAAAATGTTTAGATAGGCTTTCTTATCTAAATGTGTAATCAAGCGATAATTAATTTATTTTAATTACACATTTATTAAAATAACATATATCGTTATAATATTAGAATATGTTTCAAAACATGTATTTCAAGGCGCGGCGTTGAGTTCCGTCACTAAACGCAATGTATCGAAATCGGGCGGAGACTTGAGGATGTAGAGCAGTGTTTCCCAATCTTGGGCCCACGTCCCACCGGAGGGGAATTTGTTTGTTAATGGGGGGACATTTCGAAAAATCTTTTTTGAAGAATTTTGAATTTCAATTTCAATTTTTCATTATAGATTTTGAAAATTTACTTACTGTGTTTGATTAACAAATTTCAATCATTTCTTCATAGATATTATTTAAGTTTCTTAAACTACATTTTTTGTGTATAAAAAATTATAGAAAGTCTAATATGGGGCATTGCACAAAAAAGGTCGGGAAATACTGATGTGGAGTGTCGTAACACTATGTTCTCTCTGCATCTGCTACTCAGCATAGAGTAAATTTTATGCGTGAAGCTAAAGAACGAATACTCATACTTATTTATCTTTAATTTCATTTTCAAACAAATTCATCGTTCGAGTTTCAAATCTATTAATATGAAGCTTAAATTGAATTGAGGAATGAATTTCCAGGTAATTTTTTTTGGCTTCATGTTTTATTGTCCATAACATTATAATCAGAGAGAACATAGTGTCAAGAGACTTCGTTCTCCATTTTCAGACAGAAATCGATACATTGCGTGTTAAATGGCGGAACTCAACGCCGTGCTTTATCTTACCAGGGCGAAGAAATGAAAATAATATAAGTAATATAGATATTGCGGCGTTGATTTCCGCCACTGAGCACGCAGTGTCTCAATTAGGCGGAAAGTCGGGAACAGAGTGTCTTAACACTAGGTTCCCTCTGCCTACCCTGCTATATGCGAGATACAGTGTGCAGCTATGTATTAATGTATGTAATATAGATATAATTAATAAATATCATTAATTCTACATACCTCTACAGTATTCAGAGTAAAAAGTATCTAGAAGTTACTAAGAAACTTTCCTTTCTCTTCAATAATTTATTAGATATTTTTTATATATCATTAATAATTCCGATACAAATGTTGCTGTTGAATGGCAGATTAAACTATCAATAACAAATTACTCAATCTAGGAATCAAACCGCAACTACAGTGCGGCGAGTATTGGATGCTTCGAACACCTGTCTATGGATGGTCTAATATAATAAGTATGACTATTTCATATATTATATTAATTTGTATTTGCAATACCTCAATCCGGCGGAAAGTGGTGAACGAAAATGTTGAAAGAGAACGGAGTGTCTTAACACTAGGTTCTCAGGTTCACTCTGCATACTCTATTATGTGAGGGATACAGCGTGAAGCTAAAACTGTATTTCTTTTTTCTTTACAGGTGGTGTCTGATATTGGTTTTAAAAAACCTATATTATATCTATATTATATTGATATTTTTTTTTAAGCTTTCCGCTCTCTGTAGCAGGTCGCCGTAAGGAAGGGGGCGCGAAACGCTAAAATCCCTGCATACTTGCTTAAACTTGTGTGCTATGCTTGCCCATCGGAGGATTCTCATGACTTTTTATGTGACTTTCCCTCAGTATCATCGATACTGTGTTCTTAAAGATCAATTGAGCTTTCCTACTACTTCTCTCACCTTTCATTGGCGTCATATATTTTAATAAAGTGTTTCTTGTTTTTTCAGATAAAACGAAATTGACACATCTAGTGCTAAGTCGTGTTGTAACTTTTGGCTATTTTTAGGATTGCGCAACCCAGTATTATAAAAAAATCTTGATTGATATTGGAATTAAAAAATTATGTATGCGGAATATGCAACGATGTTGTCAGACATTTGTTTTAAATATTGCAATAATATAAAAAATATTGCTTTTACATTGTGTTTGTGCTCACAGACTTAGGAAGATGTCTATTTTATTTAATGTGTGAAACCGCGAAAATCAAATTATTATTTCTATTTAGCTTCATCCTGTATCCCACATATAGTATGGTAAACAGAGGAAACCACAGAGCCTAATGTTAAAACACTCCGTTCTCTTTTAAAGTTTCCGTTCCCTACTTTCAGCCGAATTGAGGCATTCCTTGTTGAGTGGCGGAACTCAACGCCTCGCTATGCATTGTTACCAAAGCGAGGAAATGAAAATACTAAATATCAATTAATATTTTCATATCCTGGAGTGGGAATCGAACCCACAACCTGTCGCGTTTACAGTAGCACGATTATGCCTTTGCGCCACGACAGGCCATTATTTTTTTTTATTATTATAAAACGAAGAACAAAGAAATAATCATATGCAAATTAATACAAAAAACATAATTAAAATAAATATACAATTTCACGTATTAATCTCAAAAAAAAATTCTAATAACTATGTGTAAAAAAAAAATATTTCGATGATGAAACCCTCTCGCATACAACCGACCGGAAGCTTTCACGCTGTTTCACGCACAAGCTCGCTCACTCGTTAGCGACGCGACGCGAAGTACACACGTGTTGACTTTCACGTTTACGTTCACGATTATATTATCACGTAATATATACTAATATTAAATAAATAACTATAAAATTAAATAAATAGTAATAAAATTAAATAAATAATAATAAATTACAATAAATTTATTATTATTGTGTTTGTGTTGAAAACACTGTGACTATCTGTGTTTAATTATTGTGTTTTATTGGATTTGCTTTACAGAACTGGCCTCTAGTAAGTATTATTTTAGTATTTAGGATTATTTATAATTAAGTGCTAGCGTAGATAAGTTGATAAATCAATGCATACTTTTCAGAGATTAGGACAGACTAGATTCTGAAATCTGTAAGTTAAGTTTTTATGTTATTTTTGGTACATTTTACCTGAATAATTTTGATTTGTTAGATTTTTTTTTGTAATATATTATATAATTTATTACATATAAAAATAAATCCTTGTTCCTATAAATATTTTATTAAATCTATAACACAATCGACTTATCAACTTTTCCCCACCTGGCATGAGTAAAGAATATAGAATTTAAAATCTTCTCAATCTTTTGTTTTATCATAATAAGATAAAAATAATTTATAGTAAATTGAGGCATTGCGTGCTGAGTGGCGGAACGTAAGGTCGCGCTTTTGCCAAACCTAGAGGTAGAAAAATATCTTTTCCCGGAGTGGGAATCGAAGCCACAACCTGTCGCGTTACAGTCGCACGCCTGTGCCTCTGCGCCACGACAGGCGTCTATATCTTGTATTGATTGCGAGGAATGGTGCGGATGTTTGAGTGATTATAAAAGTATATTTAGCCAACACAACTGCTAATTATTATACATAAGGGATTATATTTGATTTTTTTTGGCTGGTAACGGACGGCAAACGAGCAGAAGGACCACCTGATGGTGAGTGGTTACCTTCGCCCGCGGAACATCCTTACCAGAGATGTTGTAGATGCGTTTAACCTAGAATTACTGATGGAAGGGGGACAATGTAGTAGTCACTATCAGAACCACCACATTTTGGGGAAAGGATGGGTGGAAAGGGGAAAATCTGGCTTACATACATGGGCAGGAACACATCATTAGATATTTGGCGGTTCGTCTTTGACATATTATGGTCATGAGCCAGTCGAGGACGAACCTCCTACCACCTAACAAAATTTAGAAATTTAGAACTTAATTTACAATTAAACCTGTGCAGACGAAAATTCCTGCTTTCCGTCACACGAGTAAATGTTATGTGAGTGTCAAAACACTCCATTCTACATTTCGCCCAAAATATGAATATTTCTATTTGAGTACCGGAATTTCTATTGGTCGATGATGGATAACTTGCTCGCAGCGATCCTGTGATCACCATAAGTACGCACTTGGCGAAGGACTGCAATGATTATTACCACGTCCACGAGCACAAGGGCGCGCAATGATAGGGCGTCCCCCCGAGGCGACGTGCACCAGTGCGTCCCCACTGGTGTGAGATGCGGCGTTGGGGACCGCTACCCAGCACGCCATGTCCGTGACGGCGAGAAGTGGAGGACGGAGCTACAAATAGCTACGTGGAATGTGAGAGGAGGGATGGAACAGAAGATGAATGAATTATTAGATGTGATGGATGAACGAGATCTGGATGTAATTTGTTTGACAGAGACAACAGAACACGACCAAACTGCCGGGCAACCGAGTCGCCTTCTAGGCTGGTATTCCAGAGGGCGAACGAGGGTGTCAAGGTGTGGGCGTGTTATTGTCCTCTCGATTGGTGAGTGCAGTGGTAGAATACAAGGCGATCAAGGCTTCTGTGGGTTCGCTTCAAGCTGGGGATAACAAGAATATTCTTGTTATCCGCGTATGCGCCAGTATCCTCAGCTTCTTTAAGTGAGCTAGAGAAGTCCTGCCAGAGTGTGAGGGAAGTTCTAGGTAATGTAAGAGGGAATGAAAAGAGGTGAAAGAGGTATGCAGGAACCGTAGCGTTTGGCGCTCCGTTCTCTCTGACTACCCCGCTAGGGATAAGGGTGAAGTTAAGTAAGTAAGTAAGAGTACCGGAATTCAACGCTGTACTTTATCTTATCAGAGCGGGGAAATTATAATAATTAAAATATAACTCATTCAACACAACAAGGTAGAAGCGCGGCGTTGAGTTCCGCTACTCAGTGCGCAATGCCTCAATTCGGCGGAAAGTGGGGAACGGAATTGTTGAAAGAGAACGAAGTGTCTTAACACTAGGTTTTCAGGTTCCCTCTGCCTACCCTGCTATATGCGGGATACAGTGTCAAGCTAAAAAAGATTCATTCCTCCATTGGGAATCGAACTCACACCCGATTGCTTTATGCTAGTAACAATTTCCACATAGAGTCGTAACGCTTTGCTTATTTTATAAAGAAAATATTACGTATCTTTATCTATTGACATATAAGAGATATGACATTGACAATTTTTGTCTTAACAGAAACAATTTAAACTATTCTTGTGAGATAGTTGTGAGTTCGTTCTCGTCTTAGGGGAATGATGATATTTTATTTATATTCATTTTATTCATATTAATTTTATGTTCCTTTGTCTTCAATAAGGCAAAGGAGCCCTTGAGTTCCGCCACTCAGCATGAAATATTTCTAATTCGAGCAAAAAGTTGGAAACGGAATTGTTAAAGGGGGGGCAATTCGAACAACCTTAATAAAATTATTTGGAATTTAGTTTTCATTATAGACTTTGAAATTTTGCATACTGTGTTTTGTTGACGTTCCTAGTGATTCCTTCCTAACACCTATCATTTAAGTTAACAATTCAATTTTTTTATGTCAAAAGATATGTATGTTCTCAATTCGGTGGAAAGTGGGGAACGGAGTGCCTTAACAGGGTTAACTAGGGTTCCCTCTGCCTATCCTGCTATATGCGGGATACAGCGTGAAGCTATATATGTATGTATGTTATGTATGTTACATAAGAATATTAGAAAATTTAGAATTTGGGAGGGGCATGACACGGAAAAGGTTGGGAAACATTGGTCTAAACACTAGGTTCTCCCTCACTATACTGCTAAGCGAGTAAAGCTGTGGAAAAATTAAACAATCAATAAGATTCTTTAGTCATTTCTTATCAATTACTTCTTTTTTAATTGCATCGGCTTCTTTTTGAGGCTCTATTCTCTCAAAGTGACAAAACCTATATGGCTTTATAGTATATTGTCATTCAAGTAACCTTATTTAATCGTTATTCACACAGTTAAGGTAAATATATGAAAATATGCAATTTACAACTAGCTCATTATCTTATTTTTAAGCGTGTGAATTATATATTTTAAAATATTTTTTATTAGTGATCATTGAGTAAGTGCAGCTTCAGGCTTTATCCCTAGCGGGATAGTCAAGAGCAATCAAAAAGACACTCCGTTCACTGTTTTCCGCACGAAGCGAGACTTCGCGGAACTCAATGCCGCGCGTTGTCGCGTATTTCTAAGGCGGCATTCGGATCTTTTTAAAATTGGCTATATAAAGAGGCTTGGAAAGTGGTGAGCGTTTACACATACCAAAGGGGTGGCCCCTTTTAAGTCTACACTTGGTTCGTATATACCAGACACTGATTCGATTTCCTCCCCATTCAACATTATTTAGGGAATATGGTATATATTGGCTGTATACATAAGTCCGACCTTTACGATTGTATAGGATGTTGAAGTTTTTGTTGAGCTTCTTTTTTTGCAATCTTTCCAATTTTTTTTCGGCGTTGTTTTTTTGGTGTCCCTAATCTGCTAATAACCGCCACTAGTTTATTGCAATTTACAATAGGTATGCCGATGGGTATCATATTATATGGTTTAGTTTCTTCTGCTTAGTAACGTATGGTGACTTCCTTAAATTGGTCATTCAAGACCAACATTCAAAAGTACGTCTAATAAATGCTTGATGTCAAGAAACCCACCACACCACTTAGTCCTCTTAGCTTCTCCGAAAACGAAATTTACTAAATTCCCATAGTAATCATAATAAATGAACACAATACAATAAAACCTAGTGAAACTGAAAAGAAATAAAACGAAATGAAAGTAGAAACATGTGATTTTAATAAAAAAACTTGACCCCAGTCTATGTAGAAAGTCATATCGGACCGGTTGATGGATACGCCATAAAGGCACCATGCCCGTTAACATACTGATGGCGTTTATTACACGAACAGAGAAAGTGTATAAAACTAGTATATTAAAAAAGCCCTTAGGGTTCAAGCAAAAGCTTTAATCGCCTTTAAAAGCTTGATGAAAGGTGAATTTTTATGTACTAGTGTTCCTGTTGACGCGTTCACAGCGCGTTGTCTTTATCAATGTATATGTCACTTTATATAAACACGGATGTCAAATGGTATTGTGGGTAACATTTATTTCAATCCATGCTAAAAACGATATTAAATTAATAAAATAATTGTTACACACTCTACCATGGTTTAACATCCATGTTTATACAAAGTGACATATACATTACTAAAGACAACGCGTTGTTAACGCATAAACGGGGACACTAGTTTTAATAAAAATACATTATAATTTAATACTACATTAGTACTATATTTATTGTATACTTACATAACAACATTAATGAACAATACACTTTGTTCATCATAGACAGCACAATGCATATTGGGGGAACTCAACGCCACGCTTTGTTACTAGAACGGGGAAATGATAATAATGAAAATATAAATATTCCTTGGACTGGGGATAGAACCTACAACCGTCGTGATAAACATCAGACTATGTCTCACTGCGCCAATATAACTTCACATTATGAAAGCAATGCCTGTCGTGGCGCAGAGGCGCATGCGTGTGACTGTAAACGCGACAGGTTTTGGGTTCGATTCCCACCCCAGGAAATGTTTCATTTCCTGGGTTTGGTAACTAGGCAAAGCGTGGCGTTGAGTTCCGCCACTCAGCACGCAATGGCTCAACTCGGCGGAAAGGGGGGAACGAGTGTCTTAACATTATTTTTTCAGGTTCCCTCTGCCTACCCTGTTATATGCGGGATACAGCGTGAAGCTAAAAAAAAAGTAATAACGGAGAACGGAGTGTTTGAACACTAAGTTTTCTCTATCCGACCTACTTAATAAAGAATAAATAAATAACAAATGTACATAAATATTAAACAGTCGCATAATTCCGTATCCGCTAGCTATGTTCATGCTTCACAGCATTCGTATTCGATGACGAGTTCATCGACTCTTTACACCTCACTTGAAATTACTCTAAATATAATAAGCAATTTCACGTTTTATCCCGCATAACCTAGTATCAAAACACTCCGTTCGCCGCTGCTCATCTGATTTCGAGACATCGTGTGTCAATTGACGGAACTCAACGCCGCGCTCTGTCTAACCAGAGCGGACACTACATATTTAATTATAATTTTTTATTACATTTTCGATACTTAAAATTAGGCTTTTAAGATTATTATAGTACTTTATGTATATACATATGTGTTCCTTAAGAGGATGTGTAATGCTTTTAATTCAAACGCAAAGTAGAGAACAGTGTTTGGACTCTAGGTTCTCTCTGCCTATCCTGCTGTGGGAAAAAGAGAAGCTGAAAAAAATAATACTGTTACATTATTCCACTCTTTGCTTCTACATAGAGGATGCATTGAGCTGACTTGTGTATAGTATTAACTTCTATTGTGTTTCACAGGATTATAAAAAGTAAAAATTAGTTTTTTTCTTTTTCCGTAAGAATTTTAGGGAATCGTCTCTTAGTACTCCCCTACATTCACCAAGGAACCTACATGTTAAATTTTTTCAATGTCAAACCACGTTCAGTAGTTTCGGCTAAGTTGTCTGTCAGTCATTCATTTTACTAAAGTAAGTGTTAACAACGCGTTAACACGTACGCAACGTAAATGTCATAATTTAAACATCGATGTCAAACACAAGGTAGCGTATGTTACATTTATTTACACGATGTCAAAAAGGATGAGGTTTTTATTATTACGGTATTTTATTTATTTTTATATTTTGTGTTCCCGCATAACTTTTTACTAGAATCAGTTTTAATAATTCTTCTTTTATATGATAGCTATATTTCTGATGAGGTCTCATTTAAATTTAGTTAAAATCTGACAAGAAGTTCTATGCAGTATTTAAAAAAGATATATTTTTTTTTTTGACACTCCCACATTCTACCTGATGTGCCCCCGCGATTTGATACGGGCGACACAACTGTTTGTCATATTTAATTGTGTAAATTTAATACAGTTATATTTTTTGTATCAATTTATATAATTTTACTTATTAGATATATTACTACTTAGTTAAAATGAGAGTAAAAAAAAAAAAGATATTATCATTTGCACTCCTTCGCTATATAAATTATAACTGTGCCAAACTTCGTCACCATACGTGTAATTTTGCTAAAAAAGGCGCATACAATTTTTACTTCATGTACTCATACATATATGTAATATAACGAGTAACATAGAAACCCACCACTATAATTAGTTAAAACATAATTTTCCACATGTAAATTTATGTCCACGCGACCGCAGGCTAGAGAGCGGTGAAATTACAACTTGTTAAACAGGTGCCGGCTTTCTTTCATACTTAATATATGCGTCTAGATGTTCTTGAGATATGTTTCATGTCCTTATCTATATAGAAAATGATTGCGTTACTGAGTGACTGACAGACAACATACAGGCGAAACTACTGGTCTTTTGGCATGTTTAGTTCCTTGGGGAGGGTAAGGGAGCTCTTAGAGAAAATTTCTCGAAATTCGTACGAAATTGAGATAGGCGGCTATTTTTAATATTAATAATACTAACATTTTCACAAAGAACCCTGTCCATTATATTTTGATTTGCGGTATGTATTTTGGTGTTGCGTTGTAAGAAATAGTCCAGATTCCAATTCAGGTAGTTATTGAGATATTTTAACAATCAATAATTTCGTTTGGTGGTAGGAGGTTCGTCCTCCGTCTGGCTCGCGACCACTATCATGTCAAAGACGAACCGCCAAATATCTTATGATGTGTTCCGGTTCGATGGCATGTAAGCCAGGTTTTCCCATTCCCACCCATCCTTTCCCCAAAATGTGGTGGTTCCGAAAACGGAATACTACATTGTCCTCCTCTTCCATCTGTATCCTCTAGGTTGGCAACGCATCTACAACATCTCTGGTGTTGTAGATGTTCATGGGCGAAGGTATCCACTTACCATCAGGTGGTCCTTGTACTCGTTTGCCATCCGTTATCCATATAAAAAAAAAAAAAAACAATATAACCTATTTTTTAAATTAACTTGGTATTAACTTATAAAGTCTATACATATTTTTTTCAGATTCACGTGTTTTTTGTATAGCAATGTAGTCAGGTGCTAAAGCACTCTGTTCTCCACTTTCAGCTCAAAATCGGGAAATTGTGTGTCGAGTGGAGGAATTGGACGTAACGCTTTGTCCCACTATACTTGGGGGAATTATTTAAATAAAATAATTCCCCCAAGTGTGAATCGAACCCACAACAAACTAAATGTATAATCAGATGCTATCACTGCGCAATGGCCTCATATAATTACGAACTACATATAAATATAAATTTTAATTTAAAAGTAATGTGAGTATCATAAAACAGCATTCCGAATGTAACACGATGATGATGATATTGAGAAATCGATTTTATTTATATTTTATATATACTTTTCCTTCATATATTCTGCGTACGAGATTTGCAAGGTTGGAATATCTTTATATATATAAATTTTAATTTCAAATGTATAGAAGTGGCGCAGAGGTACAAGACACTACAGGGAATGAAAATATTAAATGATATTTAGCTCTGGTAACATGTTAAAGCGCGGTGTTGAGTTTCGCCACTCAGCTCGAAATTCCTCAATCCGGCGGAAAGTGGGCAACGAAAATGTTAAAAGAGAACGGAGTGTTTTAACACTAGGTTCTCAGCTTCCCTCTGCCTACCCTGCTAGGCTTGGGATACAGCGTGAAGTTAAAAAAATGTATACACGATGTTTGTGGATTGAGAGGTCCAACGAACGATTGAACGTTCAGGGACTGATTACATTTAAATTAATACTTTACTTTCGTGGCGGGGTTGAGTTCAGCCACTTTGTACCTAATATGTCCAATTCGGACAGATTCGGTGAACGGAGTTTTTTAACACTAGATATGTGGCGAAAAGAGTGAAGCAGAAAAAATTATATAAAAAACAAGAACGCACTTATTTATTATTTTGACATATCTCTGATTTAAATTTCATGTAAGATCCAAGACAAAAAAATGTATGAAAAGACTTGAATAATCCCTCGGTTTGTTAATATATAGCGCAGCGTTGAGCTCCGCTACTTAACACACAATGTTTAATACTAAATAATCTTAAAAAATATATGAAATATAATATGAACTAGTTCGACATCGACCTGTTTCATTGCCCTATAAATGACAATCACAACTAAGTATTGCTTTACAATAATGTAGGTAATTTTATATGACATCTACACACATCATTATATATACACGAGATAGTATTGTATTGTATACTTGTATATTGTATATTTGTATTTGTATTTGTATTTGTACTGAGTGACTGACAGACTACGTACAGGCGAATCTATTGGACATAAAAAGCTAAAATTGGCATGTAGACTCCTTGGGGAGTGTAAGGGAGTACTAAGATTATGTGACGGATCTCGAAATACCTCAAATAAGGGAGAAAAATTTTAGGATTTATAGTCCGTGTAAACAAAACTACGGGATAAAGCTAGTTTGTAAATAAATGTCTAATTTTGTTTAAAAAGAAACGGAAATTGATAACTGGAAATAGATTTCCAAGAAGCGCAGGTTCGAGTCCCGCTATGTTAATTTTTTCATAGATTTTCTAAAAATATTTTTCTTATCTTACTTTAAAACTATTAAAAACTATTTTCTTATGTAAGTACGTTTGTTTGGTTGAAATCTTTTAAACTAAATAAAAAAACATAGACGCCATTGTAGCGTAGTGGGACAACGTCTGACTGTTATCGCGACTGGTTATGGGTTTGATTCTCACTGGGGGTAATGATCATATTTATTAAACGCAAAATAATTATTTTTTTCGCACTGGTAAGGCAAAGCATGGTTGTTTTAAAAACATCAATTAATTATAATACAAACGGATATATATTTTCTGGGTTAAATTTCAACCTGCAATTACGTCATGCATTAGTTAAAAATATATTATATAGCAGGGTAATTAGAACACAAGTTGGCAATTCACATTAAAAAAAAGAACTAGAGAATAGATCTTGAGAAGACAGTGTCCAGACACTCCGTTCTTTATTGCCACATAAAAATTACATGTTTAAAAATATTCAAGTTCGTGCAAAGTCAGGCTAGAAGATATATTCATAATAATATAGCCAAAGCAATAACCATTATATATAATTGAATTCAAAAAATGATCTAAGAAATATTTCGGACAGACGCAGTGAGAGGACACAATACAATAAAATATACTTTTACTCGGCGGATGCGACAGGTGATTGTCTTTTGCCATAATCTATAGGAGATAGCGGAAATTAATATTAAAAATTGTATTAAATTTTAGTTATAAATTTAAACAGCCAGGAGTGAAATGTACAGTGGCCCATTTTTTTATTACTAGCCAATGATTTTCAGGTATAGTGTTATAATGCTGAATGAGTGCCGAATCTTATCTTATTACACTATAGCGCTTAACTTTTATTTTTTAAAACCAAATATAAATTATTACAAATACAAATATATACTAAATCTAGTATTTTTGTTGGTAATTTTCCGTCGGTTGACTTTTAGCGTGATGGGTTGTGGGTTTAGGTTCGGGGGAATATTTCAATTATTTTAATTTCTCCCATCTGGAAAGAGACTACGTTGAGTTTGCAGCTCTCTATTTGAATTTGTAATGTATGGTATTATGTCTATTTTCTCTCTGATTACCCCAATATGCGGGATATAGCGTTAAGCTGTTTCTTTATCTAAGAACATCTAAGACAATACAAATGTAACAAATAAAAGACATTCACTTTCAACTTAAGGCGTAATTGTTGAGTTGAGTTCTGTAACTGTTTCTATTATTACCAGTATTGAGTATTGTAAGTTTCTACTGCAGATTGTACGTTTTTGCGTAAGTGAGCTGTAATTCTTAGCGGGTTTTGACTCACAATAACTTGGATGGTTTAAAAAAATGTACGCACATCTAGGATATTTTTTTTGCATCTTGACACATATTCTATGAAGAACCTAGTGTTAAGGCCCCTGGTGTTGCAAGCGTCCATAGGCCACGGTAACTACTTACCATCAGGTGGGCTGTGTGCCTTGTTGCCACCGTCGTGGTATAAAAAAAAAAAAAAAGGCATAATATGTCGGTAGTCGCTAATAACGCTAATGTAACTACGCCTGCCGGTCTCGTCCACGTTCGTCATTGTAATATAAAATTATAAATTAAATATTAATATTTATAATAAAATATATATAAGTATATATATAAGTTAAAATATATTAAATAAACAATAATTATATATAATAGTTCCCTACAACGGTTTTTAAGTTATGCCTCTCGAAATCGAGCAGAAAGTAATGCGTACAGGCGAAAGCTCCTTGGGGAGTGTCGGGGAGCATTAAGAGGGGATTTTCCCAAGTTCTTACAAAAAAAAAACGAAGGAACGAATATTAAGTACTGTAATAAGGTAATTCTATATACAAATTATGAAATGATTGTTATTACACATATTAAGGTGAATACGTGAGATTACGATACTTAAAGCTTTAAGTGCTTTTAAGTAGATTGTTAGGTTAACGGTGTATGTTTTTGAAGGTCGTCGCTCTTTTACGTGTTATATGGAATTTATACGTAACTTAAATATAAAGAAGAAAAGACAGAGAAAAATTAGGGAATATTTGTTCACTATACATTATATTCTTTACTTTTTATGTAGCAGCTTCATGCTTTATCCTGCATAGCAGTCAGCAGTGGCGAGGGGTGAAAATTTCAGTTAGGCAAACCGGTAAATTTAGAGAAGCCGGTATATTTAGAGAAGCCGGTATATATAGAGAAGCCGGTATATTTAGAGAAGCCGGTATATTTAGGGACGCCGGTATATCATGTGAAGGTGTTTAGTAATTTCACTATCGATTTTGATAATGATCACTTTTTAGGTGTTTAAAATGTCAGGGCATGTTTTTTTCCCGTACATTTTTCTGGCGACCTTTTTTCTTTTACCTCTCAATCTCTCTCGACTCTGCAAAAGCAATTACAATTCAAGGCTCCAGGTTTTTCTGGCGGCCTTTTTTTAGCTGTTATGCCTTGCTTGTCTTTGTTTTTTTGAAAACTTTATTACAACTCGAGCTCCACATATTCCTAGGACTTGTACTTTAAAAAGTTAGGCAAGCGGGTGAGAAACGTGATGTATGGACGCCTCGCCACTGGTAGTCAGAGCGAATCTAGTGTCAGACACTCCGTTTGTCGCTTTCCACCCAAATTGATGATATTGAGTGTTGGTGACAAAACTTACCAGAGCTTTTCTCTTAGTTCTTATCGGAGCGGAAATTGTTCTAAAATTTTAACAAAAAAGAAGAAGACTTCAAACAAAATGCACTAAAAAGTATAGTTATTACGAATAACTCATAAACTACCATGGGACCTCTCTAGTAATGGGACCAACCTAATAAAAAGCTATCCCGTCGGCACACAAAAAAACACAATCGAAAAATAACAACCTCCTGTTTTGAAATCGGTTAATAATGTAAATATAATGCTTCATAATCGTTCCCCATGTGGGAATCGAACCCAGAACTACTCAAGCTTACAGACAGACGGTGATCAAATCCGTCATAATAGCCTCTTAAAAAGTTAATGATGGTAAGTGGGGAATGATATTGTTGTTCTCAGGTTCCCTCTGTCTACCCTGCTATATATAGGAAACAGCGTGAAGCTGAAGAAATATATCTACATACACTGTCACTTTTACCTTAAATGAGAATCGAATTCCGGTACACCGTATTTGTAAAAACTTTCAAACACTTTTCTAAATATATTCGATACTCTATAATTTCACAATTAAATAACTTTTTCTTTCCTTTTTCTTATATTAATAAATCATTATATATAATATTATAATGGGATAACCGTCTACCGTCTCCGTTACTCGTTAGCAAACATTTGAGGTCAAATCATTGTGATTATGCTTGTCATTCATATGGAAACGGTACTATGATCAAAGTCAATATATATTTGTTTTAGCTTCACGCTGTACCCCGAACATAGCAAGGTAGGTATGGGGAACTTGAGAATCTAGTGTTAAGACATTCGGTTCTCTTAAGATTTCCGTTCCCAACTTTCCGCCGAATTAATGCATTGCGTGTTGATTGGCGGGACTCAACGCCGCGTCTTGTCTTATTAAGCCAACACATCATTATATAAATACGTAAAGGAAAATTTATAGATCTCTTTTTTTATGGAAGCTATGCGAACGGACGAGTATGAAAATTGGCAAACAGGGAGAAGAAGTGCAGGAAAACCAAAAAAAAAGAACATTTTTTTATAATAATGTATCAGAAAGATGTTAAATAAGTGTTACTGACACTACTATATGTTTGATATCAGGATAGATGATGATGATGATGATAATGATGTTAAGACAACGCGTTGTATACCCGTCAGTGGACCCAAGTCAATTAAAATATTTTGAAATTGTAACCTATGTTATATAAGCTATATTTAGGTAAAGTTTCATCTAGATCTAGGAACGCCTGTCGTGGCACAGAGGCACAGGCATTGCGCCTGTAAAACGCGACGGCTTACGTAAGGGTTCGATTCCCCTCCCGGAAATGGACTTTTCCACTCAGCACGGCCTGGGAATTCGGCGGAAAATGGGAACGGAGTGTCTTAACACTGAGTTCCGATATACAGTGACCGATGAGTGAGACTAGTGAGGAAGCCGATATTGTTGCTAAGAATTTAGAAAATCTAGTCCGAAGGTTATAATTAATGAATGTGCTTTTATTTTTGTATATTTTTGTATTTCTCATGTGAGAAGTGATATAATAGCACATGCCTTAATAAGATGTTATATTTCAAACCCTAAAAGCCTATTTAATTATAATTCTGAGTAATTTAAAAAGCGATACTTCACGGAATGACCTTAAGCGATAACTGAACTTGTACGTACGTATTCCCCAATGCTTGACAAATTATTTATATACAATTTTCACTTACAAATTTCTTTTTCAATCCCTTGGGGGTATAAAGTTGCAAGAGGTTGTTTTGTTGGGTGGCCAGGAGGTTCTAGATCCTCCGAGCTGGCTCTCCACGACCACTATAAATATCCAAAGACGAACCGCCAAATATCTAATGATGTGTTTCAGTTCGATGGCATGTAAGCCAGATTTTCCCCCCTTTCCCACCCATCCTTTCCCAAAATGTGGTGGATTTCCGATAGTGGACTACTACATTTGTGCCTTTCCATCAGTATTGTACAGTATCCTCTGGGTTGGCGAAGCAAAAATACCCGCAGCATCTCCGGTATTTGTGAAAAAGATGTCATGAGCGAAAGGTAACCACTTACCATCAGGTGAGATCCTTCTGCTCGTTTGCCGTCCGTTATCAATAAAAAAAAAAAGTTGCACAGATACACTATACACTGTTACTTTCTAAGTCAAGAACACGTTGCTACAATTTAAGAGTGTGGAGTGCTGTACAAATTGATGCTTTGCACAAATTCCACAAGCAATGATAAAAATAATATTTAAAAATTTGTTTAGCCAATCTATTTTAACTTTGTTCTATAAGTTTTTATAATAATAATTTTAAGAACTTTTTTTTTTCTTGACTGCATTGTATCATCTATCGTAGTTAAACTGGCTGGTAACATTTAAAAATTAGCGATAATGTAAAAGTGAATTAGATTAAGTATAAATTTTGGCGCCAAAAGAATTAATATGTCTGACAAATAAGTTGTAATAATTTTAATTTTTTATATTCATGTTCTTTTGACATTGAAATTAATTGTTTTAATATAAATAAATATTTTTTTAATACGTTATTGGACTATATCGCGCAAGCGAGAACAAGAGTCCTCTCTTGTAATAAATCTAGCATGTTAATAAAAATAAAAGTTATATAACGCCTGTCTTGGCGCAGAGCCACAAGCGTGCGACTGTAAACGCGACAGGTTGTGGGTTCGATTCCCACTCCAGGAAATGTAAAATTTAGTAATTTCATATCTTGGGTTTGGTAATAAGGCAAAGCGCGGCGTTGAGTTCCGCCACTCAACACGCAATGCCTCAATTCGGCGGAAAGTGGGGTACGGAAATGATGAAAGAGAATGGTGTGATTTAACACTAGGTTCTCTGGTTCCCTCTGCCTACCCTGCTATATGCGGGTTACAGAGTGAAGTTAAAAAAAATTGTTAATAATTCTAGTCGGAATGAGAAACGTTGCTTTTTTTCAAAATGTTCTATAACATTTATAGAAAATATATAAAAACGCCGCGCTTTGCCTTTTTACCAAACCCAGATAATAAATATATTAAGCTTTTACATTTCCCGGCGAGGAAATCGAACCCACAACCTGTCGCATTTACAGTCGCACGCTTGTGCCTCTGCGCCATGATATAAATGAAATGAAAATAATTTAAATATGATCATTCCCCAGTGTGGGAATCAAAGTCAAAACCGAATGCGTTTATAGTGAGACGTCTTACTGCGTCATTTTTTTAGCTTCACAATATATCCCGCATATAACAGGGTTGGCAGAGGGAACCTAGTGTTAAGACATTCCGTTCCCCACTTTCCGTCTGAGCTAAGTGGCGGAACTCAACGCCACGGTTTGCCTTGTTACCAAACCCAGGAAATGAAAATACTAAACTTTTACGTTTCCTGGAGTGGGAATCCAACCTACAACCTGTTCGGATTACAGACGCACGCTTGTGCCTTCGCGCCACGATAGGCTTCATAATATGACCTTAAATGGAATATATAATTTTGAGAAAATCTGTCGGCATTTTGAAAGCAATAACTTAGTACATAAAAAGCTGTTTTTTAAGTAGTTTTTTAGATGAAATTGAAGATAAAAAATGAAGATTCAACAATCGCTAGGTCCCGTTACGCTAATGTGTGGCATGGGAACACTAACTGTCTCTGTGAGAAATATTACAAGTCTATCACGCTTGATCTCATTACCTTAGTATTGTTAGATTAGATGGGTACCACGAATTGTCGGTGATAGGTCTAGGTTCGATTCCTAATTGGGGATTATATTTAATTAATTTTTGTTTCGGGTAGAAATGAGACAGAAGTTATTGCAGTGTTAGAATGATGATCAAAATAATATTAAATGAATAGAAATTTATTTTTTTTTATATCTTAGTTAATATAAGTTTAAAATTTAATCTTGAGAATTATTATAATTCTGTATTTCAGCTTTCTAGTGTCTGTTTGTCGAGAGCTAAATACGATACTTTCGTATATAAAATGCATGATTTACAAACAAAGTTATGGATACGAAAATCGTTTTTTGAAAACGTATAAAAATTTTGACGCAGCGCGATTCGAATCCGGGCCTCTTCAAAATCGTTCAAGCACTTTGACCGCTAAACCATATGGTATTATCTGATTACTTTAAAATTATTAATACGCTTCTTGTAACTTTATAGGTTTCTAAAAATATATTTAAATTATTATAATATGTACATAAATAATAACAAAATTGTTTATTCTTTTAAAAATATATATTTAAGAAGTATATCAATTAATTTTATAATTAAAAACAATTATACCTTTACAGATTCATTTACCCATCATCAAAATAATGGGCTAGCGCTACCACGGCAACTCGAAAATGAACGAGAGTCGAGAACGCATTCGACGTGAGAGGGAGAGAGAGAAGAACACATATACCTCTCCTCGTCTCGCGTTACGTCGCGTGCTGCTATTGGCTGAAGGTCGCCAGTTTAGAGAAGCCGCGGCTATCCTATCGCGACTTGGCCCTGGGGTTCTACAGACAGTGGCCACTGAGTTACCAGTAGATTTGCTGGTCGAAGCTCTACCTCACTCTGCTCATCTTATTGAAACTCTTTTGAATAGGTAAGTTTTATTATTTGTATGTATATTTTTATGAAAATTGTCATATATATGGTGGTTGCTTAATTAGAATATAAATATAACGCCTGTTGTGGCGCAGAGCCACAAACGTGCGACCCACTTCAAGAAATGGAATTTTTCATTTCCCGGGTTTGGTAACAAGGCAAAACGCGGCGTCGAGTTCCGCCATTCAGCAAGAAATGTCTCAATTGGGCGGAAAGTGGGGAACGGAGTGTCTTAACACTAAGTTCCCTCTGCCTACCCTGCTATATGCGGGATACAGCGTGAAGCTATGTATGTATGTAATTATAACTACTTAAGTACCCTAGAGTCATCTCTCTTTTAAAAAAAATATTACAAAAAGGGTAATCAGTAAAAAGTACTAAGTTAGTAAATAATTCGGATTAAAGAATTTTATTATCATTTTGACAGTTATTGATATGATAATGAAACAGACAGGCAGTGAACAAAGTAATTATTATATTTTACCGTTAATTACTCGTATTATATCTTGTTATAATAAAATTAATACATAATTACTTTTTTCGATTTAAAACATTCATATGCTATATATAAATGAGTATAAGACATACATAAAATAAAATTCAGTATCTCGTAATATTTCTTTTATTTTCATACTTTTAGTACGAAAGTTCGTTCGTTCGGCGGAAAGTGGGGAACGGAGTGTCTTAACACTAGGTTTCCTCTGCCTATCCTGCTATATGCGGGATACAGCGTGACGCTATGTATGTATGTACATTTAGTAATCGGAGAACAAAGTGTCGTGACACTAGGTTCTCTCTATTTTCCCTGTTATTCGAGAAACTCAGTGTTAAAGCACTCCATGCTCCCCTCCTATCTATCTAGTCTGTGGACAAACATACATAATTTTTTTTTATCTTACTTACTTCATGCTGTATCCCACATATAGCAGGGTAGGCAGAGGGAACCTGAGAACCTAGTGTTAAGACACTCCGTTCTCTTACAACAAGTGGGGAACGGAATTGTTGTAAGAGACAAACGTATTTTTAAATATAATCTGTCTGAGGAACCGTCGGAGGGTTCGTATGAAGAATATAAAGACTGTGGACGAGGCGAAAGAGGTATGCAGGGACCGTAGTGTTTGGCGCTCCGTTCTCTCTGACTTCCCCGCTAGGGATAAAGCGTGAAGTAATCTTTCCGCCAAGTTATCACTACATTGGTGGACTGCGCCACAATGACTTTTCTTTTGTAATCGGATTAACAACATTTTAGAGGTACAAGCATGAAATTAAGGTATAAAACTGTTCATAAACCACTTTGCTGTGTCATTAACCTCGTAAGCTCTAACTGGATTTTCACTGTCATGATAAATTACTTTTTATTAAAGTCGATATTCACACGTTCTTGCTTGTTGTCTTGTTTACGAGACGTTAATGAGAGCATGTAGTTGTTAACTTTTTTTGTTAATGTTCTATGATAACAATATATTGACTAAGTATGAGGCCAGTCGTGGCGTAGATGTTCATGGGCGAACGGTAACCACTTACCATCAGGCGATCCTGTCTGCTCGATTTGCCAGTCCAGGTATCCATGAAAATATTACCTAAATAATATTTTAGTTCAGTTGTTTATTTTTTTTTTTAACTTCACGCTTTATCCCGCATATAGCGGGGTAGGCAGAGGGAACCAGAGAACCTAGTGTAAAGACACTCCATTCTCTTTCAACATTTCCGTTCCCCACTTTCCGCCAAATTGAGTCATTTCGTGTTGAGTGCACGGAACTCTTAACAGCCAGCGCTTTGCCTTGTTACCAAACCTAAGAAATGAAAATACTAAAATTTTACATTGTCCTGGAGTGGGAATCGAACCCACAACCTGTCAGCGTTTACAGTCATACGCTTGTGGCATCTGGCGCTCTACAAAGACAAAGGCTGTTTGTTTAACTGGTGCATATCGAAATACGTGCCAGTTGAGTCTTACAGAATTCACTTCGTCAATTATCAGACGTTGTATGGACACCTACGTAAGGAGGATTGAATTAGATACACATAACAGTAGATGCATTTACACTAGACAGTATTAGCATGTATAAGAAGATATCCAGTTAAATAATACAGCGACCATACACCTGGAATAACAGTAGATATTAATATGAAGTTAATTAATAAGATAGATCACTATGATGAAAGTGCTCCCGACCGGTCGCTGCGATCTTTAAAGATTTATGAAGTATCTGAATCAAAAATCAGGTTGTTTGCATATTTTAGGACCTACACGTGACAGAAGTTTGTATTGTTATGTGATATGTTTTTTTTTTTAACTTACACACAAAAAATAGTCATCCCGACATGTAGCAGGGTAGGCAGAGGGAACCTGAGAACCTAGTGTTAAAGACGAACTGCCGAATCTCTTACAACAAATCCGTTCCCCACTTTCCACCAGATTGAGGCATTGCGTGTTGAGTGGCGGAACCAAACCCAGAAAATGAAAATACTTCATTTCCTGGAGTGGGAGTCGAACCCACAACCTGTCGTTTTACAGTCGTACACTTGTGCCTCTGCGCCACGACAGGCGTTTTATTATTTTTTACTATATATGAACATATATTTTCACAGCTTCACATTTTATATATAACAGGGTAATCATAGATAATCTAGTGTTAAGTGTTAACACACTCCTTTCTTTATTCGACCGAAAGGTCTCTAACATTGCATGTAGAGTGGAGGATTGAATACTGCGCTTCGCCCCAAGTGAGAACCGAACTCACAAACATATTTACAATCAAACAACATTCCACTATGCCACGATGGACCCGCATAAAATAAATGAAGTGAAAAGTGAAATAACATAATTAATGATAAATATTTATTTAATAAAAACAACACAAACGTAATAACAACGTGAAAGGATCACTCTTTCTGCTATAAAAACTTATATATGTGGATAATTAGTTAATAACAGGTTATCGAAAGTTACTTTGAGTTGAGTCATTGCACTGTAGTACCTACTACATTATTTTGGATATATCCAAATACTAGCTTTCGCTTGCTTCTTTGTGCCTGTATATTTATATTTACAGCAAAGCGTGGCGTTGAGTTCCGCCACTCAGTATGCAATGCCTCAATTCGACAAGTGGGGAACGGTGTTTAAAGGAGAAAGTCTTAACACTAGGTTCTCTGATTCCCCATACCTTGGTATGTGCGGGATACTGCGGGAAGCTAAAAAAGATATTTATATTTATATGAAGTTGAAACTTAAAATGTATTGGGAAGACATAATAACTTTAAAGCATAGTGATATCATACTCCAAATAACTTCATCTAAAGTAGTGATTTTGAAAATATTAAAATCCTTCATCATTTTCATTGAAAATTACAGGACATTGATTCAGTCTGTAGTACAATATATAGCTTTACAGATTCATGCTTTGTACCACATAAAAGGGTCGAACCTAGTGTGAAAACACTCAGTTCTCCACTTTCCATCTCAATGTGAGGCATTGCAGTTTCAATAGCAGAACTTAACGCTGCGCTTTGTATTATGAAAGCAGCTAAATGACTATTACTTAAAAATGACTCCACGTGTGGGATTCGAATCCACAACCAATCGCGTTGACAGTCGGCCACTTCCCACTGCGCCACGATGCAGACATAATTGAAAGTAAATATAACAAAATTGTATAGATTTTTTAGATGATATTAGTTAATAATTACTTTACTAAGAGATTATAATTTATGTACTAAATATTAGAAATTTAATACATTTGTATGTATTACTAATACAAAATGAATCATCAAAATATAAAATCTTACGTTTACAGGTATTGTGTTGGTGATCTTTGATCTCTTGGTCTCTTGATCTCTTGATCTCGCCACGAACATGCTATGTTATACGAATATTGTATAATAGTTACATAAACTTAGTCATTTATCATCGCTTAAAAAATAATTGTAGATATTATCCTATGCTTTAAAAGTTTTTAGATTTATAGCTTGAGAGAAGGTATTTTCAAGGCGCTTCGCTTTTTCAAAGCATTCGAGATGTTGCTCGATGATTGTTGATGATTCGGAACTCGGATGAGGCGGAACTTAACGCCGCGCTTCTGACTAAGAAGAGCGGGGAAATCAAAATATTTTAGTTATAATAATTTTCCCGAGTGTCAATAGGCGAATATCTGAAAATGCGACATGTTACCTTGATTCGTCCATGTTTTTAATTGCTAACTAATATCTTGTATGTCTAATTATCTATTTAACTGGCTTCTAAAAACGAATACTGTATATTTTATATGTATTTCTGCATAACTTTTTACTGAGAGTGTAAGAATTTTGATGATTTTTTTTATGTGATAGTAGTTATGATCTAACAAGTTGTTTTTAAGCGTTACATTATATGTAATAATTTTTAGTGCATTTTTTATATGAAGTTAGTGTTCTTTTTTTTTTCTGTATCCCGCATGTAGCAGGGTAGGCAGAGGGAACCAGAGAACCTAGTGTTAAGACACTCCGTTCCCCACTGTCCGCTGAATTGAGGCATTGCGTGCTGAGTCACGGAACTCAACGCCACGCTTTGCCTTGTTACCAGACCCAGTAAATGAAAATACTAAACTTTACATTTCCTGGAGTGAGAATCGAACCCACAACCTGTCGCGTTTACAGTCACATGGTTGTGTCTCTGCGCTACGACAGGTATTATTATTTGGTTAAAATTTAAAATATTTATGTAGTAATTTTAAGCAATTTACAGACATACTAAAAAAATACATAAAAAAAAATCAAAATCCTTCACCTTTTAATATTTATTTAATTCTTAACCATTTTCATTAATTTTAATTCAATAAAATTAATTACCTAATAAGATATAAGATATGCACATGAGTAATGATTTCGTCACAAGGGCCTGACCGGTGAAAGTGGATAGGTACCGGGCTGTCTGATAGAAACTCGTTCCGATACGAAAGTATTTGGGCAGGATGACCAACTTACTATGGGAATACATATACATTAAAAATAATAATAACTTTTTATTGTAAATAATAAGAAATATCCTGAGAGGCCTGTCGTGGTGTAGAAGAAGCGTGCGACTGGAAACGCGACAGGTTGTGGGTTTGATTGCCATTCCAGGAAATAAAAAATATTAAATAATATTTATTTAGTGGGGAACGGATTTGTTGAAAGTGGGGAACGGAGTGTCTAAACACTAGGTTCTCAGGTTCCCTCTGCCTACCCTGCTATGTGTGATTCTCTCTCGGCGCAAATAGACCAAAAAGCTACATAGTCTCTAAAGTAGCTTCACGCTTTATCCATAGCAGGGTAGGCAGAGACTCCTAATGGAATGACACTTTGCGATCGCTTTTCGTCCGAGTTTTAAGCATTGGGTGTTAAGTAGCGGAACTCAACGCCGCACCTTCTCTTACAAAAGTAGTAAATGAACATAATCATTTCTCCAAGTGGAAATCGTATCGATAACCTATCATGTCTAAAGTCATACGTCCGACTGAGTCATAACGTACTCAGAAAAGACTATAATTACCATTAATTTAAATGATACTCCCACAGTAACTCTCACACTCATTCAATTATTACGAAACTGTTTCACTATTGTCATATTGCAGAAAAATTGAAATCTTTGATACATTGTTCTTATAAATATGCATTAGGAATCTTATATATGGGGTTAGAGATCGGTAAAGATATTATTGTTCATTTACCGAGTTTAAAAGAGGAAGTAATATTTTTTGGAGTTCGATTTCACCCCAAATGGTACTGTTTTCGGGGGTTTGGTAACAAGTTAAGCGCGGTGTTGATATCCGCCGCTCGACACGCAATGCCTCGGCGGAAAATGCGGAACGGAGTCTTAACTGCGTCGGTTCCATCGGCCTACCCTGCTATATGCGTGATGCGTGAAGCTATGTATGCTTAATGTTCTTATGCATTAGGAATCTTATATATGGGTTAGAGATCGGTAAAGTTATAATTGTTCACTTTTTACTGATTTAAAAAAAAAGGATGTGTATTTTTTTGATTTTTTTGATATTTTGATGATTTTTTTACACGACTGTCAAAGGAGGGTTATGTTTTTCGCGCGTATCATGGACGTTTGTAATATTCTTTATTACCTCATATCTTCCAAATCCCTGCACAGATTTATATAATTAAAGTGACATTAAATATGTATTGATACTCCATGTGACGTCATTCTTAATTCAACATACAAGCTTTTATTGTCTACTTTATTCTCAAGTCAGTTTTCTTTTTTGTTAAAATCTTAAATATTTTGTTATAATTTTAATTACATATTAGATATTTATGATCAGTTTTATGTTTTTTTTGCCTTAAAATTCGATATGAACGTGGCTCAGTGTTTCGTGACATTGAGTATCGGAACTCAACGCCGCGTTCTGTCTTATCAGAGTTAAGTTAAAAAGATTAAAACAATGTTATTTAGTCAAAACTGTTTAATGATGTTTAAACGATAAAAATGTGTGGAATTAAGATTAATTTCAATTTCATATAGAATAAATATCATCGTATTAAAATAATAAAATAGTAATTCTTATTTTTAAAAAGACCACCTGTTGAGTTTCTTGCCGGCTCTTCTCATCAGAACTGTATTCCAAGATGGCGGTAGCTTTCACACTTGATGATTCAAAACGTGCGCGTAAATTCTATTTGAATAAATAATAACTAAAATTATTTTTTTTATTTTAAGCTCTCGATTAAGTAAAATATTTTTGTCATGATATATACGACCTAATATAATTACTGACCTGCCAATTCAACAATTTAAAGTTAGGATTAAAAACATATTATTGAGAAAAGTATATTATTCTGTCCAAGAATACTATAATGATGTTAATGTATGGAATTAAACGCTGTTGAGGTTCTCTCATGGGGTTCATTATAGTTGTTAATATATAGTAAAATTATTACAAGCCAATGTTGAGTTTCTGCCGGCGCTTCACATCAGAACGTCACCAGCTTTCCTCACCAGTGGTAGCTTGCGGTAGGACTGACAATACGAAAGTGCTTGTAATAGCTAATATGAATGATGAATATTTTGATTTTTCTTTTAAATGAACACGTAACCATCTCATTTACAATGAGAAACTTTCCACTGCGCCACGATGACCTGAAATATATTATTATTAACACAGTATTTTGTTCACAGGCTAATATCACTGGAAATCACACCCCGTCCGGAGCTACAATGCGAGCCTGTGGCCTGGCGTCTCGTGGGTCTTCTCGGTGGAGACCAAGGTTCTGGCCTGAGAGCCAGGACTGCAAGGTTGGCTAATGCCCTGGTCCACTACAGTCCTGATGTTAGGGATGCTGTGGATAATAGACGGAGGCAGCTTGATACTGCTGTGCAAGGTAAGGATTACCTCCTTAAATAGGTTTTTGCCGTGGAATTTCAGACTTTAGAGTCGTCGTGATTTGAAGCTCTAAGTAACGAAAACGCGACACTAGAAAGAGACAGGTTAAAAATAATATAAGATGGCGAAGTGGGAAGTGTTATTATTAAATATATAAATTATAATTTTCATTTTACCTCCCTGGTAAGACAAAACGCGGCGTTAAGTTGCGCCACTCAACAGGCAATGTCTTGCAATTTTTATGTTATTTAAATATTCTTTTATCTGAAACTGTTTAATTTGCTAGATTTGTTTATTCACTAAATGGTTTAAGTAATTTTAATACCTATAAATATATAACGCCTGTCGTAGCGCAGAGGCACAAGCGTGCGACTGTAAGCGCGACAGGTTGTGGGTTCGATTCCCACTCCAGGAAATGGAATTTTTCGTTTTCTGGTAACAAGGCAAAGTGAGGTGTTAAGTTCCGCCACTCAGCACGCAATGCCTTAATTCAGGATAAAGTGGGGAACGGAGTATCTAATCCCTCTGCTTAACCTGCTATGCGGGATATAGATAATGAAGCGTGAAGATATGTATGTGTGTATGTATGTATGTATGTATGTAAATATATAAGAAAATATGTATAGAAGTTTACTTATCCACATATTCACGCCAATAACTTTAACTTCTACAAATATATACCATAAAAAACATGTAGGTAACATTTCGACATACGATAACATAAGATCACTCGCGTGGTTTGTTCTTAGGAATTACTTATTAATTAGCGTTTTTCAAATACTTCGAGCAACTAAAGAGTTGGTCAATTCATATGGGCCTTGGTACAGTAATGTTAAAATATTTACATTTTTGCGTCATTGTACGCAATTGTTTACGTCTGTTAATAAATATATGTTGAAATTGTCATTGAAGATTTGAACTGTAAAAAAAAATACTATAAAATGCTTATTTTTATGTAATGAAAAAGCAAATTCACTAATAAATAAAGGGTGAGATCAGGCAAAGTGCGGTGTTAAGTTCCGCCACCAGCACACAATGCTCCATTCGGTGAGAATGTGGAAGGAAATGTCAAAAGAGAACGTAGTATACTCTAGGTTTTCTGTCTCTTTGCCTACCCTGTTATGTGCGGATACAATGTGAAGACATAAAAGAAATACAGTAAATTTCATCTGTTTACGGCTGTTAATAAATATGTGTTGAAATTGCTCATTGAACGTACTAAATTATAAATAAAAATACTATAAGATAGTTATTTTCATAATAAAAACAGAAATTACTTATAAACATAAAAATCATAATAATAAGATATGACAGTTTGCCTTTTTTTTTTTTTTTTTTTTTTTTTATGGATAACTGATGGCAAACGAGCAGAAGGATCTCACCTGATGGTAAGTGGTTACCTTCGCCTGTTAACATTCATACAACACCAGAGGGGTGCCAGACGCAAAGCAAGCCAGCCTAGAGGATACAGATGGAAGGGAGTGACAATGTAGAAGTCCGCTCATCGGAACCACTACATTTGGGGAAAGGATGGGTGGGATAGGGGAAAACCTGGCTTACATGCCATCGAACCGGAACACATCATAAGATATTTGGCGGTTCGTCTTTGACATGATAGTGGTCGCGAGCCAGACGGAGGACGAACCTCCTACCACCAAACAAATTGCCTTTGCTTAGTGTACTTAATTTTTAATAGAATCATTTGTAAAAATGTAACAGTTATTGAATTTAAGTTATTACAATAGGATCCCAGAAAACGTCCGAGAACTTTCCATTTTACAATTTAAAAAAATTGTAAAAAGACGTTTGTGTGTTAAAGGTTATTACCTAATTAGTGATTTTATGAAATGCTCGCTCCAGTCTGTTTCAAAGGTATCATTGCCAATAATAAAGAATTGTAAACCATTGTCGAATATAAAAAAAATAAAAAATAAAAGAGTCCCGCTGAGTTTCTTGCGCCGGTTCTTCTCTGGTCTGAGGCATTAAATTTAGTGAACCGGTGGTAAATTATTTGACGTTCAAAAAATGAAGCTTGTATTTTGAATAAAATTATTTGACTTTGACTTTTGACTTTGACACAAAAATAAACAAACGTATGTAAAGAAGGTTCTCTTTGGTTATCATTTAAAAAGTGTAAAATGAACAACGATAAGATAAAATATCCTAATTAGTGCACCGCCTACCACTACTTTGTACAGCTCCAATATCCAAAAGTTGCCTGGAAGAGATCACTTGAAGCGATAAGGCCGCCTTATTGTACGCTGTTACTACTTCTATATTATTTGTCTATTTGTGTGCAATAAAGAATATTTGTATTGTATTGTGTAAAATTAAACCATTTTTTTAGTTTCACGCTGTATCCCGCATATAGCAGGGTAGACAGAGGGAACCTGAGAACTTAGTGTTAAGACACTCCGTTCTCTTCTTTTTAAATTCTGTTCCCCATTTTCGCCGAATTAAGGCATTGCGTTTGAATGGCGGAACTTAACGCCCTTATTAGCAGAGCGAGAAATAGAAAACAATAAATATTATTTTATTATTTTCATTTCGTAGAGTGGAAATCGAACCCGCCACCTGTCGCGTTTACAGTCCCACGCTTGTGCCTCTTCGCCACGACTGGCCTCATAAACCAACCAATTAAGTATCGCATTAATAAATTATACATGAAAAAAAAAAAAAAAATCATTCAATAATCGCTTCTTAAATGTACAGATGTGTCGATTTTTATGTTCCATATGTTTTTATACGTAAAAATGCATTTATTGTTATTTTAATTGAAATATAAAATTGTAAGAATTGTGAAGGTCATCGTGGCGCAATGGGACAGTCTCACTGTAAACGCGATTGGTTGTGGGTTCTGTTCCCGCTTGGGGTAATAATTATACGAAAGAAGCAGCAATATCGACCAAATATAACGACCATTCGCGTTTACAGGCATTTACAGTTTCATGTTGTACTTCACTACGATGGCCTTTAAGACTATGGAATATATTATATAAATTATTTCATTTCTAATTTGTTAGACATAAAACGACGTTAAGCGCCGCCTCGTAACACGTAATGTCTTGAATTAGGACAAAAAGCGGAACACGGAATGTCTTAACACTAGGTTCACTACACACACACTCTGAAGCCGCTAGTGAGACAAAACAAGGCGTTGATTACTATCACTTAACACGTAATGTCTCGATTTTAGATAGGAAGCGGAGAACAGAGTGTTTGAACACTAGAGAGGCAAAGAGAATTTGCCTAGCCAGCTATGTGAGATAAAACGTGAAGCTGAAGATATGAAGAAATGCAGTTTTTAGCAACATATTTCTTAATAACCATAACACTTACAATAAGTGCATATAAAATAATCATAAAAGAGTTTGTACGAGATAATATCAAAATGATTTTACAACCAAATTATACGTTTAAATTCAAATAAAACCAAGGTCATTGTAATGAAATTTCATATATTCATATATGAATATTAGGTTACGTTACGTTAATAAGTTGATAAGTCGAATGTATACTTTTCTGATTAAGCATTTTTAAGTTATAAAACTGAAAATTCTGTTTTATACATACATACATAGCTTCACGCTGTATCCCGCATATAGCAGGGTAGGCAGTGGAAACCTAGTGTTAAGGCACTCCGTTCCCCAGTTTCCGCGGAATTGAGGGCATTGCGTGCTGAGTGGCGGAACTCAACGCCACTATTTGCCTTGTTACCAAACGAAAAATTCCATTTTCTGGAGTGGGAATTGAACCCACAACCTGTCGCGTACAGTCAGTACAGTACAGCGTTACAGTCGCACGCTAGTGCGACTTGCGCTGCGCCATGACAGGCGTTATGATATGTATATATCTATATTTCTTTTCTTGAGAAAATTTCTTTTGTTAATTGAAAGGAGTTATCAATTCGTCTGTACTTTTATGTGTGTTACCTCGTAAATTTTTACTGGATGAACCAATTTTGACGATTGTTTTTTTATGTAAGAGGTAGTGCTTCCGAGGTGGTCCTGCTTAAATTTTGTAATGATCTAATGATTAGTTTATGAGTTTTTCGTAATAATTGTACATTTAAGTAACTTTAAAATCGGTTTTCCTCTTTTAAACATATTATTAACAACACTCATAATATAAAATACTTTAAAATATAGAGTAGAAGGTCAAAAACCAAATCCATGATATCAAGATACGACCGACGTAAATGTGGAAGTGCGGCTAATGTTTAATTTCCTCCGGAAAAATAAACTAAACCGAAATACGACGTAATTGCCAGATATCCTTCGATCGTTATCTCTACTTTAGTTACGGTACGTAATGTATGCAAAGTTTCAATAAAGTAAATTCACGTTTTTTTCTCTTATAATAGGGTATCGAGGCGCAGAGGCACAAGCGTGCGACAGTAAACGCGACAGGTTCAGGGTTCGATTTCCACTCCATGAAATAAAAAAAAAATGTATTATCATTTCCTGGGTTTGGTCATGAGGCAAAGCGTGGTTTTGAGTTCTGCCACTCAGCACGCAATGCCTCAATTCGGCGGGAAGTGGGGAATGGAGTGTCTTAACACTATGTTCTTAGGTTCCCTCTGCCTATCCTGCTATATGTGGGATACAGTGTTAAGCTAAAAAAAAAGGGTAGTTAGAGAGACCTTTGCGTTAAGACACTCTGTTCTCTATTTTCCGCAACACTGAATACGTGAAACATTGCTTTATTTGAACTGAACAGTGGCGGAACTCAACACTTTGCTGATAAAGCAATCTTATCAGAGTGGGGTAATGAACCTAATTTAAATATAATCATAACCTGAGTGAGAATTGAACTCATAACCAAGTGGTTTTCCAGGCGCTATCCCACTGCGTCATGATGACCTCTTCAATAAGACCGAGAAAAGAAATTTTAATATTCTTCCCTTTAATATATATTGATAGAAGCTAGATATAGTGATAAAATTTTCCGCCTATTTAAAGACACCGCGATCTGAGTGGAGGAATATCATTTTAATATTTTAATTAGAATAATATTCTAATAATGTTATTGAAGATAAGAAATTACGCTTATAACTTAACGCTGTATCCCGCATATAGCGGGGTAGGCAGAGGGAACCAGAGAACCTAGTGTTAAGACACTCCATTCTCTTTTAACATTTCCGTTCCCCACTTTCCGCCAAATTGAGGCATTGCGTGTTGAGTGGCGAAACTCAACGCCGCGCTTTGCCTTGTTACCAAACCCAAAAAATGAAAATGTTTTAACTCCAGGAAATGTTTTAAATTTTACATTTCCTGGAGTGGGAATCGAACCCACAACCTGTCGCGTTTACAGTCGCACGCTTGTGCCTCTGCGCCACGACAGGCGTTAGAAATTACGTGCTCAATTTTTTAAGCATCACAAAAAATTACCGCCGGTTTATCAAAGTTTATGCCTCATACCCAACAAAAGCGAGCAATATAAAAAAAAAAAAGATTGCAAAATTATCTTGTTTTGTTAATCTCGAAGTTAAATATATACTTATTTCATTATCTAAGTAAGTCATATTATATGCCTTCAACTATTTAAAATTATAAGATATATTCTTATCAAATTTATAATTTGAAAAGTTTATTAGGCATTTGCCAAATACCTTAATATTTTGGACACCCGTCCATATATCCTAACCTATGGACAGATGCCCATAAACTTCTTAATCTGTTACAGATTTTAGTATTTTTATGATCTTAAGTATGGTACTTAAAAATGAAAATAAGCATTTATCATTTTTCCATCAGGTCTAGGAACTCATGGACTGACAGCAGACTCATCAGGTTCCCTGATCTCCCTTCACGTGGCGCTGAAGAACGAACTGCAGCGGCATGTTGAGGTGTACAAGCAGGCGTTACACAAGCTGGAGGAGCTGGTGAGAATATTTTACGCTTACACAATCAAAGAAGGTAGAGAGAGTATAATGATAATTTGCACCATTCTCTACTTGCCATCCAATTTCGAGGAACTGTGTGTGAGATAACGTAAATACGTTAATGAAGGAGTTCGTGGACTCATTGCCTATGTTTTTTTTTAAAAAAAATAATTATAACATGTAATCCGTGGGATCCTATTGCTATAAATAATCATTGCCGTAACCAGGGATTGAATCCACAATAACCGAGCTTACAGTTAGACGCGCTATACCACTAAGTTACGATGGTCACAATTTATATGTAACATTTATATATATTTATATATTTTTTTCAGTCATCAGTGACAGTGAACCAAGACCCAGCATCCTCATCTCACCAACGTCTCCTAGCTCTCTCCCACGCTGACGTAGAGCGGAGACTTATCGATAACAAGTCTTTACTGACGATCGTCGATAAGCCAGCTCTAAGACAGTTGCCGACACTAGTGTCCTCGCTGTCTGCTAGAGTGGAGAGTGATAAAGCGGTGCTTGCTTGTGTTGGGCAAATAAAGAGGAGTGATCCGACACTGGATTTAAGTGATACCAGGTAAGAATGTTTTTAAGTATTATTGGGAAACGTTTAAAAATTTACATTTGGTGAGATTTGAACCCGTGCTTAAATCTTTAAGAACTATCCACTAAGCGATACGTTCGAACGTCTATGGATTAATGTATTCAGGTGACAAATTTTTAGTATGATATATTGTTTATTTATGAAAGAACAAGGCATTACTTAAATAGAAATAATTAGTAAGAAGAGAACAGAGTTTTTTTTCTAATCCTATTTTGTAGACGAAAACAGAAACCAATGGGAACACTTTTATAATTATTTTCTGTAGCAGGATATAAGGTTTATGCTGTGATTCAAATTTTCATAAAATAAGAAAACCGACTTCAAATAACAATGACAATCATTAGTAAAATTCTTACGAATAACTCAAAAATTAATTATCTAAATCATAACCAAATTTAATGGGGACCACGTCAGAAGCAATAGCTTCTTTTTTTTTTTTTTTTTTTTTTTTTTTTTATGGATACCGGATGGCAAACGAGCAGAAGGACCGCCTGATGGTAAGTGGTTACCTTCGCCCATGAACATCTACAACACAAGAGATGTACTAGATGCGTTGCCAACCTAGAGGATACAGATGGAAAGGGAGGACAATGTAGTAGTCCGCTATCGGAACCACCACATTTTAGGGAAAGGATGGGTGGGAAAGGGGAAAACCTGGCTTACATGCCATCGAACCGGAACACATCATAAGATATTTGGCGGTTCGTCTTTGACATGATAGTGGTCGCGAGCCAGACGGAGGACGAACCTCCTACCACCAAAAAAAGCTTAATAACAAGCCTTTAAATTATAAACAAAAAAAAAACCCAACTGAACCACTTCTTCAAATTTAGGAAGCAAATAGAAATAAAGTAAGATATAAAACCTAATTATGTGTTATATATTAGAAATGTACTAATTAAGTCCTTTCATTTGGTACCCCACACGATACCCATCAACGATTTTTTGCTTTAATTCATGACGTAACTGCCTCTAGATGGCGCCATATTGAATTAAGAGTGACGTCATAAATCTAAGAACACTGGAGTATGAATACCTATCTAACGTCACCTTAATTATATAAATCGGTCCAGGGGTTTGGAAGATATGAGGTAATAAAGAATATTACAAACATACATGATACGCGCGAAAAACATAACCCTCCTCTGACAGTAGGGTAAAAAGAAAGAATCGTCAAAAATTGTTCATTTAGCAAAAAGTTATGCGGTGTGTAAAAAATATTCTCAAATACACACAACATATAACAAAATTGGTAACAAAGCAAAGCGCGGCGTTGAGTTCCGCCACTCAGCACGCAATGCCTCAATTAGGCGGAAAGTGGGGAACGGAGTGTCTTAACACTAGGTTCCCTCTACCTACCCTGATATATGCGGGATACAGCGTGAAGCTGTATGATGTATGTGTGTTTGTATTCTCAAATACTAAACTTGAATAAAAATAAAAATTATATAAGTATTATAACTAAAATGTTATATACACTTACTCATAGGATGTAAGCGATGTAATCTGTTCATTGGTAAGGAAACGGAAATCACGTTTTTTTATATTTTTATGATTGGGGTTATGTTACGTTTTTTTTAAATTTCAAATACAAAAAATATTTTAACTGCATTTAAATACTACAAAATTATTATAACAATACGGGTACTTTATATTAATAATTAAAACTAACAAAAAAAACGACTTAAAAGAAAATCTACTAAAAAATATTGTTATTCCGAATAACTCAAAAACTACCTGTGAGATTTTAACTAACTTTACACTTACTAGCTACCAGTGGTGAGGAGTCCACATAACACGGTTCCCACCGGCTTGCCTAACTTTTCAAAGTACAGGTACGAGACCTAAAAAAAGGTCACCAGGAAGATATTGGGCATAAAATTGCAAAAAAACAAGCTCTGACATCTTAAACATCTAAAAAAAGGCCATCGCCAAAATTCGATAGAGAAATTACTAAATATCTTCACATCCTATACCGGCTTTCCTAAGTACATCGGCTTCTTTAAAAATTACCGGCTTTTCTAAATATATGTACCGGCTTCCCTAAATATAGATCGGCTTTTCTAAATTTACCGGCTTGCCTAACTAAAGTTTTCACTCCTTGCCACTCCTTGGTAGCTATCAAGCTACCATATAAAAAAAATATCATAAAAATTGTTTGACCCAGTAAAAAGTTGTAAAAAATTGTGTACAAACAAACTTAAGCACTTTTAAGTGTCAATGTGGCCTCTCTAGTTAATATATTTTTAATGCATTATTTGACACACTGCTGAATGAAATATCTGAGAGACGAGTCACTTCTCTAGTATAAAATAAAAACATGTAACAATTTACAATTATATAAGGAAAGTACTTTAATACTCGTAGATTTTGCAAAATGCCTTCATTCGGCGGAAATTGGGGAACGGAAATGTTAAAAGAGAACGGAGTGTCTTAACACTAGGTTCTCAGGTTCCTTCTGCCTACTCTATTAAGTGCGAGATACAGCGTGAAAAAAAAGTAAAAAAAGTCATTAAAAAGGTTAAAATTTATGACTTAATACACATTTGATTTGGCAAACGAGCAGAAGGACCACCTGATGGTAAGTGGTTACCTTTCGTTCATAGACATCTACAACACCAGAGATGTTGTAGATGCGTTGCCAACCTAGAGGATACTGATGGAAGGGGGACAATGTAGTAGTCCATCATCAGAACCACCACATTTTGGGAAAGGATGGTGGGAAGGGGGAAAATCTGGCTTATATGCCATCGAACCGAACACATCATAAGATATTTGGCGGTTCGTCTTTGACATGATAGTGGTCGCGAGCCAGTCGGAGGACGCAGAACCCCTACCACCTAACATGAACATGAACGCTTAGTTTACATAGTATTATAAAACAGAGACTCATCAATAAATACGACTTAATAACAGAAAGTTCTAATGTTAGTTAAATTATACCTATATTGAATATCTAGTCATCTTCTTATATGATAGTTTATAAAAACTACAGCTAAACGCGACAGGTCGTGGGTCTGGATCCCCACCTAGGAAATGGAATTTTTCATTCTGGCTTGCAACAAGGCAAAAGGGCATTGAGTTCCGTCACAGCATGCAATGCTTCAATTCGGCGGAAAGTGGGCAACGGAGGTCTTAACACTAAGTTCTCAGGTTCATATAAAAATATTTCAAGTCAGTTATTAATGTATTGAAAGCGTAATAAAGTATGATATGATCCATTTTTGGCGTTTTATATTAAAAGAAATATTACCGTAGGTTTGTTTAGGGCTATTATGCTCTGGATTAACGAAGGCGGCGTTGAGTTCCGTTATTAAACACCTGGGTCAATAGTCAAAGATTAGTGTATATTTCTGTTGCCCACTATCCTATCCGAAGAGTAAAAAGGAAAATAATATAAATATTAATGAGAACCTAGGTTCCAACCTACAACTACAATATACTACACCAAAAAGGCCTCAAGTATATATTATGTATATTTTCAAAGCAGGCGTTATACTTTTCTTTCTTTTTTTAACTTCACACTGTATCCCGCATATAGCAGGAGAAGGCAGAGGGAACCTAAGAACCTAGTGTTAAGACACTTGGTTCCCCAATTTCCGCCGAATTGAGGTATTGCGTGCTGAGTGGCAGAACTTAACGCCGCGCTTTGCCTTGTTACCAAACCCAGGAAATTAAAATACTAAACTTTACATTTCTTGGAGTGGGAATTGAACCCACCCGCATGTCGCGTTTACAGTCGCTCGCTTGTGCTTCTGCACCACGACAGGCGTTATATGTACTTGTTTTACTTAAAAGTGTTCGATTGAAGTAAAGCATACCTATTCATAAAAATAATAAATATAAACGCAAGTTGACTTACCAACATATTCACGCCCATTACCAACATGTGGTTATAAAAGGTTCCCAACTGTTACTTCACTTTACAAAGTCATAAAACAAACTTGAAAGCGCTAAATCGTAAGCATTGTTAGTTTTGTTCCTTTGAAGATTTCTCTCTATTCATCGAAAACACTAAAACTAATCTTATTGTTTACTTCGCATACTATTGTATAACTGTTTGTTTTATGAGCAAAATATTATATGGGAAATTACATATAAAATTATGACCGTAGAGGTGTTTATGTTGGTTTAACATGGAGTAAAATCTTCACGTTCATCTTCAAGTGCGGCGTTGAGTTCCGCCACTCAGCACGCAATGCCTCAATTCGGCGGAAAGTGGGAAACGGAGTGTCTTAACACTAGGTTTCCTTTGCCTATCCTTCGTGGAGCTATGTATGTAGCTACATTTCGTCCGAATTTGACTCCTAGTATTTTGAGTAGTGTGTGTAGACTCAACGCCGCGATTGTCTTGTCGGAGTTGAGAAATGGAAATAATATAAATCTTGTCATTCTCATTTTTTTTTATTTGTTGGCCACTGTTTGTCATTTTAAGTGGCGGAACTCAACACCGTTCATTCTCGCGGAAAATGTAGTAACTTATAATATATAATTAGTTCCCCGAGAAACAGAGACTTTGTTCCAATTTTTAAATAAATAATTTAATATGAAGAAAGAAATTCTCTCTTAGAGCTCCCCTTTACTCCTCAAAGAGTCTACATTCGAAATTTCAGCCTCCTATGGTCAGTAGTTTCGCCTCTACATTGTCTGTTAATCTCAATAATATATACATAAATATATGTATATATTTTGCTTTCATTTGTCAGCTTATTACAACGACCACCAGAAATATCATAAAGTCCATACCGTTAGGGAATTTCTTACAGTTAAAGTAAATATTTTAAAACCCATACAAAGTTAACAGGTTTTACAAAAAAAAGTCGAAGCAGAAATAAACACTTGCAAGAAAATCATTTTCTAGTGAAAACAACCAGACTCGTAACTTCTTAACTAAGCGATGAACAAACTACTAATTTCTTAAGTTTCTAAATGCTTTTTAAAAGTTGTTTTATGTTTACTCTTTTTTTTATATTAAGGCTATCGTGGCACAGTGGGATATAGCTTGATTGTAAACGCGCTGAATGTGGGTTCCCATTCGGAGGAATGGTTATATTTAAAATAATTTTATATTCAGCTTTAGTCAGCTATTAAGACGAAGCACTGCGTTGAGTTCCGTTGCTGAACAAACAATGTTTGAAATTCAAGCATCATATAGATTCTTTTTTTTTTTTTTAACTTCACGCTGTATCCCGCATATAGCAGGGTAGGCAGAGGGAACCTGAGAAAC
>JAKGSA010000643.1:0-34077 GCA_033558755.1 Philaethria dido
ATAGAGTACAACAATATTATAGCAGAAGAGCAAAAAGGCTGCAGGCGAGGCCACATGGGATGCAGGGAACAACTTATTATTGACTCTACCATAATGAAACATGTGTTGTCGAAAAGTAGAAATTTACACAGTACTTACATTGATTATAAGAAAGCGTTTGACAGTATTCCACACTCTTGGTTACTGCATATATTAAATATTTATAAAATAAACCCTATAATAATTAACTTCTTAAAAAATATTATGACTCAATGGAAAACTACACTACACTTATATAGCCCAAAGAACAATATAAGCACCAAAGAAATAGCCATTAAAAAAGGAATTTATCAGGTGATTCCCTGAGTCCCCTGTGGTTCTGCCTGGCTTTAAATCCACTTTCTTACCAATTGCAATGTAGCCAAGCAGGATATCGCCTTAAAAATGACAATAAAGAAATAATCATATCACACTTAATATATATGGATGATATTAAATTATATGCCAGAAATAATAAAGAGATGCAAATTTTGATTGACACCACTGTAAACTTCAGTACAGACATACACATGCACTTTGGTTTCGACAAATGTAGAACTGCTCATATCATGAAAGGTAATATTCGGCCCGGGTATTACACGATTAACAAATTAGATAAGATAACAGCATTGGAACCAACCGAATATTATAAATATTTAGGATTTCAGCAGCTTAAAGGATTAAATCATACAGCGACCAAAGAAACAATAACCAATGAATACAAAAAGAGAATTAACACCATTTGTAAAACTCAGCTATCCGGTAAGCACTTAATAAAGGCCTTAAATACATATGCGATACCAATTTAAACCTATACGTTTGGAATCATAAAATGGTCAAATACTAATATAGAACAAATAGAAAGATCCACACGCACTACACTCACTAAACATAACAACCTACACCCAAAATCTGCGATTGAAAGACTTACAATCAAGCGAAATAACGGAGGAAGAGGTCTCATAGACATAAAATATTTATGGCAAAAGCTGAAGCCTTTATATTGTAGTTCATTTAAAATGAAAATATTTTATTTACACCCAATGTAGTTTAATTTCAAAGTCAAATAATTTTATTCAAAATAAGAAGTTACAAGCTTCATTTTTTGAATGTCAAATAATTTACCACCGCTTCACTAAATTTAATGCCTCTGACCTGAGAAGAACCGACGCAAGAAACGCAGCGGGACTTTTTTTTTATATTTGACAATGGTTTACAATTCTTTATTAATGACAATGATACCTTTGAAACAGACTGGAGCGAGCACTTCATTCCCAAGGTGTGTTATCATTTATAAAATCACTAATTAGGTAATAACCTTTAACACACAAACGTCTTTTTACAATTTTTTTAAATTGCAAAATGTAAAGTTCTCGGACGTTTTCTGGGATCCTATTGTAAAAGTATACACACTGTCCCATAAAAGAATTGCGGATTCGATACAATCGAGTTACAGGCGCTGCAAGTTTTAGCCTATTTCTTGTATTTATATTATGTGCATCGCCAACTTTGTTAAAATTATGAATATGTTTCTTGACATACAGTACATTTTCAAAGATGTGCTGAGAGGCAACTGTTAAAATATTAATTTCCTTAAATTTTTGAATAATGGAATCTTTAGGGCCTAAGCTATAGATTGCACGAATGGCTCGCTTCTGCAGGACAAAGATCGAATTAACAGCGGCTGCATCACCCCACAGTATAATGCCATAGGACATAACACTATGAAAGTAACTAAAATAAACAAGACGCGCCGTTTCCATCTCAGTCAATAATCTAATTTTTTTAACCGCGAAAGCTGCTGAGCTAAGTCTATTCGCCAATCCGTCAATATGAGGTCCCCACTGTAACTTAGAGTCTATGATGATGCCGAGAAATACCGTAGAATCAACAGGATCCACAGCTTCACCATTCAACAGTACATTGGCTTTAACAATTTTTGTATTAGGCGTTCTGAAAATGACGCATTTAGTTTTTTTACTATTCAATAGTAAGTTACTAGTAGCACTAAACCAATGTACTATTTTAGTAAGAGCATTGTTTACATCGTCATAAACATTTAGACGCCTTTTCATTTTAAATATTAAGGAGGTATCATCAGCAAACAATACTATATCATGGCTCTTTCCGAATGTACATTTGTTATTAAATAGTACACTGAATAGCTGACGATAAGACACATTATTAAAAGTTATTTACAATATATAATTATATACTGCACACTGCGTCTACTACCTGTCGCCAATGTTTCTTGCTAATTGGATTAAGTAGTAAATCCAAATATATGGTTTTACATTTTGCAAGCACTTCGGTGAGATGATGTTCTGTTATGTATGTTACGTCTTTTCTCTTTTTTATTTTTCGGCAGTGACCAGTAAGCGATCACCGGTGATATTGATATGAATTATGATCATATGGGTGTCTTGTGGTGTGGTACTTTAGACCAGGGCTTCTTAAACTTTTTTATATAGCGACCCCCTTCAAGCTTAGGAAATTTTAAACGACCCCCTCCTCCATGTAATGAATTATATTAACCGTAGATGTAGATGTAATATCGCACTATTTTACAATGTAAATAAAATAAGGATTAAAAGTACGTACCCATTCATTTCACATATATATAATTGGAAACGTTCATGGGATATCGATAGTAATAAAACACAATAAATAGAATGACATAAAGCTATATATATATTTATTCAATAGAAAAAATAAACTTATATAAATATCAATAATGATTGAAAAGTATCAGATCTTTGCGACGCCCCTTTCAGTAGTCTCGCGACCCACAGTTTAAAAAGCCCTGCTTTAGACGATATTTTCAAATAATATATTTCAGTTGTCACTGTCAACTTGACAGTGATATTTATCTATTAAAATGTGAACAATCTACGAATATGTAATTTAACAATTTGTTTTTCTCTTTATAACTGAATAATTTTATTCGCGTGTTCTCCATATAACGTGGCATTGGCAAAGTGATAAGTGCTGACACTCTCAAAGTCTATAGTATAAATAAATCTATCGTGACACTGGCAGAATATTTTGTGTCTGTCACCATAAATAAAAAAAACAAAACAAACCAAAACAAAACAAATAGTGAATAAGTGACAAGTGATAAGCGATAAATGATAAGTGCTAAGTAATAAGCGATAAGTGATAAATGATAGTGATCAGATAGTTCTAGTCATAACTACTCCAAAGTACCAATACAATTTACAATTGTGTAAGATTACAGTGCAGAGATACGTCAACCATACTATACAACCTCTAACTTAGAGTCATATTAAGGGAATACAACAAGTTTCTATTAATAAAGGTACAATCATTATTTATAATTAATTCCAACTAGTACTTCTAAACATCTTCTTTTCTTTCTAGTAATATGATAGATATAAAAAAGTTTAATTCTACATATAGCTAAAGTTCTTAGAATGTAAATATTTTCTCACACAATAAAGTAAACAATATAGTTCTTTAGCTACATATCTCTAAAACTAAGAAATAACTTGTTCAAAAAAATCTACAAGTGTTAAGCACTTCTACTATAAGGATAAAACATTTCAAAGATCTAATAACTTATACTTTGTTGTTACATATGTGTCATACAAAAGTATGGCGGTGAGGCAATATTCTACATACACATTGTTTAGGGATGTATTATAATTTATAAAATTATGTACATAAATGTCATAAAACCTTTTATTTTATTTATACATAGAATATTCTGAAGTTTTGTTAATTTAATAGTATTAAAAACTATTTTATTAGTTTACATCTTAATCTGTATGTATTATTCACTTTGCATAATAACACTCAAATACTCTCTCCTTAATACTAAAATCATACTTTTGTCATGTTTCAAGGTGTTTACATATATACATTATTATATTGTTACATATATTTTGCATCAATTTTTCTTAATTTTTGTATTCAATTTGGCTAATTCCTGCTTAATTATATCTTACAGGAAGTCAGTAGTGTTCTGATCAAGGCGTTGGTAGGACCAAGAAAGCTAACTGATTAATTAAAATAAATAGATAAGTGTTTTTTATGGAGATGAATAGATAGTATTTTTATCATTGAACACTTTTCTATGAGATAAATTTGAGGCATATTTTTTTAATTTATTTTTTCTACTTGGAACTAATAATAATAATAATAACTAAACTATCATAGTTATTAATAGTGTTATTTTAGCATTAGCTTTGTTTATTATAGAATTCTGTCCAAATAGCTTAAATTTTCAGTTTCATAAAACAAGTGTCTTGAGGTGCTTTGCGACTGTGCTTTGTGATATTTTGAGCTTTTTACCTGAGTTACTTTTTTCTTTGTAACGTAAATTATTTTACTTCTAAGTTCTGAGTAAGCTGCATGAAATACATTAAATAATAATATTTGTTATGTTTTAAAAAGTAAAATATGAAGTGTCTTTTAAATATCCTGATTGTTTTTCCATACTTTGTTCCATATTTGATTTATAAATGTTGAAAATTGTATAATAGTAAATTACTTCAATGGCCATAAGCTTATCAACATACATTAAAGATCTGTTGATTATGTTATCTATGCCCATATACTAAAAAAATTAAACATTTTGAATTTTTGTAGGCTCTCATGTAAAGTTGCCAATAGCCAAGTCAGAATCATTCTTTTAAGATTTTTTTTCAAAATGTTTTGATGTCACATAAAAGTTTATCAACTTATGTCACAAATATTTTATGTAAATTTGATATTTCAAAATTAAAAATAATAATAATAATAATAATTCTTTAATGCCCATAACATAAAATAACTAAGCCGAGAATAATTAAGCTTTTTGTTACAGTCACAACGTGCGGAATTCATCAAGTACAATGTCAGGGGATATACAACTACTTGTAAACCGTTTGCAAGAACTGCAAACTGCTAAGTACGACACTCGGGCAGACATACTAGCAAGCCGCTATCAAACTGATCGCGTTTTAGACCTCATATACGATTTGGGCACTGAGAAAACTAAAATTTCAGACGAAACCAAAGCTCTCATAGGCCCACTCCTCATAAAATCATTGAAATCCATCGAAATTACTGTATCACATGAAGCGATTAAATACAGAAGGAGGTTAGACACGGAAGTGTTGAGAAAACGATCGGCTTTGCAATTTTTGATTGATGATTTTGGTGATTACCCAACTGACAGCCAAGGAAAGAAGTGTTCGGAGTATTTTACGGAAGTAAAGGAGCTTATCACAATTTTGGACGATCTGATCTCCAAATGGAAGGGAATTAAGGACCCTGATGATCCGGATAGTGATCGTGATGAGGAAGGTATACCAGCTTCTCATACTTGGTGGAAAGATAACTAACAAATACATGAACATAATAAGAAATAAAAAGAATATTTGTAGTCTATACATGCAAACTGCATGCATAGAAAATGAACCAAAAACGAAACAAACTACATAATTTATAATAAATATTTTGTGATAAAAAATATTTAAATTTAAATTTTACTTATATTTTCTAATAAAAATAAAAAAAAATGCTAATAAAAGTTATTTTTATTTCACTTCTTTCTTGATTTCGCACGAAAAATATGAAACATAACTCTGTACAAGTATTTTATCACGAAATGACGCAATTTAATTACTTGAAATTTAGGAAATCTAAATTTATTATAAAAATAACTCTAGGGTGGTTATTTACACTAAATAACTCAAGAATAAATGTGTGACTTTAGATATAATTTTAATATTAAAACGCTATCTGCAGTTTTACTTGAAAACTATTTCATTCCCATACGTTTTTCACTTATAGTAAGATTTAACGCCAGATGGCGGCACTTACATAGGTAGACTACCGTCTACATTAGACGCCGTAGTGGCGTAGTAGAGAAGTGTATGACTGTGGAACCTTTGGTGGTACAGTCGATTCGCATTAGGGAAATGATTATATTTAAACTATTTTTGTTTTCTATTCCTTGTAATCTGGTGAGATAAAATACAGAGTAAAGAACGGAATGTCTCAAAGCTAGTTTCTTTATTTGCGGGAGACGCGAGAGATGCGGAAGGCTAAAGAAAGTTTATATAGGTGCAGTTCTTTACAATAGAAAAGTACAAATTATGCATGTCCAAAGAAATAAAGACTATTTAAATAAATACATTTATTTGGCGTTTCTACGGCTCGATCACGCCTCAGTGCGACCGGGTCAAGCCTCTAAAATCCAACAGAGCATCAAACGCCCTACCCAGTAGGCTTAAGCTCGGGCCGAGCGAAAGCAAAGTCCCCCACTACAACCAGTGTTCGCAAGCCGAGGTTCGGCCTCGCAGGAGGCGCCCTTGTGACACTGCAGTTCTAAGTTGATGGTTCTCCTCCCGAGGAGGCCAAGCCAGGGTCAGAGCTCTTCAAGCTCGGCCCCTCACAAAACCCGGTGACGCTGTCGAGGCCAATAGGGCCAACAGCATACTACGCAATCGAAAAATAAAAATTATTTACGAAAACAATATTCGTTCATTATTTATTAATTAATTTCATACTGAGCATTGTTGGAATATCAATTGATTTTATAGTTGGTCAACTGACTTCTTAAATTGTCAAGTTGTTTTATAGATTGTTAATTGATTATTATACAAAAACTAATCTTTTATAATTAGTATGTCTTTTGACTTTTACTATAAAATGGTTGCCGCCACTCATACTGTGTTCTTTACGTGTTAGAACTTACGAGTCGAAAATCAGCCTCTTCGAGTACTCTTTCTTTTCGGTGAAATATAATTAATTTATAAAGCCGAATGACCGTTTTATTTACCCTAACCTCCTACAAACATAAAATGCCATTACCATTACCACTTGCCATTACGACTAACCATTGACCAACCCTTAAATATAAATTTAAGGAACGAGAAATAAAAAAAAAAATTGACAAAAATTTTACTAAATCATTTTTAAAAGAATCTCTATAGTTTCACACATATAAATTATATTTAAAGGAAAATAATTTAGCTTCACGCTGTATCACGTACATAGCAGGGTAGGCAAAGAGAACCTGAGAACCTAGTGTTAAGACACTCTGTTCTCTTATGATCTGCTCCTCATCATTTTACTTCATTACTACTAGTTTCAAGTGTTACCTAACTACCTTGTACGATTGTAATGATTCCTTTACTTCTAATAATTAAAAAAATAAAAACAGTTTTTTGTAAATATATATATTCTTTGACTGAGATAATAGTATTATAATATGAAAAGTATATAATTGTTTTATCGTGTTTTCACATGCGATCGCGATACGAGCAGCGCTCGCGGTCACCGAGTACGACAATAAGTAGGACAACAGATAGGACAGTTGACTTGTCGGCTGTCGCTGGTGTCTGCGCGTCTGTTGTCGGATATAAAACAATTTGCGGAAACACAAAGGGCCTTGGATTTGCATAACATTAGAGAGGCGCTTCCCTCCTCACTCCCCCACTCCCCGCTCCCCCGCACTCCAACCCCCTCCTCGATCTCAGGACGCTGCCTTTATACATTTTTCATCGGATAGAGAATTGCATTTAGTGCATGACGCAGCTGTCTGAGCGTCTCCGACCGCGTGTCATCGAAACGTCACGTCTATAAATATTTAAAGGGCACTTTATGACATTCTACTAGTAACCATGAAGCAATAAAAACTACGAAATCAAGCAATGAATATATAATTTTATGACTTAAATATGTTTCAAAGAAGTAATTATCTAGCTAGATGAAAACGACGAAGGAAATACACATACTTAGATGTTTTCTTCCATAACTTTCAACATATTTACACACAAAAATAATATTTATTCTTATAAAAGTTCAAAATAACGATTAACTTTATGTTATTATCGACTGAAAAATACATTATTCATTATCATTGATTAACTTTTACTTTTGAAAGAAAATCTCAAAAAGGCCTTATAAACTATTGAACTTCATTTTTTTGCAGTTGTTTGTTTAGTGGTCTACGGGATATTCAAGAAGAAACTAGTGTCAATGAAATCGAAATATTTCGTATTGTGGTTTAGAAGTCAATAAAATTGATGTATATAGTTAATTTAATTATTTGATATCAACTAGTCCTACGTACACGGGTATAAGGGCAAAAACAACTACACAGGAGAGCGTTTTAAATGTTCCTCACTACATCACTTTGCGTGTTGAGTGGCGGAATTCAACAACAAATTTTGTCTTATATTCCTCGGAGAGGAATCGATCCTTCTACTATGGTTTTTACAATCAGACACAATCCCATTGCGTCTCTTGTCTCTAAGGTTATAAATGTTGCTAAGGTTGCAATTTTGTCAATATTCAAAGAATTAACTTCATTCATGTATGTAATTTTGCGGTGGCTGCGAAGTTGGCGAGTGTTCGCGTTTAAAAATTGTGGTTTAAGTAATACATGAATATTTCACTATCAGCACACCGCGCACCGTACACCGTACACCGTACCCGCGGATCAGGAGGAGGCGTACTTGCGGCAAGTTTTTATTACCAAAGTTGGTCCCGAGGCGTTCCGGCTTCAACAACTAAAAGATGCGTTGATGAACTTTTTTAATCAGCCGCCGCTTTAGAACGCTCACACTTGCACGAAAACACACACAGACGCACGCCGTCTTAAATACTGTCTTAAATTAGGTAAATTTTTACTTTTCAATTATAATTTTCAAGTTAAATTTCTTCTCACAGCTTTACGTTTTTTCCAGTCAGACGTTAAGGAGAATATAGAGTCAAGACACTCCATTCCTAATACTCCCCACGAAACTAAGACATTGCGTGTTGCAGCATTCATGCGCATTGCCTTACTAGAGCGGAGAAATCATATTAATTTAAGTATACCTCCAAGCGGGGAATCGACCCACCAACTCTCCGTCAACACCATATATAAGATATTAATTATTATTTATTGTAATTATGACTTTAATTTATTTGTTTATAAATAAATTTTAGACTTAGACTTGAGAAATTTGTAACCACTTTCACCTAATAGCGGTTACCAGTTGTGGCGCAGTGGCACAAGCGTGCGACTGTAATCGTAGGTTGTGGGTTTGATTCCCACACCAGGAAATGTAAAAGTTTAGTATTTTCATTTCTTGGGTTCAGTTACAAGGCAAGGCGCGGCGATGAGTTCCACGCAATCTCAGCACGCAATGCCTCACTTTAGCGAAAAGTGGGGAACGGAGTGTTTTCCCACGTCGGTTCTCAGGTTCCTTCTGCCTGCTATAAACGGGATGCAGCGTGAAGCTAAAAAAAAGTATCTTTACCACGTATTATGAGATCACTGGATTACGAGATCTAATCTTTAAATGTGTTTCACATTTGCTCCACAAAATTAATATCTAGGCTTCTATCTGGTTACAGAGTCATTCAAAACTTACCACTAAAAAAATCTAAATGGCTTGTCAATGAGTTTTGATTAATAGAGGACAATGTATTCTTAATTTCTCTTTACCAAGTCACTAGGTGTACTAGTACATATAGTCATTGATTGACAAATATCACTACAAAGTAGCTGTTTTTCGTTTTACCTAACTTCCTACAGGTTCGGTAACATGCCACCGACTTGTTAATAGCACGAATGTATCATATACTAGGTAGTAGGTACTTAAAAATCATACTTACTATAATAATTTAAAAGGCATCAAAGAAGTTAAAAAATTCTTCGCGTCATAATCGGATTATTTGCGAGTGTCCGTTGTATGCACTGCGGGCCGCATTCATCAGACTCATCAAAAGACGCCTTCAAGAAATAAATAGTGAGAGCTGAAAGAGTCGCTGTTTGTTTTTTATATCGTGGAATATGAAAAGATTGTAAGAGCTAGGACTGAGGACGCAGTGACGAGTGGCGCGGGTGAGGACGCGGAAGAGCTCGCGGAAGCGGTTAGGAAACAAACGGTATTATTATAGGTCTACGTTTTTCTCGCAAAGGGGGGTAGTCAGAGAGAATCTAGTGTTACCACACTTTGTTTTCCACTTTATGCCCAAATTTAAGACATTGTGTGTTTAGTAGCGGCACTCAAATCAGTCAAAAGTCAATAATAATTTGGTTTATTTTTTTATAATTCAAAATAGGAATAATAATAATTTTCTAGTTACGATTATTCTGTTATTAAGATACATGCAATAATAAAAACAACCACAACAAATATGTAACATCACCTTTTTAATTTACTCTCTGAATTAAATGAGATTATGTACTAAAAGAAGTAAATCATTAGGATTTACTTCTTTTAGGTAGATTTAGAATAATAATAATAATTTCAATTTAAAACGTGTATCATTACTTTCATCCTACTACATTGCTTTAGAGAGTCACCAGTCACCAGTCACCAGTCAACAGTTAGCATTTCTGTGTCCTAGGTTTGTTTCCTGAGAGCGGTTTTCAGGAAATTGCCTCCGCGCCAGTCCTTCCCTGCCTTCTTAATAAATTCGCGCGGTCCATTGTGTATTTTGATTTGAGCATTCGCCTGCAACCGTCTGTAACCTCACGAGCGGAGCAGCTTCTCATATTTCTACTGTCATATTTTGCTAGTTATGTAAACGCTTGAATAGTATTATGCGTTTTTTTAATTTTCATGTTTAATCGAACTTAACAGCATGGGAAAAGAGAACCATGTACCAAGACACTCCGTTCTCTGTTTTCCGATTGAACTTTAGACATTACGTGAGTGGCGGGTCTCAATTCCGCCTTTTGTCTTAACAGGCCTTTCGTTAAAACCACAATCACCGCGTTTACAGTCTCTGTGCCATGATGACTTCTAAAAATATTTTTCTACCGTATTTAAAATGTGCTTTCTTCTTAACAGTGACTGATTATTTAAAGTGTGTAGTTATTAAATGGTGCAACGAAAATAAAGTTATTCGCGTCGCGTAAATCAGAAGAGCAACAACGACTCATGGTAGTCGACAAATTGGTATTGTTGGCGGCTTACACTTGCGAGCAATGGACGAGTTGATTTAAATTAGACGCCGTCGGGACATCGACGTGAACCACGGCTACGGTGAATTGAAGTAGACTTTGTGTTTATGCAGACAGAGCAGTCAGTGGCGTCGCGAGGCACAATTAAGTGAGTGTTGAGAGGCATGTGAAGTGTTTCAGGTACAGATTACTGTTTTACGAAGGACGAGTACGCCTCTTAGACGTAAAGGGGAATCTGTAAAGATTAATATGAAAGATGTCTTAGTAATCCTACTTAGATATTGTTGTTTTTATATTTGAAAAGAGCAACTGTTGAGTTTCACTGTAGCTGTTCTCAGCAGAACTGCCATCCTCGCAGGCAGCAGCTTCCGGTGGGACTGACAATACTGATTTTTTCTTTATGTTAATTGACGATTCGAAAGTCCTTTAATAGCCTATTTGAATAAAGAATGTTTTAATTTATAATTTTTTTTGACAACAACATGAAGAGGTTCTCCGCACGAGAAGTTTTGAAGTAAAATTAAATTGGTTTACCAAAAATATATGAAATCAGAACAAAAGAAGGCGAGTTTCAATCGCTGGTGAAATTATAACGTCGCAACTCGAGTCGGTAACCGAGTATGAAAAAACTTTTTATTGCGATGTTTTTGTCCTCCGCCATATTTTGCGTAATCTCTTAATATCGACATGTACGGCGGCGAAACCGTCCAAAAAGTTTGGAATAATTTATATCAGGCGTGTTGTTTATGGTCCGCGCTTCCAGGAAAACTTTCTAGGGATTTACGTAGTCGTGCGAGCTCGTGAGTCCCGCTCCCGCGTCCGCGCCCGCTCCCCAGCCGCGGGTATGTACTCGGTAGGTAGCCAGTAGGCGGCAATTTATGCCGTGTGAGGATTTTCAACTGCTTTATTAATCTGTAACCAAACTTTGCTGCTTGTTCCACTATTCATCGTGTCCGATATATACGTATGAGTAGGTAGGTTTTATTATATAACATTGTTTCATTAAAAGTACGCAAACTTGTATAATTTTATAAGCTGCCTGCCAAATTTAATGTACTACATTTTTACCTCATAAAGTAGATTTCATTGTACATTATTCAGAAATTACACATTCGAAAACTTAAAGGTGCAATTTTGGATTCTTTAGAGCGCGGCGCGACGCGAAGCGAGGCGACGCGACGCGAGCCAACTCAAGTTATTCAATCACTGTAGAAATCTTATAGAAATAGTTAACAAGCTCCCGGTTTAAGCTTCCAAGTAATTTTATATGCTCCTTGCGAGCGACAAAAGGCGAATATAAAATGTAGCTTTGTACTCTCCACGAGAGTTATAATGCACTTCGTTACAGTTCCATGAGCCGAGCACGGACGGGGGGGACAGAGGGCACCCCTCCGCACCCCCGCGAAACCCCTCCCACCTGCCTATTGTACTTGTAAATGATTTCAGCGGGAACATAATTATGATTGTAATAAGAGAAGTTGACAGCGATCGCGACTGTGATTGAGACATGAACACGAAGACTGTGAACGAAATGATTAAAACACCTAGTGTACAGGTGGTAGTTTATAAGTAGGTAGGCTTATAAGCCTTACTACTTACTTATAAGTATGTATTTTCGGAAATAAATTTCACTACGGGATGATAAAATAAGGAGTTATTCGTAAGAAGATAATTTATGAATTCGGTGGTCTAAATGTTTCATGGAGAAACTGCTACGAAAAACTTTTTTACCCATTTATTATTAAATTCATATAATAAAATAATTGATAGCTTTGAGCTTCAATCGTATTTTTAAGCTTATAGGTGTCATTTTTTCAGCTTCGTGCTTTATCCCGTAGAGCAGGATAGTCAGGGAATCTGGTGTCAAGGCACTCTTACCAGAGCGAGGAAATAATAATACATTAAACAAAACAATTCCCCCGAATCGGAATTGAACCACAATCTTTTGGGCTTATGTTAAGCGTAGTCCCACTGCCCCAATATGAATAATAATATATCTATAAGTAAGTCTAAGAATCTTAGGTTCTATAAGTAATTATAAACGAACAGTTGTTGTTTTTTTAACATTTTTTCTAGTTTCATGGTATCTGCGGAATACACATAGCAGGGTTGGCAGGGGGAACGTGAGAACCTAATGTTAAGACACTCCGTTCTCTTACAATTTCCGTTCCCTACTTTCCTCCGAATTAAGGCATTGCGTGCTGAGTGGCAGAACTTAACGCCGCGTATTGCCTTGTTACCGGAGGAAATTAAAATATGAAATATAAATTAATTATAAATATTTAATATGTTCAATCCCTCGAGTGGGAATCGAACCCACTACCTGTTGCGTCTACAGTCGCACGCTTGGCATTTGCGCCACGACTGGCCTCAAACAAACAATTGTAAAATAAATAAAAGCTCATTAAACACAAAATTATGAATACAACAACAAGACATGGAAAAATATCATCTCTGTAGCCGCGTGCAATCAGTAAATACCTGAACGGCGTCCGACACTTATTTATGAGGGAAATTATTCAAGAAGTATTCCGTACGTTTTATAACAATTGTTCCATTACTTATGTATCATAGTTTTTCATTGTAGAAACTTAAAACATCTGCCCACTAACGTTTCTATTGATTATTTGCAACTTGCAACTTTACGGGTTTTCCACATTGCAGAGTGAAAACATGTAGAAACACTCCTTTTTATAGTTTTCCTTTGGTTAAGAGGTAAAACTTACCACCGTGTTTTGTTTTACTAGCGTACCTCTGGTTATGGAACCAGCAACCAATCATGTTCACCGTAATTTAGTCTTCCGTTAATTTAGTCTTCCACAATTTCTATTCGATATATAATCTATATATTTATACATAAATCGATGTTCATCGATCTTTCATAGACAACAATCGATACTGATTAAACATTTGGCGGACATCTAAAGCGAGACACTTAATTTTACTTAATACAAAAAAACAAGGCAATCCGTATAACAAGCAATTTATAAAGTATAGGAATACAGCTTATATCGTAAGTCATATTGCGAAACATGTTGGCTGAGAGTGGGAGATAATCCTAGGCCGCAATATTTTGTTAAAGACAGCGGCTGTCTGAGCGGTGGCCGCAGTCATTTGCGGGATGAGACGTAAGACAAACACCGTGCGAGGCGGCAGACCCCCCGGCGCCGCGCTCGCCTCGCTGCCACTCGCTGCCAGCACTCGCGAAGACCTTGACTTCAATCCGTTACGTGGGAACCTTCGTGTTTACTTATGAGCTATAATAGTGCATTAATCAAACGAAAACCTGTTTTAAAAAATTGTAAAGTTCCTGACGATTATAATCAGCTATTCCTATTATCGTTAGTTGCAAATCCTATACATTATTTAAACAATTTTTTTTTTTAGTTAATCGATGTTCATTGAACTACTAATATATAACCAGACAGTCTCTGTCTTGCTCCATAAACATATTGTCAATCAAAAGCTTGATTGTCCTATTTTATAAAAAATATGACAATCAAGTTTTTAATTTTTCAATTTAAAAGCTTCTTTTATGACACTTTGTTTTTCAGCTTTACGCTTTATCCCGCCTAGTAATGTAGGAAGAGATAACATAACGTCAAAATACTTCACTTTCCATATTCAAAATATTGTGTGTAGAGTGACGAAATTCAACCCCGCACTACGTCTTTACAGAGAATCGGACCACAAACACCACATACAACTGCCCCACAATGGTGTCATAATGGCCTTTATAATTTTTGGGTAAACAATGTAGTTCAGTAGGAGATTAATTTACTCTTACAAAATACTAATAAATGATAATAAAAGACGACAACGAAGGTTTGTGAAGCGCTGCGTCTCTACTAAGTGGGCAATTTGTATGAAATAAATCAAAGAAAGGTATCGGGTATTGGCGGCGTAGGCGTCGCGACGCGGGGGGTCGTAGGGGTTCACGGGGGGTCGCATGCGGGATGTTTGCCGCAATCAGTGCCCGACGCCCGTATTTGTGCGCACTTAGCGACAGCTCCCACACGACGATACGCGACGCGACGCGCCGTAAGGAGATACGGTATCGGTGTGGAAGATGAGATATTATAACGTATAGATATGTTAGTTTTGTATGAAATTCTTTATTTTATTTCCTTTTTTAGCTATTTTGTGTTACAAACAGAAACGAGAATGTCAGTCTACGGGATAAAGCAGGTATAGGTTAATATTATCATGTGTCAAACATCTACGCACATAACGCTAAAGTACAAAAGAAATAAGTTTAAAATTACTCTACCAATTAAGCCATTTTTTTACCGACCTACGGCGATATTTATATATTATTCAAACATTATTCTAAATAAGTACTTATATAATGATATGTTAAAATAAAAATATATTAGAAAACACTGAATTCAACTTACTTTCTCTATTATATTTTGTTACAAATAATTTACATCATTAGTACTTTAGCAAATAACATAACGTGAATATAGCAAATTACTTGTTGAATTCTAACGTTAGGTTATATACGGTAAGATGCTGTTGGAGTCAGGAGAGACGGGATGGGCGGCGGGCGTACTGGTAAGAAGTGTTATCTAAATGAAGTTAATCAGTGCGAGGCGATGTTGGCGCGACGCCCGCACCGCACCGCATACCGCACACCACACACTGTGAGACACTAGGGAGATAGCAACGAGGCTGACTTCTGAGAGGCATATGCAGATATGCATCATGAAATTAACATAGTATAAAATTAAAATGTAGGCGATCGTAGCGCAGTGGGACAGCGACTGTAAACATTGTGAACACGATCGGTTGTGGGTCCCCATCACGGGGATAGATGATATTTAAATTATTTTTATTTTTCTATTGAGGTAAAACAAAACGTGGCATTGACCACCTCTTAATACGCAAGGAAAGAACAGAGTGTCTTGACACTGGAATCCCTGCCTAGCTTCATATGTGAGAAAAATTGTGAAACCGCCAGATTAATAGAAAAAGTGGATTTTCTTTGCAATTGCTTTTGAATTCAATAACGTTGTAGTACTCAAAGTATATATCTCTCGCAAAATCCCAAGTAATATAATGCAGTAAACGACAAATGATAATGGCAAAGTGGGAGTTAAGCGATGGCCTCGTTTAGTGCTGCTACATTTTAAGAACAAGAGTAATGAGAGTGCAGTAGAGAGGACAATGCCGGCTCATCGATACTCAATTGGTGGGATTGCTCCTCTCGTTACCCGTTAGCGGAGTAGAGTCCGGAGGGAGGGAGGGAGAGGAGAGCTGCAATTCGGAAATCCTTGCGCTCCATCCAATTACTTTAAAACGCCGCGTTTAATTCGATAATATTTCTCTGTTTGTCGGCGATTGTGGCGTGTGGTGCAAGTTATATTGCTGGAGCTGTTATGCTGTGTTTTGGTAGTAAATAGATTTTTTGAATGGTAATTGTGGCAAAATAAATTTATAAAGAGAAGTTACAATTCTGTAACTTTTCTTTTTTTGTAGTCAACTCAAGATTTCAGAAAATGTTAGGAATGGTTTTAGTGATATGTATGTATAAATCAGATTGAAAGTTAGTTGTAAGTAAATTATAAAACATTTTCATTAGAAGCCATATGAAAAAAAAATATAGCATAAAAAAAACCATTATAAATAATCCTGTTAGTAGTTAGTAGTTCACAAAATTAAAGCATTTTATAATGATTGAAATTTTAGATGTAAAGTATTTTTAATTTATATTTCCCTTTGTAATCTCTTCCTGCCTTAAGATCGTGGTCATCATCAGATGAAATGAAGGTTCCTTCGATTATTTATTTTTATTATTTATTATATACAAAATACCTGTATATACTCAACATAAATAATCGTCGCGCCACCACACTGTTCAATGCGAAATAGAAAGACGAAACGAAAATAATTGGCTTGCTTTCTATGAGAGAGAAAGAGAGACAGACAGAGAAGCACGCGCACGCCACACGGCTTACAGCTGTAGCAAAAAGTGTTGTTACAACTTTTGGTAAGACCAAAAAATCGGAATTCAGATTCCAGCCCCCTTTCGCAATGCGCGATAAGGGACTTCGTTCCAAGAATTTTGAACTTAAATAATGAATATAAATAATACTAACCGCTGTCATCTCATGCATTGCGTCGCAGACAGTGATTGCGGCGGCGTGATGGACGCGCGTCGACATAGCACTATTCACACTCACCACTCGCCACTCCCCACTCGCTAGTCGTCACTCTCTGGCGATGCCCATGGCGACGCGGACAACTCGGTTACCATCAGTTGCTACAACATTCGTTAGTTTACTTTATATATAACAATACATAAGGGAAAAACTCTTGACTCCTTTAACCGAAAATTATGCGAACGAAAGAGTATGAAATTTAGGGTAGCTAAAGTTTGTGTGAAAAAAGTACAGTCAATATTTTTCATAGTAATGTGTTAGAAATATGTTAAATTAATATATAACAGATACATATGTTTCATCGCTGCGCCGGGTGTTTTTTTTGTATGTTCTAGCCGTTGCGTGCGACAATTGAAAGACTTAATTTATAGACACTCGCCTGTATGCTTATTATAGAAAGAAATACACATTGACCGGATATTCTAACTTGTATATTTTGATTTTTGCAACACGATTCGCTTAGTAGCCCCCACCGGGATTGTAAGCAAAACAAGCAGGGGGCATCTCCTATTTAAAATAATAAAATAAATATATCCACACTGCCATACATGTGTTTGTCTATCACTTTTGTATAAAGTGACATCAAGTTACTAAGGCAACTAGTTAAATATATTACAACAATTTACTTTAAGGCGAATTATTTAGAGCACGAGTGGGCAATCCGCGGCCCGCTTAATAATGTTATGCGGCCCACCAAACATTTATTTAATATACTTTTTATGTCTGATTTAAAAAAAAACTTTGCATTCTACACTCCTTCGCTATATAAACTATAAGTGTGCCAAATTTCATGCCCTTCCGTCTGCGTAATTTTCGTAAAAATGGACCCAAAGTATTTGCTTCATATATTTATGTATAAATAAAAGTTATTCTCCTAATGTATTAATTTCTACCAAATTATATTTTTTCACATTTCATACAAAAATTCATACATATAAATAAAATAGTAGTGTCTGTTTGTAATATTAAAATAAGCGCTTTTTACTACATGCATATGAGTATATCTATACATGTACACATACCAAATTAGCATTTTTTACAGTTTTAGTTTGTCTGTCAGTTAGTTCCGGCTTGTCTCTGAAATGGCTGCACCGATTTTGAAAGGACTTTTACTGGCAGGTAGCTGATGTAATAATGAGTAACTTTAGCTACTTACTTTTTTTAAAAATTCTTCTTATATCATAACTTTAACACAGATATATTTTGTTAAATTCCATGCGGACGAAGTCGCGGGCACAGCTAGTATTGAATACTTTATAGAAATGTGTTTTTGGCCCTCCAAAATATTTCAATATTTGAATATTCCTGTTGTTAAAAAACGTTGCTCCCCCTGATTTAGAGTAATATGAATATTTTATTACACATAAATATGACGAGAGCTTTTCTCAAAGCAAAGTTTTTTTCGCCTAACATTATATATTGTTGATACGAGACTCTAGTAGGTATAGTTTTAACAAAAGGCATTGTATAGTTTGAGTATATATTTGTACTGAGTATCTCATATTTAATTACGAGCATGCTCCATAGAAACGGCTTGAAACTAAATAATAAATAATTATTTTAATACTTTTAAAATGTTGTCCATACTCTTAGGATAAATAATATTTTAAGAAAGAAGACGTAACTTATACTTCAAAACTGCACATTAATTTGAGTAATTTGACTATAATATAACACTCACTTATATGTATTTAGTAAAGAAATAAATATAAGTGACTATATTTTTTGTTAAGGGGGCGTTGGCGCTGCTGTGCAATCGTTAACATCAGCTCCGTGTTTAAAATTACGTATTAGAATACTTAAGGCATAAACAGTGGTTAAAAGTATTTGAAAACATCCATAAAGACTAAGCAAAGACAAGAAGTGTAAAATATTAGTGAAAACAGGACAAACAGTGACAAAAAACTAACAAAATATAAGTGACAGTATATCGCATAGAAGTACAAATATCTCAGTGCATTGGACAATATAAACCGAAATTTAAAGTGAAGTGAACTTATCTATTGTGCATTATGATAAACTTGCTCTTCATATCTGCGATAATCTAAAGTCGGATATAATTTTTAAAAATTACAATAAAGAAGTCATCAGACTAAATACAAACGCATGTAGTGCCATCTAGTAGGAAACTTTATAATTACATAGATAGGCTCTAAACAAAGATTTGCTAAAACGATCAATTAGACTAACACATTCCGCTACTGACCACACGAGGGCAGTGATTTTGTAAAATTTTGTATAATTGTATAGAAGTAATAAATAAAAGGCGAAAACAGAGGACATCACTTATACCAAAACAAAATAATCAACTTTAAAAATCGTGGAGGAGATCTTAAATGCTCTAAAATCAATAACAGTAGAGCTGAATGAGCAAAGACAAAAAATTCGAGAAACGGGAAAAAATATTACGGAACAAGTAACATTAAATATTAGCAGGATGTTTGAAGAAACATTTTTAGCTTTAGAAAAAAATCACGATAACCTGAAAGAAAGAGTTGAAAATCAAGAAAAAAAGTTACAAGCTTTAGAATGACAGGCAAGAAAAATTAATTTGGTGATTTTCGGTTTAGAAGAGAATGAAAATTCGTACGAAAGCCTAGAAAGGAACTTCATCGACTGGGCGGAGCATTATCTCTCTGTAAAACTAAGCTACAGCGATATTCAAGAAATTAAAAGAATAGGAAAGAAAGATAAGGGAATACGACCGATAGTAGTTACCTTCTTAACTTTAGGAACAAAAATAAAAATAATAAAACAAAAGAGAATGTTAAGAGACACAAATTATTACATTAAAGAAGACTATCCAAAGCACGTACTAGAGAAGAGAAAAGAGCTACAACAACAATTAAAATCAGAAAGAGAAAAAGGAAATTTAGCAGTAATCAAATATGATAAATTAATAATATCAAATAACAACACTAAGCGCAAACTACCTGTCTCACCTGAAAATACCACTACCAACATTGTAAAGAAAAATACGCAAATTAGTAAAAAAAACAAACTACAACAATTCGATATAATGGTTAAAAGGTCAAATAGCTTCCCAGAGGGAGTCATTAAACAGGGAATATTAAATTTCGTGGCTAGAAATACACAAGCAAGTAATAATATTACACAAAACAAACAAGCATAGCAATCAAGCGCCTACTTTAACATACAAGAAATAAACTAAGAGACAAAAACTTAAAACACTAAAAAATCTTCCAATCCGGCTGGTCACCGTGGAAGATTATGACCTCTATCCTCCAAATGAAAAAATAAAAATTATTGAAACAAAAAAACCATTTGCCATTATTTTTGGAGGAGGCCTTCACCCGAAGAGGGGTTCTTGCTGACTGGCATTATGCTAATTTACAAAAAAAAAAAAAGAAAAGAAGTATATATATGTATATATAAATAATTCTACACATTATTAACACTAGGTATTAAGCACATTATTATTTTTTTTATTATAGAGTAAAGTAGACCTAAATACAAATAGTAACTGTATTTAGTAATAATAGATTTTTAAGTAGATTTACATATTATATTTTGTTGTGTAAGCAAGAAATAATAAAGGCTTTTTTATTTTTTTAATTTTTGTTAAGAGCTTTCTTTAAATCAAATTTTTAATCAAACTTTTTTGATTATCACAAATTAAACTGAATTTATGTAGTGTACTATAAACTGCATCACTATACAGTTTATAGTTTGTTTGTGAATTACTTAATTATATAAAGGAACAATTTAACAATGAAAGAAAAGTATTTCCTAGATTAGGTTTTTATTTATATTACTTAATACATACTAGATATAAAGCATATGTGATTTAAATTATAAGTAATACAGTTATATCATAATTAATTTTCCTTGCTTGGACTACACAAGTCATAGTTGTAGCTAAAGAAATTAACGTGAAAAAACCTTACGTCGTATATTTAGCATGAAAAATGAAGTTACGTGCAAGTTTAAAACAATGCAAGTGTTTAAACTGAATAAAAGCGTGCAGTCGCAGTCAAAGTGAATTAATTAGACGAAAGAGCAGATGTGCGATTGCGCGCCGAGCAACGAGACCGACGGTAATGAGCGACCTCAGTGTTCACTGCGGCGTCAGGTATGATGTAGGGTGCGGGGTTGAACACCGTGCAGGGTGCAAAGTGAAATGTATATATTGGATGCTATGTGACACTGGTTTTTTAGCGTAAAATTGATTTTCTATTACTTTTATATGTTTTTTTCAGCTTAATGTTTAGGGAGTAAGATACATAATAAGCAGGGTACGGGTGACACAATTTTTATTGCTAACAATTGATCCCTATTAGAAAGCAGTAAAGCAGCTTTTTAGAAAAAACCTAATAGCAAGGCACTATATTCTTTACTTTGCGTCCGAAATCGAGACAGCATTGAATAAAGGAACCTCAAACGGTGGACAATGAAAAGTAATTGACATGATAATTATGCCTCCGAGTGGAGATCGAACCCACAACCAATTGTGCTTACAGTCAGAAGCAGTTCCACTGCACCAAGATGATCTCAAATAATGGTCTTGCAGTATTAAGTTTTAAAAACATTACCTACCTACCTAACTTCACGCTTCACTTCACCTCTAGCGGGGTAGTCCAAACGCCAAACGAATATAAAATAATTTAAAAATATTAAGAATTAAGATAATTTAAAAAGTTAATTTTGATCACTATACATTTGGTAATTAATTCAATAGGGCTTTAACAATTTCCTCTTTTCACACTATAGTACTACTAAAAGTAACAAGTTTTTCATAGATACTAAATAAGTGAATACAATGACAAAAGGTTCCTAATTAATTTTGATTGAATTAAGTAATAAGTCGTCTCGCGTCGCGTCGGCTTGCGCTTTCACATCAAAGTGTATGGTGTACGCTCTAAATATTCTCAATTACGCTGATTTAAGCCCTAGAACAGATCCCGCTGGGAGGCGGCGAGGGCGGTGACGGCGGTGAGGACGCAGGAACGAAATGAAAAGCCGTATTAAAGTTAAGGTCAACTAGAGGCGTGGCGACGCAAGCACTACGACTGTCCATGTCGCCGAAGAGAGCTTGTTTACAGTTTGTTATGTCATTCAACTTTTAATCCTTAGTGTTAATGATAATTAATTATTAATACAGATAGTTCGATTGTAAACGCGATGGTTTTGGGTTCGATTCTCACCCGGGGGAATGATTATTAATTTTATTTTCTCGTTCTGGAATGACAAGGTCTACACGAAATGCCTCGAATTCTTGGCGCATAGTGAAGTAGTGATGTATTTTGATACTACGGTCTCAAAAAACATGAAGTTTAGGAAAGACAACATCGTCGTCGCAATTTGTGCACATTGATTGCAAAACGTTAGTGAGAAGCGGTCGTCGGCGCTCGCAGCGAGCACGTCCCGGTGTTCGGTCAGGGGGGTATTTGCATTTTTCCTTATTTTCGTACATCTATCCGCTATCTCGCTAATCTGCCATTTATATGCGAAACCACGAGGACACGACGAGGTTTCGGTTCCACGCCTTAATTAAGTTCACAATTCATCCGATCGCGCCACCTTCCACGTTTGCTTTAAGAATTACACAATCCAAACTCCGGCTCTCGTGTAATAGATTTTGTAAAAAAAGTGTAAAAGGTTTTTGATCATTTGGACGATATCGATCGTTTCAAACTTTAACTGGTTTTTAGGACGAAGTTATGTTTTAAGATAAACTTGGCGTTGGTATCTCTATCGAATATAACATGGATTCTGGAGCACTGCTTAACATGATTCCTACCGCAGAATGTTCTAGCCGCACAGTACGCCACAAACTACAATATCTTCCACGTCACCTGAAAACGGGGCACTCCACTTTTGTGCGGTTTCGTAGGAACTTTCTTTCATGTGTTTACTGCGACAGCGTTTCCAAGTCGATACTTCAGAGGGCTCTGAAAGGCCGGCGACAAGACTTTGTCTCCTCCAGTGTTACATGGGGTTACGTGTATCGTGGGCGGTGGTTATCACTTATCATCAGGTTACCCGATCGCTCATTTGCCTAGTCTATTTTATAAAAAAAAGTTTTTCTTTTAATGAAATATCAAATATCGTAAAAAAAATTATAATGAAAGGAATAGCGTAAGACAAAAACAACGTATCTGACAAAAGAAAAAATAGACAATGAACTTTATGTGAGTGTTTTGTCGTCGGAGGAGGTCGTTGTAATTACAAAGATCATTTAATCGACACTTTATCATCTATCTGAGCTAAAACTGCAATGTAAAGTGTCATAACAGCCAGTTATTACCATAATAAAAGGAAGCGGCGGTAACAAGGGGGAGTCCCGCGAAGTATTACGTTGAATTGTAAGTGTAAGTGATAAACCGGGCCGTTGATAGCGCCACACGCAAACTTGCCGCAGTTACTCAAGTCGAAATTTCATCTCCATCTCTTCATAACATGGAAACTTTTTTCACTGGCTTCGTCCGGAATGAGTTATTGTGCAAGTTGGTCGGATAGATAATAAACGCGCGGTAACTTTTAATTGTGAAACTGGAATCCCCGTTTCATCCGGCGCCCGCTAATTGCGACCACTTATCGAGTTACCCGATGTTTTCGCGAGACTGACCTTCGACACCCACTCCCACCTCTCCCTTTGCTGGTTGGGAGGTGCCGCCGCTGAGGTGACTTCATTATAAGTTGATGCTCAGGTCGATTACAATCAAACCTCTAATGAGTTTTGCTTTTATTGAAATAGTTCAATATGTTTCGATATCCGCACTTGTGTATCACAACAACCAAAATTGTATGAAATATCAAACCCTTTGAACCTATGTGTTTATATCACATTTATTCAGTCTTCTTATTAAAGCAAAACTACACTTAGGGATTAAATTTAATTTTAGTGAAAAAAGAGCATTCTTGTGTGCTTCAACTGGTTGCGGTGAAAGTTTGATATTTATTTAGAACTTTGCTCGGCTTTTCCGTACGCTTTTATAATATTCACCATCAATCTCTTTGCGGGGACGTCAAGTGGATGCCCGAATAAAACGCAATAATCACTACATAATACGCTCTACTTTATTCAGCTTTTTACAGCTTACAATATTTTTGCTTCATGCTTTTTTAGGTAAAGAGGTAGTCGAGTAGAGAGTATAGTGTCAAGACGCTTTGTTCTCTATTTTCGACTCGACTTTGAAACATTTCGTCGAAGTGATGGATTTTAACGCCGTGGATTGACCTGTATCTACACGCGTGTTTGTAGCAGAGTGGGGACAAATGAAAATAATATAAATATAACTAATCCTTTAACTGGAAAATTCACAACTCGTTTATAGTTAGACGTTGTCCCACTACGCCATGATGGTCTTTATTATTATAATTATCCTTTTAATTTCTGTCATCATCTTAAATTACTTCTCTAATAATCATACAGAGCGTATGTACCAAATTTTAATAAATAACATTGAGATCATATGTCAAAGGAAATGTTCATTTGCTTTTATGCCGCGGGAGAGCTTCCTCGCGGGATAATGAGGCATGTCACGATGTTACTGTAATTCAGTGACAAGTAGGCACCAACAAGTACGTGGAATTGTGTAGTTTAACGAAAATAAAATAATATTAAGAATACGTGACTGAATAATTTTATAGAAATATATAGAATTTTATAGAAACTTTGATCTCCTATTAGCATGGAAAGATAACTTGTACGGCAAAATTAAAATTTTGTATAATATACATTTTTAAAAGATTTCAAGATTGATTGATTGATTGCTATTGTAGCGCAGTGGGACAGCGTTTGTCTTTAAACGCATTTAGTTGTGAGTTCATTTAAAATTATTTTCATTTCTCCGGTATTCTTTGGTAAAATAAAACGCAGCGTTGAGTTCCGCCATTTAACGTGTTATGTCTCTAATTGGGGTAGAAAGCGACGAGCGGAGCGTATTGACACTAGGACTTATTGATTGTTTTTTATAAGCTTTAATATATATTGTCTTGTCATTACGTCAGTGTGGGTCAAATCTTGAATTCTCAATTTGATCCATTTCCTAGCGGCCGATTGAGTTGAAATTTAAAAAACATCTTTAAATTTAAGAACAATGTAATTATATTTCAATATGGTTGTTATTTTGTAATGGCCGTTGCAACAAGATGGCGGATAATATTTGTACAACCCACTCACTTTGTGTTAAATGAAAGTGTAGAATAAATGACATTAATTTTAGATAAGATTATTTAGACTAACCATTACTTCCTTTTCTTACAGATACTTCAATATGCACAAGCCTATAAATAACAACGTATTAATATAATAAGGTTATTTGTCTCAAAAAAGGAAGTTCAGAGCAAAGTAAATAATCGTAACATATTTGATACAGTTATGAATAAAGTGTAACACTTTTTCAAGTCCTTTATCGGAGGCGATATTCCGACAAATTGTAATAAATGCGGCGCCAATGTTCCCCAGACGTTGACGGATTTGATACATTCCTCGCGCTCCTCAGAAAAGACCTTCTTTTAAATTGAACTCTCATATTGACTGTTGATTGATTACCTAAAATCGATATTGTACATGCGCGATAAAATACAAATATTTGATCAGCTTTTTGAGATTTTATAAAAATTTGGACGTAGCGAGATTCGAATACGCGCCTGTTGGAAATCGCGCTTGGAAGGACTCTAACCATTAAGCGATACGTTTAGAACATAAGTAATATAGTAAATGGTTTAGTAGATAGAACAGCGATTATATAATTACTAAGAGGCCCGGGGTGGAGTTACGTTACTTTAAATTTTTTATATATTGTTTAAAAAGGTTTTTTTCTCCTAACTGTGTAATATCACTTTAAAAAATATAAAAAAAGGATCCATTTGATCGGTTTCGTTAAAACTTATTCAAACATTGGTTAGCGGAAACGTAGCGGCGTTAGAATCGACTAAAACAAACGCCTAGTTTTGGCGATAAAAAACGTGGAACTGCGAGGAGCTGCGAGCTGATAGCGCATACATGTGTCCTCAAATATTTATGAAGCACTCAATAGGATCGGTTTCGGAGATAGTCCGGGGGGCGGCTGCTGTCCCAAACACTACTCGCGTTAATGTTTTTAATTTATAAATAATACGTTACTCAATATGTGTATTTGGAACTACCAAATACATGATATAATATATAATTTATATTTTTAAAAGATGACAAAACAGAATGGGCTGAATTATTTCCAGGCAAATATGTATAGCATTTTAATTATTTTTATATATATGATTATATTTGAATTATTTTAATTTTCCCTGCTGTGGTAAACCAAAGTGCGACGGTGAGTTTCGTCATTTAATACGCAATGTCTCGAATTCAGGCGGAAACAGAAGTGGAGTGCCTTAATACTAGGTTCTCTCCGACTAAACCCTATTATGCGGAAATAAACATAAAGCTGAAAAGAAAATTAAAATACCCAAAAAGTATACAACATCAATCCGCAGTCGCCTCTCGTCTCTTACAAACGAATTCCACAGCGGTTTATTTCGCGAGCGGAATCACGCGCACACACACACGCCTCGCGCTGTATATACACACACGTACACACAAGTGTGCACGTACGAACACACACGTACGCATGTGCAGGTACACACACACGTCGATATTTATATTGCTAAGATGATAAATGTTTCAGTACAGAGCGCCGTCTATCGCTACGTACGATTGGGAATCTTACTTTTTCATGAACTGATTTATTAACACTCAACACTCAACACGAGTTATATAGTTTTGAATGTACTTTTCCATTTTTTTTGGAAATAAATGTCCATTTCCCCATTTTTATTTAAAAAATGTACAGTAGAGAAGAAACTACTCCTTAGCAGTTCATATATTCACTGTACGGGGTGCTGGGATCATTGGGTTTGCATAAAAGAAGCTCGAAGTAGAGCCTGGGACTTACGACCCAAGTGTAGGCTTAAGGGGTCCTTTTAAATGTGTATTAACGCTCGCCTTCGTCGCTCGAGCATCTTTCTCTACCTGACGTATAATATATCGATTTATGGTCACACGTAACACTATAAAATAAATATTTTTAAATGGAACATATGAATATTATTATTTTTTTTAACTTCACGCTGTATCCCGCATATAGCAGGGTAGGCAGAGGAAACCTGAGAACCTAGTGTTAAGACACTTCGTTCTCTTACAACAATTCCGTTGGCGTTTGGCGGAAAATGGAGATTTTCCGCCAAATTAAGGCATTGCGTGTTGAGTGGCGGAACTCAACGCCGCGCTTTGCCTTGTCATTAAACCCAGGAAATGAAAATACTACTAAGATTTCCTGGAATGGGGATCGAACCCACAACCTATCGTGTTTACAGTCACACGCTTGTGCCTCTGCGCCACGACAGGCGTCTATTAATATTGTATATAATTTTATTTTTTTGGGTGGCACTCGGTCCAATTTTTAATGCGATTGGCCGTGAGTTCGTTTCCCGTTTGGGGAGATGATTATATTTAAATCATAACCATTTCTTTGGTCTAGTGAGACTAAACACAATTTTTAAAACGGAGTGTCTTGCACTAGGTTTTCTCTACCCTGCTATTGAAAAGCATGCGTTTAAGCGTGTAGCTAATGTATTATTTTTTTTTTCGACAAAATTACATAGAGTCATCGTCAGTAACACAACGTTTGACTGTATTGGTGGTGGGTTCGATTCTCACTCGGGGGAACAATAGTATATAAACTATTTTCGTTTCTTCGTTTTAGTATGATAAATCGCGGCTGATCTCAGCTACTTAGCATGCAATGTCTCGAATTCCGGTGGGAAGCGAAGAACGAAGTGTCTTGACACTAGGTTCACTTTGACTGCCCTGTTATGCAAAATAGATCAGCTCACACTCTGCCGTAATTTATACATAATATATAGGAGGCAATAAACGCTTATTAATACAATAGTATCGTCGCTTGTTGCGGCGCTACATTAAATGGTCCGGAATGGAAATGCCTCCACATTCAATATGTGTCAGTTTCAGGACATCGCCAGCCGTGATTTACTTTTACTTTGATTGAAATACTGTTATAGAGGATTATTTTGAAATATTTTAAAATATTCATATGGGTATTTAAATTAAGTAATTTTCTGTAATTTTCAAAAAAAAATTGAAGCTAACAGGACTTAAATTGATACCTCTTGGAATTCTTATAAACACTTTGAGTTCTGATCGCGCTTGGCCAAATTTGGTTAAATTGTGGCAAAATTTGTTTTAACACAGTCAGATCTCGATTCACTACCCGAAATTTAGATATTACTCGTTGAGTAGCGGAACTCTACGCAGCGCTTTTTATTATACTGCAACGGAGAAATTAAAATAAATTAAATACAAACATTTTCCTTAGTGGGAATTGAACTCACAATAAATTGTGTTGCAGATAGCACCCACTGCGACACGAAGGCCTCTACTAGTATAATATTTAAAATACTACACATATCAGACAAAAGTTTCTTGACAGACTATGAGTCTTTATACAACATTTAAGTTAAAGAAGTTTATAAAATCTTACTTAGAGTATCTCTATAATGATAACAGTTAAAAGTTGTGCTAAAGTTTGATGGTGGCTTATTAAAGATTTATAGTTTAATTTAGTATAGTACTTTAGTTTCGACGAATTCAAATTCAAGAGACGCTGATTTATCTCATCTTGGTGTGCTCTTTTTTATAGGGTTTCTTCAATGCAGAGAACTATGTTTCATTGTTAAGCAAAAAAATCTCCTTTTTTTACATAGAAGTGTTACTGATAATAAAATTATATGGTGAGGCCATCGTAGCTCAGTGGAACAATGTCTAACGTAAAGGAAGTTGTTTGTTAGTTCAAGTTTCACTCGGAAAAACGTAAATTTAAATTATTTTAATTTTTTGTTCTGAAAGGACAAGCGTGGTGTTGAGTTTCACTAGTCTACATATCGGACGAAAAGTGAAAAACAAAGCGTCTTGACACTAGGTTTTATTTTAGTATACGGGTAAAACGTGAAACTGAAAAAATGATATTCTTTTTACAATATTTATGCATTATTTATTATAGTGGGGAACGGGACATTGAAAGAGAATGGAGTGTCTTAACACTAGGTTCTCGAGTTTCCTCTGCTTACTCTGCTGTATGCAGGATACAGTGCGAAGTTAAAAAATAACTTACTTATTTATCAAAAGCTTTAATAAAAAAAAAATTAGTTATAATATGAATAAAATATATGGCAAGATCTCTCCTTATATACAACCTGTTACCCTGCAGCAACAGTAGTTGTAGCCGCAAGGTGTATTGCTGTCTTTTGTGCGGTACAAAGGTAGGTTAGTCCGATTGACATTGATAGCTAAGCGTTTATACATTGATAACTTTATGTCAGCGTATAATTTTATGAAAATTAAATCTATTAAATAAAAATATATACATAACACTTATACTAAATGTGAAGCCACCGTGGCGAAGTCGTAAGATATCTAAACGTAATTTGTTGTGGGTTTGGTTCTCACCCACGGAATTGACTATATTTATTTTTATTTCCCCGTTCTGGTAAAGCGTGGCAACGAATTTCTCTACTCAATAAATAAGGGAGTGTTGTGACTTCTACGCTTTCGCTGATTATACAGCTATGAGGAAAATAGCGTACAGCTAAAAATATATTAAAACTGAAACAAAACATCTCCGTATCAATTCGTTATGTAAATGCAGTTGCAGTAATTCGTTCTGTTGCAGTCGTCGAGTACGAGCGAAATATCAAATACATTAAGTTAGAGTCGCGAGTCGCTGCAGGCCGGGACGGGACGGGACGAGGCGCGACGCGCGACTAAATGGGACGATTGTTTTCACGAAACATAAAACTACATTAAACATCTCATTTCTCAGCGCTGCAGTAGTTCTGGGAACATTTCGCGTTGGTAACACTTGCGTTGGTAACTATCGCGATGGTAACATTCGTGCCGAGAATACTCGCTTTGGTAACGCTAGTGTTCTACTACGCTATTTACGTACTACAATACATATAAAATATGTAACATGCACATTACTTTCGCCATATATATTGTACGAGTATATTACTAGTACCGTAGTACTTAGAGAGGTCGTTATCGTGGACGGTGTTGTTGTGTTCCGATATAAATCTTGTATTTTTTTACTTCTTACAAAAATCCGCTAAAGTGCCGATATACTCGTAAGCCCGTTGCCAAGTGAATATTTAAATTGAATGCTTTAAAGACGGTTTTCTATATGGAAAACAAAGCTCGTAAGAAGAACTTTCCTATTAAAAGTCCTAAATATAATTATATTTTATATACTATCTAAACTTTACCTTTTTTCCTGCGTTATAGAGTAGGTAGAGGAATGTTAGTGTCAATACATTCCGTTCTCTATTTTCCGTTCGAATTCAAGACATTGAATGTTGTGTGGCGGAATCGAACGCTGCTTTTTCTCAGCAAGGAGATCGACCGAGAACCAGCGTGCTTACAGTCCGACGCAGCCCGTTTGCGCTATAATAGAGTATTTATTTATATATGGAGCACATAGAATACGAGCAAAAAATATATAACGCGCAGTATGTTCAGTGATTCGCGTGAAATAGCTTTTGTGTGTAATGTAGAGCGGAGATTGTTAGTTCGAGCTGTTTAAAAAGAAACCTACACTTGCACCAACAAATAGAGGAAAAACGTTAAACTCATTTCAGTTCCCGCAGCTTTCGTCTCGACATTTTTCATCGTGGAATATTTTGTATTGCTTATCTATACATTAATACATGAAGCAAAATCTTTTTACACTTTTTTTGCGAAAATTATGTGGACGGAGAAGCATTAAATTTGGTACAATTATAGTTTATATAAAGTACACTTCTTATTTTTAGTTTAGAGTGCTAATATATAATAACACATAATCTGCAATTTACAAAAAAAGTTAACGCCTGACGTGGCGCAGAGGCACAAGCGTGCTACTGTAAACGCGACAGGTTGTGGGTTCGATTCCCACTTCAGGAAATGTAAAAGCTTAGTATTTTCACTTCCTGGGTTTGGTAACAAGGCAAAGCGCGTGCGTGAGTTCGTGAGAGCGTGTGTTACGCCACTCATCACGCAATGCCTCACTTCGGCAGAAAGTCGGGAACGGAGTGTCTTAATATTAAGTTCTTAGGTTCCCTCTACCTACACTGCTATATGCGGAATACAGCGTAACTCAAAAAAAAACACATATACTACACGTGTTTTACATTAATGTTTATATAAAGTCAAGACATATACGGTGCTTAAGGCAACACGTTGTTAACGCGTTCACGGGTCACTAGTTTACACAATATCATTTGCTGGCTTTGGTAGCATTAAGCGCGGCGTTGAGTTCCGCAATTCATCATCATTCCACATTCAAATTTCATGAAAAAAAATACTTTAAATGCATTACATATACCTGTAAGACTAACTAAGCCGCCCATGTTTGCGCCCGCACTGCGACTATGCGAATTAAAGTGAGAAATATTCTATATACTTACTAGTGACATGCTCGTAGTACACATCAAGTATGCGACGCAGCACTCTCAACTGCACCAGTTATCCATTTATGTTATTGCGTTACTTCTGCGAACAGAAGTAGGGCTTAATGGTGGCATTTTATTGTATACGAGGAGCTTCTGCTTAACAAATCACGAGAAGTTTTAGTTCATTTTTTTACGATTTTCTTTCTAGAACAGAACAATTTGAGAGAACTTGCTGGTTCAAGAAACTAGTTATCTCCTTTCCATCTGAAATTTAGACAGCATGTGTTGAGTTGCGGAGTTTAACGCTGCCCTTTGTTTTGCCAGATGGGATAACCCGTAAATTTTTTGTAAAATAGCTGTTCTAAACCAATTTTCAAATTGTTTACTTTGTAATATAAATACAATAATTACGTATGTAGAGCTGCCATATCCTTTACTAAGCGTTACATAATGTAGGTCAACGAGAAACCAATTTTAACCAAAAAAATCGGCATTGATATTAAGCCGGTTGAAATCTCAGCGGAATTACGCTAATCAAATACTGCGGCCGATCGCCGCGGCGCTACGGCGAGCGCAGGGAGTGGGAGGAACGGGAAGCGGGGAGCGCGGGGGAGCGCGGGGGAGCGGGGGGGGGGGGAAGGATGGACGCTAATTAAAAACTTGATGAGCTAGTAAATCGCAAGAGACACTTGTATAATAGCCTCTCTCACTATCTCACTGCCTCACTGGATTAGTGTCTATCTCACTATATCACTAACTCACTGCCACACTCTCACACTACCTTACTGTTTCATTGTTCCATAATGACACTGCATAATTTAACTATTTCGCTTCTCTACCTGACTGCATCCCTTATGATTTCAAATTCAGTCACACTTTTAATTATTTATGTAGATAACTATTTTTTACCAACTTTAAAAAAGAAGAAGATTCTCAATTTGACTGTATTTTAATTATTCATTTAATTTTGATTATTCTTTTTTTTATATGATGGGTAATGCTTCTGATGTGGTCTCATTTAAACTTAGTGAAGATTTGACCAGTAGTTTTGAGTTATTCTAAATAATTGTACTTTTTAGTGAATTTCTTTGAAATCAGTCTTATTTTTTGTTAAAATCTCAAATGTAACTAAGTCAATATCTGAAGTCAAATCAAATCAAACGTCAGTCAGTATAGGAATACCATTGAAGTACCAGTTACTTATTTAGTTATTTGAGATTTGAATTTATTATGGACATAGATTAATCATTATAATAGTTTTATCGTTGAATGGAATTTAATTATAGTAAATTTTAATTTATAACTTTATTGTATTTCAATTTTTTTTTATAAATCTTTGTTTATATTTTAAAACTGTTATTCACATACTTAGAATAACAGAAAACATTTTTTGTTGTTTTTTAATTTTAATGAAAAAGCACTTATTTGTATGAAGTAGTAAATAAGTGCAGAAGAAGAGCACTAAGTAGGGGAGCTCGGGGGACAAATCGCTGCGAGGTATTTTTGTGGCGCCGATCGTTCATTGCATTATACTCGTGGCGGCCTTTATGTTACTGTCACGAACAATTTTAGCTACTTCCTGAACAAAACATAATTATATTCAATGGTCTTCTATGAAATTTTATTATTTGAAAGTTTTCTTGAATGAATGGAAGTAACTTTTCAGAAGTAGGTGATTTATTTGTTCGAGGGTCGTAAATAATCAAATTTATTTAAATAACTTTTATTTAGTTTCATTTACATCATGACAAACGATAGTTTTTAAAATAAAATATGACATAGGGTCTAACGCCTGTTGTGGCGCAAAGGCACAAGCGTGCGACTGTATACGCGACATGTTGTGGGTTCGATTTCCACTCCAGGAAATGGAATTTTTCATTTTTCTGGGTTTGGTAACAAGGCAAAACGCGGCGTTGAGCTCCGCCACTCAGCACGCAGTGCCTCAATTAGGCGGAAAGTGGGGAACGGAGTGTCTTAATACTAGGTTCCCTCTGCCTACCCTGCTATATGCGGGACACAGCAAGAAGCTATGTATGTATGTATGTATGGTCTGACTGTAAACGCTATGGTTGTGGATTCAATTCTACTCGGGGGTATGATTTTCATTTCTTTTTCTCTTGTAAAGACTGGTGTTGCGTCTTTGACTTCCACCACTTAATACTTCATTCATCATCATCAGCGCAAATTGGAGAACGAAGTGTTATGACACTAGGTTTTCCCTGACTACCCTTTTAAGAGAAATAAACTGCAAGAAAATTGTACTAGAATTTATTAAGCAACAAGATACATTCAGTTAACGACTTAGTATGTGAGAGACGAGTACGGAGCACTGAGAACAATTAGTGTAACGTGTACAGCTGATCTCTGATATCGGCGTCGGAGGAGGAACTTTGAGATATAACGGTTTTGAATAATTGAACATCATTTTGTATACCACTTGAGGGATATATGCATATATATATATACTTATATAATATTGTATATATTGTATATATATATATATATATATATATATATATATATATATATATA
>JAKGSA010000643.1:34180-106153 GCA_033558755.1 Philaethria dido
TATATATATATATATATATATATATATATATATATATATAAATATTAATAAAATGAATATTATATACTATATTATATTTGACGTAATATTTTATATAAAGTGACTAACGCAACGCCTTATTTAACAACTTATTTCTTACGAATTTCTGCTAACCAAAGTTCATTTCTAAGGACAATTGCCAAAGCAAGAGATATGGCTATTTATTAAATGTTTTAATATCTTAAAAGTATTTTTTCATACACAAAAGAAAATGAAAGGTAAAGAAAATATTTTTAGAAAACATAAAAAGACCATCACTCTACAAAGCACTTGAAAAATAGTTTAATTTAATATGGATGAAGTAGTTCTCCCAAAGTGTCAACTGTGACAAGTTTACTTAATGTACCTGTTATTGTTCGGAAGTGCTAACAACAAGCCCATTTCAAGTTGCTCTCTGCTTGTTTACAATGCTGTTCGAGAAGGACTCGGGACTCGGGACTAAGGACTCGGGCGGACACTCGACTACGATTTATTTAATCTTATTTATAGTTTGCTTGGACTTTGATTTGTGGATTCGCATCGCTTTATGTGTTAGATATTGATATTAAATTATAATATTATACTAGCCTTACGTTTTATTCCATATAGCAGGGTAGATAGAGAGGACCCAGTGTCAAGACACTTCTTTCTGCAGATTCCGTCCGAAATCAAGACGTGTTGAGCGGCGGAACTCTACGCAGCGCTTAGCTTCTTACCAGAGGACAAAAATGAATATATTTTTTATACTATGATTTCCAGAATGGGGATCGAACCTAAGACCAATCGTGCTTATAATCAGACGCTGTCCCATCGCGCCATGATAGTCAATCAATTAACATAATGTTATATACACAAACATATACTTGTTTATACATCTTCCATTTTCCATAAAGCCATAAAATCTTGAATGGCGGAACTCAACGCCGCACTTTGGTTAATCAAATCCGGGAAGTGACTATATGTGGACTATAAACATTTACCCAAACGGAACTTGACCCTACAACCTCGACCTGTAGACAGCCACGTCCTAGTTCTTATGAAATATTAATATGGAGGGTCAAAGTTAGTAGATATATACATACATAAGTGCGTATATGTACCTTTATAAATGATATGTCTATTTTTCTAAATATAACATTAAAATTAATTTTACGTTGATTTTTTAAACTTTTTAAATTTTTTATAGTGTATGTATTGAATTTTTCAAATATATTTATTATGCGTCGTGGCGCAGAGGCACAATTGTGCGACTGTAAACGCGACAGGTTGTGGGTTCGATTCTCACTCCAGGAAATGGAATTTTTCATTTACCTGGGTTTGGTAACAAGGCGTTAGTTCCGCCACTCAACACGCAATGCCTCAATTCGGCGGAAAGTGGGTTACTGAGTGTCTTAACACCAGGTACTATGTATGTATGTATTATTTTAAGAGATTTTCAATGTCGTCATATTTGAATTTATAAAAAAAAAATGGAATAGCTACTTGTTTATAAATGTGTAATTAACAAGAACATCAGTTGAATTGAGGCTATCGTGGCACGATGGGACAATGTATGACAGTAAACGATAGATGTGGGTTACAATAACGGTTGTGGTCATTCACCACGGAATGACTCGACTTGAAGCGGAAACTAAAAAGTCTTGACACTAGGTTCTCTCTGACTATCCTAGTATATTACAAAAAACCGAAAAAAATTTACAAACAAATATAAAAAGTCTCAAGTAACATACAGAATAGTTTAAATCCATACATCACGTAATTTTTCACTTCCTCAGGTCAAGTACGTCGTAAGTAGGCAACTGTTACGCAGCTATAGTGTTGTTCCGCGTCACAGGTGTTACCGGTCTTTACCGGCAGCTCCACGCCCGCTTGTGCCTATTCACATATAAAAAAGTTGTAAATTTTTATGATGAACCGACATTTTTTGACCTGATTTAACAAATCAGGGAAATGAAGCGTCTTTTATAAAAAAACGTATTTATTTAGTTTAAAATTATTTATTATTTGATTTCAAGATGAAGGAAAGAATATTTTTATTGTATGTTTTTAAATATAGTGCTAGGAATTTTGATGCGATTGCAACGGGTTAATTTAGAATATTATTAATCTTTACTCTACTGATTTTATCATAAATGAGTGCAAGCATTACTGAACAGATTTAGATAAAAACTTAACTGTAAAAAGAACAAGCGACACTTATACGTGAGAACAACTCATACGCTACAATTTAATTTAGCCATAATATGACAATAAACGATGCCTGTAATATAGCTGTTTTTTTTTTGATAAAATAAAAATAAAGATTTTTTAATTTCCAGTTTCGTCCGTCGTACCGCTTTCCATCTAGCAATTACATTCAACATCACTAGTGCGTACAGTACGCAACACACCTCTCTACTATTATTTGTTCGCAACACAACACAAAGTATACAAGCACTTGTGTTCGCGATTGTACGCAATATATTTTTTCTCGTCGGTCATTTGTCTGGGACACGTGGGCTTTTTGTAGACATTAAGCGCCTTAAAAAGGTCATTTACCTTCGTAATTTGAGGAGAAAACTCAATTGTTTTTGTCGGAGCGCGCTCGTAGCGAGACGGACTCGCGCTAAATACTCGTATACAACAAAACTTAAATGTTTTGCAAAATGTACGAAAGAATAGGAAATATTTTATTGTTCAATACTTATACTATTTTACGAGGCGCCACTCGCTCAGGTGAAACGAATTATACCGTCGATAGCAAGTGGCCGGCGGGAGTCCACAAGTTACGCAGCTTTCGTGAAATGTACTTAATACAATTTAATAGTTACATAATAGTAAAATATAGTGTGTAATTTTTTAACCATTTAAATTTAGGTAAGATCTGATGAATAGTTTTTGAGTTATTCGTAATAATTGTCCTTTTAAGTGCATTCTATTTTGTTGAATTTTTTTTTATTATTATTATTCTTGTGATTGTATATCCTTTCAGCTTAAAGAAAAAACAACATTTTGGTTATATTTAGCAAGACTTGACAGAATCTCATCGTAGAATTAAACATTCAGTTATATTTTCATATATGATGTTCGCATTTCCATACAGGTACAGCAGGCCGCAGGTCGCAGGTACCACGGAGGCGACCCGACCTGCTCCCGTATAATAACAATTTCTTAAATTACTTCGCTCAAATCTCTACCCTGAATTTAATTGTTCATGCACGATAAAGCTTATAAGTTCCGTACGTAGAGGGTTCCCTGCCCCTCCCCCTCCATCCCCACTCCCCGATACCTCTCCCCTCCCCTCACTCCCCGCCGTTACCGTCTATCTCTCTCTCTCACGGAATAATTCCTCTCATATCCTGCATAATTTATTCTATTCTATTCTGACCGCTACCAGTGACTCGTAAAAGATTATTATAGAGATATGCCTATAAAAAAATATATTTAATATTTTTTTGTCTTTATATTTATTATACTCGATGATGTGTACTATACGCGTTGCCATGGCAACTTGTATATCTTTATATAAAAATGTATGTTAAGCACATGGTAGTGTGTGTGTAACATTTAGTATAATTACTTACTGCACAGCAGATTAGATAGAGTGAACCTAGTTTCAAGTTCTTCATTTTCTGCGCTAAATTGAGGTAACTTCGGAGAATTTTTCATCAGAGTGGAGAAATAAAAATAATTTAAATATAATCATTACCCCGAGTTGGGACAGAACCCACAAATACCACGATTATAGTCACATATGGTTCCAATTAACAATAAATTAAGAATGAACAGTTTATTGACAATAAAAAACATAAAGTTTGAAAGTTTACTAGAAATAGTAACAATTGACAACATATAACCAAGTATATTGCCTTACATAATATTATAGGTAAGCTAAGCTTTAAGCCGTCGATAGTATGAACACATATTTCCTACTTCCGACACCATTACTTTACAACTCAGGGTTTATCTGTTCTCATACATACATATTATTATATTGTTCCTATTTTTTGTTTAGCTTCACGCTGTATCCCGCATATAGCAGGGTAGGCAGAGGGATCCTGAGAACCTAGTGTTAAGACACTCCGGTTTCTTTCCGTTCTCCATTTTCTACCTGATTTAAGGCATTGCGTGTTGAGTGGCGGAACTCAATGCCGCGCTTTGCCTTGGTACCAGACCCAGGAAATGAAAATACTTTTTCATTTTCTGGAGTGGAAATCTAATCCACAACCTGTCGCATTTACAGTCGCACGCTTGTGCGTCAGCGCCACAACAGGCGATGCATACGTATATACATATATGTCATAGTTCATACTACGATACACATATATCGCTACAATTCGCGGATATTTCATATTTTTATTACTTGCGGAATGTATTCCGCACGATTTGTTCGCGCGTCCTTCGCGTTCGCGTCTCTAACGTTATTTGTAGCTTGTTTAGACTGGTTGATGACGACCGTTCTTCTGACATATACGCTATCAAATACATAAATGTGGAAATGAGAGCCAAGTTCTATAAGAATATGAGTTGTCAAGTTCGTTAATATAATAATTGGGATATAAATGAGTGCCAAGTTCTGTGACTAATACTGAAATGTTATTTCTAATAACATAAAACACAACAACACAGCGTCTGACTGTAAGCATCATTGGTTGTGTTCGATCCTCACTCAAGGAAATAATTATATTTAAATTATTATGATTTCTGCGGTCCTTACGAATACTAAGACTCATGGGTCAGCAATTGTAATAAATTACATTAAAAAAGAAGAAATGACACGCTGAACCTTTTTTTGTTATCTAGGTCCTCGAAAACGGTCCTAGAAAATGAAAACGATATCATTCATGCTTGGAACATATTTTGTTGTCATTAGATCTGGACACGTGGGCAAATTTCAACAGCTAAGATTTTTCAACAGATATTAGTAATAATAAAACTTGTAAATATATATATACAGTGCCTCAATTCGGCGGAATGTGGGGAACAGAATTGTTGCAACAGAACGGAGTGTCTTAACACTAGGTTCTCAGGTTCTCTCTGCCTACCCTGCTATATGCGGGATAATGCGAAGAAAAAAGAAAGTTAAAAAAAAATGTAGTTTGACATACATACATAGTACACACTTCTCCTAAGCAAAAGTTAATATTCTTTACAATATCTCTTAATTACTTATCTTATTTTTTTTTCTTAAAGTTTATATTTAATAAATACTAATCAAATTTTTATTTAGTATTTAAACATAAATATTTTATAAGCAGAAGGTGTTAATTAATTTTAAAACATTTTAACTTTGTGTCTCCGAATAAAGTAAAGCTCTTAAAAATCCAGATAATATATATTTAGAGATTATATTTGTCTCTGTAGGTGTCTAGGAGAGGCTTACAGTAACTGAGTGTTTTTGTCTTTCAAATAATAATTAAATACTACATTAGAATGCTTTTAGGACTATTTTCTAAGAAAAATGTAAGTAATCTTTTTTGTATTTTTAATAAAATATTATTTTAAAATATTATATTTGACATTTTAAAGAACAAATAGAGGGCATCGTGTCGCAGTGTGACAGCGTCTGTAAATGCTAGCTGATTTTAGATAGATTGTAGATTCCCTTATTTGGGAAAGATCATATTTATCTTATTTCCATTACTGTGTTTGGGTTGAATGAAGCGAGGCGTTAAACTCCACTTCATTCAACACGCAATGTGCACTCGCATATTTCGGGCAGTAATTGGCGAACGGAGTGTCTTGACACTAGGTTATCTATGACTACCTTGCTAAGTGAGATAATACGTGAAGGTTGTTTTTTTCAAATTATAATAATTTATAATGTAATTGATAAAGTTTAATATTTTCATTTCCTGGGTTTGGTACCAAGGCAAAGCGCGGCGTTGAGTTTAGCCACTTAGCACGCAATGCCTCAATTCGGCGTAAAGTGGGGAGCGGAGTGTCTTAACACTAAGTTCTCAGGTTCCCTCTGCCTACCCTGCTATATGCGGGATACAGCGTGAAGCTAAAAAAACATAATTAAATAATGTAGTATAGACCGACAACGTATATAATATGTAATACTTAAATATACACCAGGAAACCGCGTATCGTCATACCTCCGTCACACTGTCATGTGAATGTACACTAATTAGGAAAGCTTCTATTTATATTCATTCATTAGTATTCGCGTTGCTTAGAATATGTCAAGTATTTTAACATAAGTATAATTTCGAAAAAATCTAATTTCGAATCTTCATTATAATTAGTTAGGTAGAGAGAAAAGCTTGAACAGTGGAGGCGAGCGTTAACGCATTTTAAAGGGCCCCTTAAACCTACACTTGGGTCATAAGTCACAGGCACTGCTCAGAACTCCTCTTCTCTGTAACAGGTCGGGTCTGGTACCCTTACTATGAATCCATTATCTGTTAAGTAGTTATTTTTTTGTAAAATACCATCTTTCAAGCAAAGCAAGGTAGTCAGACAGAGAGCCTAGTGTCTAGACACTCCGGTCTCCATTTTCCGTTAGCAATCGAGACATTACATATTGAGTGACGGAATTCAACGCCGCATTTTACATAACCACATCGAAGAAATTTATTTTAATATATTTTTATATTCCATTAAAGATGCATCATACAAAAACGGTAACGCGAGGAGTAACATTAAATTATTTTTACAAAAGCACACGGCGCCGGGCGCGCAGCCAGCTCGCACACAGAACAGGAGGCCTGCATTGTTAGGACATTCTTTACAACCTAGATTAAGCCTACTAAATATACCGGGACGTTCATCTGCTACACTGAACAAACATTCTTTTCGTATTCATAACTTGGGTACTGAGAACAACTGCCATTGTAGTTGGAGTCTAGTGAAAATGTAACCACTATATTTTTTAGAGGCCATTGCGGCGCAGTGACTTACTGTAATTGAGATTGGTTTTGGGTTCGATTCCCACTGAGAGCAGTGATTATATGTAGATACTTTTATTTCCATAAAAAAAAGATTGTAAATAGCTTTATCGTGTTTAAATGAAATTAGGAAATCGAGACGTAGAACTAACTGTGTCAGTAATAAGAGATGAAAAGATTAATTACAATAGACGATATCACCTTTAAATATAAATATATAAAGCTAATAATTACTAAGTAACTATTAACAGAAAACGGAAATATGCCTAATAAGAAATCATGCTAATGCAGAGGGAAGAGGTCTGACTGTAAACGAAATACGTTGTGGGTTCGATACCTACTCGGGGGAATAATGATATTTAAATTATTTTCATTTCCCCACTCTGGTAAGTCGAAACACGGCGTTGAGTTCCGCCAATTTCTCAAATTGAGGTGGAAAGCGACGATCAAAGTATCTTGAGGTTCACTCTTATTACCCCGTAATTCGGGATAAAACGTTTAGTTACTAATATAATAAAGCTGTAGAGTTTGTTGTAATGTTCGAATGCGCTAATCTTTAAAATTACAGTTGGATTTATAAATGTAATTTTTTGTACTCTTACGCATTACAGTAAGTCCTTGGTTAGCGTAAAATAGTGATATTTGTTAAGTCATTCAAATAATATGGGAAGTATAAAGTAGTCATGCAAACTTGTTTGCGGTGAAGGACTTATAAAGTCTACGATAATCTACGATAAAATTTTGTGACTTTGACTTTAACATATAAATAAATGATCATCAAAAGTAACAAAACACGATTTCGTTCTGAATTGAACCCGTTTAAGTACCTATATAAATTTCATGTACTTTGTTATTGCGACTACTTTTTACATCTACATCTGGTTTGTTACTATCGGATTGGTCCCTGAATTAGGGTAAATTAAGAAAACTGGATAAAAGATATGCAGAGAAGAAACTTCTTAGCTTTTCATATATTCACCTTGCAAGTGGTTATAGCGTTTTAGGGAAAGGAGCTTAAAGCAGTACCTGGTACTTGTGACCAAAAAGTAGAGGTAAAGTAAAGTAGTAAGGGGCCCTTTAATATGCATAAAGGCTTACCTCCACTATTCAAGCTCCCCTTTCCATCTAACCAAATGTAAAAAGATTCTCCTAATGAGTAATATTATGAGATATTTAAATCGTAACCACAATTTACACACATATTTTTCCAATAATAATTCAATAAATAATTACAAATCTGCCACTTCATTAATTTAAAGTTAAGATTAAAAAAATATTATTTAAAAAAAGTATATTATACTGTCCACGAATACTATAATGATGTGAATGTGTGGAATTAAATGTTTTTGACGCTCAGCCGGGCGGCTCATCATAGTTGTATATTTATTGTAAAAAATTATTTGAAAAGAGCAACTGTTGAGCTTATTGCCGGCTCTTCTCAGCAGAACTGCCTTCCGAGCCCGTGGTAGTTTCCGTTAGGACTTACACGACTGACATCTTTTGTAAGTTGACGATTCGAAAGTACTTGTAACAGCCTATTTGAACAAATAATATTTTGTTTTTGACTTTGATTTTGGATAAAATAATAAAGACTTAATGGGGCATTGATTTCCGCCACAACACACCGTCTCTAATTTAAGAAGAAATTAGAGATCAGAGTGTTTTGATACGAGTGTAATAAAAGAAATATCTACTTACAACAGGTATCAGGTCTAGTCGCTACGCCAAATATAAGTAACTAAGTAAGTAAGTATCCCCTATTCGTAAAATCTGTCGCCTTTTTATAGTATTTAGTTAGTTACATCATCATATTTGTTACTTCTCTACCCCCTTGTTTTAACAAAACCCAACAATAGGTTCTTTCTGCCTACCCTGCTACAGGAGCAGCAGATATGCGAGAAAAATCATGATGTTAAAAATAATAATAATTTAACAAAATTTATACGACATAAATTCTTTAAAATGATAGAAAGCTGGAGTTTGCGGCACTTCCACAAGCTGCCAGCTCTGTGGCAGCGGTAGCGGCGTCAAAACAATATTTATTCGTCTATTTCTCCAAGTAAAAGGTTTCCTTTCAGAGTGTCCACAATGCGATTCTTTCTTAAAGCGGTAAACAGTTCTTTCTAAAGCTCCTCATAATTATGCCGCGTCTATTGTGCAAACTTATCTGTAATTAACGAACTATTATTTCTTATAAAACTCTCTACTGTTCCAGCTCTCAATTGAAACTTGCGATAATCAACTGTTATTACTTATTTCTGTAGCCACTTCATTATACGAGTATGAACAGCAGGTAGGTAATAAGTTAAGAATGGATAAATAATTTTAATTGTGATACTAAAATTAAGGACGAAAGCGATAAGTGTATTAAAACATAACTCCAGTTGCAATAAAAGTTTATTGTTATTTCTTAATGAAAACTATGCGGACGGAGGAGTATGAAAATTGGCATATATAAAGAAAAGGTGCAGAAAAACAATATATTTATAATAATGTATCGGAAATATACATATTAAATTAACAAAATTAACTTTACACTACCGTATGTTTGACTTACACATTTTTTAAAATCACATACACGTTAATTCGGCTAATAGTTATAATTATAAAATTGATTTATATAAAGTTATAACGTTTGAGAGACATCTTACAAACAAACTGATCGAAGTGCCAAATCCAAAGGCAAGATGCAATCACTGTATGAAGTGCTATACTTTGTCACTCCCGTCTTACTTCCTTGTAAATGATTCTTCAGAGATAAAAGAAAATGATGAGTGGCAGGACGGGGATTTATCACAATAAAAAATAGGTAGATATACATATATCATTTTTAATACTTAAAACCAATGGGCTCTTTTAAGCGCCTTAGTTTCAAAGCCTAAGTTGGAAATTTTAACGGGAATAGAAAATTATATGACAGTGAAATAATCGAATAAAGTATGTTGCAGTTTGGTCAGAAATACTTGCAATATTAGATTTTGATACTGAGCACATAAAAATCTTCAATATTTATGCAATTTGTGTAAATGGAAAGGAACGTACTAGAAAAGTACTATCTAGTAATTCAGAACTATAGTAAAATATTATACATACATATATAATAACTTAATAACCCAAACATTAAATGAAAACAAATCGGCCCCTAACAGCTTATTCAAGCTATGGGCAGTAAGAAACAAGGCAGTGTCACGTACTCATACATCAGCGTAGATATAATTCTTTCGAAGAAAAATAACACACGGATTAAATGGCGTCCATCTTTTATTTCTTATAAAAGCTGAAAACAACTGTATTTGTACGAAATAAGTTATAAAATAGCATATTTATTGATAACTATGGTTATTGGTTAGTGTAGAGTATTTTTTTCTATGTATTTTATATTTTTTTAACCAACCTTAAAAAAGAGAAGGTTTTCAATTCAATTATATTTATATGTTACCGGATAAGTTTTTATTTTAGTTTATTATTTTTTATAATCGTTTTATTGTTTTGGTAAAAAATTAATTGAAATTTTGTTGCTCCATAGTTATGTATGTACTGGTCTGGTCGCATGGTCGTGATTTTCTATAAATATCTCTAGTTTGATTCGAAGGCTGTCGCGTTTGTGTGTCTAAAAGTAACTTAATATATTTTTTGAAGCTACTTCACGTTTCTTTCTGCATAGCAGGGCAATTAGAGGAAACCTAGTGTTGATATCCTCTACTCTCGGCTTTCTAACAGATTTAGAAACATTGGAAACTTTATTTGCGGAACTGAATAAAATAATTTGTCTTATCAGGACAGGTAAATTAAAATGATTTAAATATAATAACCCCTTGACTTGGGATCGAACTCACAATTAATACTTTTACAGTCAAACACTGTCCCACTGCCCCATGTTGGTATGATGGAATAAACTAATCCAGTCTGCTCAGCACCAATGTTTCGAACTCGGGCAGAGAGTGCGGAGTCTTTTCACACTAGGTCGTCTCTGTCTACTTTGCTGTGTTTGAAAACGCGTTAACCTGCAAACAAACTTCACTATATTCTTATCACCGTAACTTAACACTATTAAAGAACCGTAACCCGCGATTAGTGGCATCATAGCCGTCACTAAATACTGCGAATTTAAGCACTTCATGTAATTAGTACAAGTTATTTATATGAGACGTTCATAACTTCGTCTGCGCCAATATTTTAAACACACAATATAAATTGAACCTTATGCTTTTAAATTAAAGTCTTTAATCGTTTGTAGTTTATTTGTGAATTTAGCTGTAATATTGATACTGGGTAATTTATGTGAGCATTGTGGGTAGTATTGTTTACGGCGGATTAAAGCAAAGCACTACTTTCCGAAGCTGTTACATAAGTTGCTTGAAGAATTCCTGGCACTCGTGAGGATATCGGGAAGCGACAAATTACTGCCAACTTAAGTCTGACTGAGGGTGGATTTGTGCAGTCTATTCGCGTCCTCTTAATACGAGTACACTTGACGTCTACAACAAATTATATTTTAGTATTTGTTCAGTTGTATTGTAGATTTTTTAGAAGACATAATATAATATTTTTTTGCAGCTTTAAGCTTTTTCTAAAGCAGGGTAGTCAGGAAGGACTCATTGCGGGTTGAGTGGCGGAATTTAACGCGCCGTGCCTTTGTCTTTCCAGAGTAACGCAATAGACCTGGCATCCGCATGATTAATCCATGTATTAGGAAGGAATTTTATGTTGTCTCATAACGGTTAATAATTTCTACTATTTATACAATTTTTAATTTTCGTCAATTTTATGCAACTTTAGTTTTTCAACAAATTCTGTGATGCTCGGCTTTTTCTTCATTTTTCCTATAGATTGAAATCTTTTTTTTCTAAACAGATTTTTCAAGCTCTAATAAAATACGTATGTATTTATGTATATTTTATTTGCGTCTGTAAATAATAACTATGATGTGATCGGAATGTTCTTTTGCCTTGACCTTTCCATATAAAAAAAGTGTGAAAAAGTGAAATGGAAAAGAAAACAATCTAAAAAGAAAAGTTTTGTTAGTTATTTAATAAAATTAATAGATTTGGGACTATAAGTTCGGTTGCTCTTTTAATGTGAAACTACACTAGTATATATACGCAAAGAAAAACTACAATCCTTATATGCGTATGTGATATGCGATACTCTCAGAAAGGGTTTATGCTATATAAGTTATAAGGGCCCTAAAAAACTCGGGCTCGCCAATCTACTACAGAAACTGTTCCACCCTCTAAAGTGAATCACATAATTTTATGCACTGTTGAATATCTTTATGGAAATTTTTATAGGGATTACTTTTTGTGTCTTTTTATTCTTTATTCTCTGCCTTTATCCCATTATTTCTTGAAGAATATATAAGTGTTTAATTTTATTGAAATTAGAAAAATGTTGAATGAAATAGTGTTTGCACATTTCTTTCATAAAAAACATTTCTTTTTCAGTTTCATGTTCTTTTCCGTATCGGTATACTCAAAGAGACACCAGCATAAAGACGCTTCGTTCTCCATTTGTCACGCGAATTCAAGACATGGCGTGTTGATTAACGGAACTCAACGCCGCGTTTTTTCTTCCTAGAGCAAGGAAATAAAAATATTTTTTTTTATGGATAACGGATGGCAAACGAGCAGAAGGACCACCTGATGGTAAGTGGTTACCTTCGCCCATGAACATCTACAACACCAGAGATGTTGTAGATGCGTTGCCAACCTAGAGGATACAGATGGAATGGGAGGACAGTGTAGTAGTCCGCTATTTTTTGGGGAAGGATGGGTGGAAAAGGGGAAAACTTATATATAAAATATAACAAAGATACGAATTTGCAACTGAGTTACTTGAATAATGCTTTATTTACATATGTACCTTACTATTTAATTATCTATAAATTCTGTAACAACATATATCTTAATTTTAGTTGAATAGCATGTGAAACTTGTCTTAATATTATTTTTTTTAGCTTCACGATGTATCCCGCATATAGCAGGATAGGCAGAGGAAACCTGAGGACCTAGTATTAAAACACTCTGTTTCCCAATTTCCGCCAAATTGAGGCATTGCGTGCTAAGTGGCGGAACTCAACGCCACGCTTTGCCTTGTTACCAAATTCAGAAAATGGAAATACTAAACTTTTGAACCACAACGTGTCGCCTTTGCAGTCGCACGCTTGTGCCTGTGCGCGCCGACAAGCCTAATAAATCAAAATATTTTATAAGCTGACATTAAAAAGAAAAATTTTACATATTATCATTTAAATAGGAACATCAAGCCGCTTTCACATCATTAATCAACTTTTCAAGCAACAAGTGCTATAAAATATTATAACGATTTACCTCCAATTTTTGAACACAACACGAAATTTGTTAACGAAATCATAAATAAAAAAAAAATATAAAAATATGAAGTTTAATGTGTTAAAATTCATATTTTAAACTTAATTAAATATTTTATAAAGTATTAAACTTTAGCGGTGTAGCCAAAGTCTCTTCTCTTTCGCCTCGTCCACAGCCATCAACGTCTTCATACATGTCCTACGAGTGCCTTTCGTGCTTTTTATTTGACCTCTAGTATCATTGACATTATTCTTTCGAAGGTAAACCGACTCCCGTCTTCTTTTCCACCACTCATATACCATTCTTTTATCACGCATCCTCTCAACTACCTAAATCGATCTACATTCTTACTATATATATTCTCGCTTATATATATAATTCACTAGAATTATTAAAACAAAATATAATAATACGGATCCTTCGTTGCATAGTGGGACAATATGTGACAGTTAGCACGTCTAGTTGTGGGTTCGATTTCCAATCGGGAGAATGATTATATATAAATTATTTCAATTTCTCCGCTCTGGTAAGACAAAGTGCAGCGTTGAATTCTGTTACTTTAAATGTAATGTCTCAAATACAAACTAAGAGTGAAGAATATGATGTCTTGACACTTCTTCCCATACCCATGACTACCGTTTGGTATTTTCTGGATTTTAGAAAATGAAAAATTCAATTTCCTAGAGTGGGAATTGAACCCACAACGTGTCGCGTTTACAGTAGCACGCTTGTGCCTCTGCGCCACGACAGGTGTTACCATTAATATAAAGTATTTAATTATTACAATAAAGTATAACATTATCAAGTTATATTAATATTCCTTTTAATTACTACTTTGAAGAAGTTTTTGAGGAATCCATAGAACTTGTTGCGAATGTGCACCAACAAGTAACTAACAGCGGGTAAGTACCGCTGAGTGCTACAGACGAGAGCACACTTCTGCTATAAAACCTCACACTAATTTCGGCAAAACGCCTTCAGAACTATTTACACGTTTCTATGTAGGTGTAGGCTCCACCTGCGACTGTGTGAGTACGGTACCTTGAAAACTACTGTGGATATATCTTAAATATATAATACTAGCTGTAACCCGCGGCTTCACTCGCGTGGTCAAAAAGGGTTCTTATTGCATACTATACAATATTATAATTTATTATTTTAACTTCACGCTTTATTCCGCACATAGCAGGGTAGACAGAGGGACCCTGAGAACGAAGTGTTAAGACACTTACGTACACTTGAGATTTCTATTACTTACATTCCACCGAATTGACCACTTCGCCTTGTTATAATTAGAAAAAATCAAATCTATCAAAAAAAAAAATAGTAAAAACTATATAGTCCTATATCTTTTTCCAGCGGAAAGTAGGGAACGAAAATGTCACTAAGCACTAACACTAGGTTCTCGGGTTCACTCTGCCTAGTGCCAATCCTGATATATGCGAGGTACAGCGTGAAGCTAAAAAAACTTTTTAATACCTTTTAGAATTTATATACAAAGTTTCATTATAATCGGTTGAGTAGTTTTGGCGTGAAAGCGAAACAAACTTGTATTCACACTTATTATAAAAATAAAATATAAAAGTAGGTAAATATAAAAAGTTTGCGTTACTAAGAGACTGACAGACATCGTAGAGACGAAATTACTGGTCACAGAAAGTTCAAATTTGGCATGTAGGCTCCTTGGAGATTGTAGTACTAAGTAAGAATTACTAGAAATTCCAACGAAAACGGGATCTTAGTTTTGTAGTTCATGTAAATGCTTACACAGGATACAGCTAGTGTAATACGAGTATATACAATTTGTATACTGAAATATTTTATATTATGGCCAAATTACACAAATATTTTACAAATAGAAGTATATAAGCTATATTATTGTAAAGTTTCATCATAATCTATTCAGCAGTTCTTGTATGTGTATGTAAACAAGTAACGAATATTCATCGGTCTTCGCAAATTTTCACATTTACGAACACATGTAGCATTATGTTAAAACAGAAAAAAACTGGGCTTAGGAATCAAAAAACAATACCAACTTTTTAACAGAAATTAAATAAATTATAAGGAAAAGGAAAGACAGTACAAATAAAATTCTGTTGTGGTATAATATATTTGGACTAGTAAAAAAGAAAAAACACATTTATTTTTATATAAGCATAGCAACCTAGAGATATCACTAGGTTTTCCTTTTCCACTTTGCTATAGCAAAGTGGAAAAGGAAAACATATATGTCTGTAAACGTAATGACTCCAAAAAGTACAAAATAAAAATAAATCATAATTATAATTATTTTGTATAGTAATAATAATATAATAATTATTATTTTGATTTATGATTATTCATAGATAGCTAAACATGGGAGACCTACGTTCAGCGCTGGACGGACACAGGCTAATAAAAATATATATAAGAGGTCAAGTAAACGCCAAATTTATGTAAAATAATATACTGAACTTCGCCGGACAAAATATCAATATTCTGTGTTTTTTATCAGTAGTAATATTTTTTTAAACTCATGCGTTTGCTCGTGTTTTGATTCCCTGCAATATAACTTGTTGAAACAGTTCCGTATGGAAAATATTCAATAACGTTTTACATGTTCACAAATAAAACGTATAAATTATTTTTTTCAATAAAAAATGTATAATAACGCATACAATTTCTCGCTTTTTCCTGCACATCAAAGTAGTGCGAGGGAATTTAGTGTCAAGATACTCCGTTCTCCGCAATTGTCTAATTCCCGTTCCACTTCTAGAAATTGCGTGTAAATTGGCGGAATTTAACGTCTCGCTTTGACATACTAGACAAGAGAAATCAAAATAATTTAAATGTGATCATTCCCCGAATGGTAATTGAACCTACAACCATTCACGTTTACAATTAGACCCTGTCCCACTGCGCCACAAATCACAACGGCCTTGTTTAATATTAATACGATGTGTCTATTTTCATATGTAACGTTTTCTACAAATAGTCGTCTCGCGTTGGCCGTTACAACTATAACGACATAAGCGACCTAATATCCTAAATGTTCCAATGGAGTTCCACATCCATAGCATTAGTATGATTTAGATGATATGTTACAATCCGATGTAAATATATTTCGATGTAGGCCCCGATACCTATCATTCACGTCTGACAGTCGGCGCGTCTAGACAACGCCGACTATTGGCAAGGCCGAACTAGGGCTCATTAAATTAAGCATGAAACAGGGCGTTGTTGGCGGTTGTTGGCAGCGGCCATTGTACTGTACGCCGCGAGTCGCGACCTCGCTACTGTTATGTATCCGCGACAACGTAGTCGCCTTACGTAGGCGGAATACGAGTATCATTGAACACCTTAGAAGATATATGTAATTTATCCCTTCGTTTTTCTTTGAAAACACGAGACCAACGAGTGTTTAGGTCTCCTGATGTAAGTGATCACCGCCGCCCGCGGCCCCGTGTAATATCAAAGGAGCTACAGGTGTGTTGCCGGCCGTTAAGATGTAAGTAGATGCATTTTATGATGGTCTTACTTTATATAAAATATTTTACAATTGAAAATAATGCGCACCATGTAATGCGGTAGAATTTACAGATCCATGCGAACAAATATCTAGAAAGATAGTCATTTCAAAGTAAGCAACTTACCAAAGGACCGACCAAGAATAGGTTTAGAGTTAATTTGTACGCGGTAGAAGTATAAATGAGACGTATTATAACAAAATCTTCCTACTATTTATATAATCTCATTAAAGATAGAAGACAGGCCGAATGTGTTTAAGGGGCCCCATGAGTCTACATGGCAAGTCGCAAGTCTATGGCAACAAGCAACTGCAACAAGCTCCTATTGGAAATATGTATAGATACAAGCAGTCTTCAGGACACATCTATCAAACATATCTCAGCCATTTCTTTAGGATTAGATTTTTATATAAGACTTCATCAAGAATCATATTTTTAGCAATAACTGTTATCATTCATACAATTCATTAGACATTTGACGATTACGTCACGTACAATCTCAAACACATGTAGCCGCAAACGCTTTCACGCTACGTCTCATTGGCACCGACATTGGCACATTACACACGTAGGTGGTGATTGAGAGAAATTCTAAATAAAAATGGCATGTTAAGCCATGAAGGCGGCGGAGGGCGGAGGAATGCGGAGGGCGGCGGAGGACGGAGGACGGCGGCGATGCCAAACGACTGTACATTAATAATAAAATTATGCCGACGAGTGCGAGTCGCGCCGCTAATGGGATTACTTGCGCATTTCGCTTCAGCCAAATAAACATTTGACTGGAACGATTTAGGCGAAAAATTACGTTCAAATCCATCCAAGAATTTATACGTTGCGTTACGCAGAGCCGCCTCATCACCGCATGAATATATTAGCCGGAAATCCAAAAGGAACTTCGCAAATTAGAAATGCTCTTGTAATATTATTATATTTGTAAAAACTGTAATATGACGATGACCGGAAATAATGTTTAAGTTAAAATTTTTGAGGCTATCTTGGCGAAGAGACAGCGTCTGCCTGTAAAGCTGGTTACTTGTTGGTTGTTATTTCTATTCTCGTTCACCGAAGTGATTATGTTTTAATTATTTTCGTTTTTACCTTCTGATAATGTAAAGCGCAGCGTTGAGTTCCACCACTCAATAATGATTCAGTCATGGTTTCGAGCTGAAAATAGAGAATGGAGAATGGACACTAGATTCTCTTTAACTACCCTTTCTATGTGGGGAAAATGGGAATGTTGCAAAAGCACAGAACTCCTTTTCATGAAGTGGGTTAAAAGAAATCTGATTTCATTAAATTCGTGATATCCTAAGTCCACATCCGCGGGCTGTTGTCTCGGGTAGTCTACACTATTCTATAGTTCAGGGGTTGGCAACACGCGGCACACTCAGTAAATCCATCTTTTAAAGCCTCTTTTAGTAATAAATGCCGCAGTCCATCATATTTTTTAAGACTCACAAGTTGATCGATATGGCTTAGGATTTAAATACTGATTAAAACAAACTATATCGAAGTTATACTTAACGAAATACATTTCAACTGAAAAAATCGAAATTGTATCCTAATATACCGCAAAAAGGATAACAATTATGCGTTATGTGTAAGTAATTACATTGCTTTGCCTTTGTTACGCTTCTGATTTATATTATAGATATTTTCTCTTTAATATACTCGTATTGGGATCTATCATTTTTAAATCGTGTTTTGATGACCTAATGTATGAATACAATTTTTAATACTATTAAGAGATGTGATTATGATCAAAGAATTTCCTAAAGGTCTTTAACTGTAAGCGCGATCGGTTGTGGATTCAATTCCCACTTGAGATAATGATTATATTTAAACTATGTTTCATTTCTCCGCTTTGGTAAGACAAAGCGCGTTGAGTTTCGTCACTTAACACGCAATGACTCGAATTCAGGTGAAAAGTGGTGAATGGAGTGCCTTGACACTAAATTCACTCTGCCTACCCTGATATACGGGATAAAGCGTGAAGCTGCCCATTGCCAAAAAAGGTTGCCCACCTCTGGTATAGTCGTGTACTGTACTCTACTGAGTCCGCAAACTCTCCACTTTGCATTATCATTTTCGTTTGCGGTCAATCTTGTTGTTGCTTGCTTTATCTTCTTATACAAGGGTTGTAAATTTGATCATCGTATAATAAGGGCCGGAGTTCTAGGAATAAAATGCGAAAAAATTAAATCAATCAATCGATGTATTTTCTTAAGATTTCGTTATCATGTTGATATTACTAGTGCCCCGTTAACGCGTTGTCTTAAACAATGTATATATGTGACTTTATATAAACATAGACGTCAAACTCTTTCTCTATATAAAGTATAAGTATGCCAAATTTCATGCTCCTCCGTCCGCGTAATTTTCGTAAAAAGGGGTACAAAGTTATTACTCACGTGTTTACATATACATGCAAGCCGTCGAGCAGGCGTGTATTTAAAATATTAATAGGCATTACTATTGTTTCATTTATAAAGTAGAGAAATAATGAAATAAACAAACTTTAATCAAATCCGTCAGGTAAATAAGTATCAGGCAAATAAAAATAGAATTTACTGGTAAAGAAAAAGAAATGCCTGTCCTAATTAGGATGCATTTTTGATTTATTCAATAAGTCACGCTTGGTATTATTCAAGACGTAAACCTACGTAGCTATCGCCACCGTATATCTCGGATATGGACATAAACTGGAAAAGAGAGCATCTTGACACTAACTAAAACATAATTTAAGAAATATTTTATTAGTTTCCTTATATATGCCATGTTTGAATAATCTGTAAAGAATCCCAGTTCACATATAAAACAACGCGATCAGGACAACGTAGAGGTAAAAGAAAACAAAAATATCAAATATCTAAGAGATTCCGTTGTGCACTTTCGTAACGAGCGCTCACGATGGTGGCGTACAATCAGGGGCCGGTTACCGGGAAATGGGGAACGAGATAAATTGCGCCAATTTCCGTGTTTGTATTTTTACGGAATATTTATAAAAAAATAATTATTTAAGCAGAAGCACAAATTGTCTCATTTCGTGTCTCAGGTGCGTCTCTCGTCTCTCGTCCGTACCCCTGTGCACCCGCGTGTACCCTCCCATACTTGCTAGTACCCACTCGCTTGCTCTAGTATTTATGAGAATTGGCAACACTTACTCGAGATACGCTTTATTTTTCCGCAATTTACCTGAAATGATGTCATATCATTGGTATTCTCGATTTCATGGCGTCTTATTTTTAAGCTTGCCTACATTTTGTACAGTTTTAAGGACATTTATGTATTTTTTACACGGTTTTATTAGTTTTGGTTGCATCAAATGGTAAGTTTGAGATGCGATTATTAAAATCGCATCTTTATTTAAGATTAAAAATCTTGAAATGTCGGATTATTTTGTTTTTTTGCGTACTTGTCAAGGATCTATGAAAATACAATAATATATAAAAAAATAGACTTTTATAAAAACATCCAACTAAATAATAAGAAATAAATAAAAAAAATCACAAAATAATTAAAAAAGTACTCCACTTTTTATTTTTTTCATAAAAACGTGCTATTAAGTTTTTTAAAGCTATTCTTTATATAGTATTTCTTCACGATAGTCATCCATGTTGGCCTGGACATAAACAGACATATCCAAAACACAAATGTTTCTTAAGCAAAATAAAATAATGTTACTTTTTGACAAAAAATGTGCGATAAATTTGATAATTACCTTCGCGTTATATTAAACCAGATATGTTGCCTTTGCAAATATGTTTGTCTTCCGTTGGGTACACACGAGATGTAAAGAGAAAACTATTTAAAGAAAAGTAGGCCTTGATAAGTAAAGAATAGATGCGTTAATCGCTTGAAGTAATAATCGTTTGGTGAACATTAGGACGTGAGTTTAAATTCGTAATTTATCACGGTGACGTGTAAGAATTTGTAAATAACGGTGGATTAACAGGATATTATAAAGGATAGAAATTCTTTAAGAGCTTTCACAAAATTGTTTTATTAAAGCTTAATTCGCTTTTAAAAACGGTTTTTTAGAATGGAAACTTTTTGGGAAATGTGAATTTAAATTTTATGTAACGAAAATGCGTAACGATTAAGAAACAAAAACATGTATAAGAATGAATTGATGTGTGTATGAGACAGAAAATACATTATTTTCTTAGTATTTTATATTTTCGATATAAAACAAACAAAAATTACATTATAATACCAAATAGTTATTAATTTTGGTGAAAAATCTAAAAATAATAAACCTTACAATTATGACTAACACTCCCGATAGACTCTCTTCATTTCCCCGTAGACTCCCTTTCTATAGTTTTACTTCTGCCTCACATTACACATACACAAAGACTTTTAGTATATATTAATTAATTAGCCATTTACGTTTGTACAAAAGAGGAACAAATGAGAAATAAAATATGACATTTCTCAAATAATAAGCTTTCATTAATAAAGCTTTACGTAGTCTCTACGGTCTACGAGCTACGAGCTACGAGCTACGAGCTGCTCGTGTTCCTGTCGCAGTGTGTACAAATGCCAGAGATTGTCTGTGTGTATACTCGTATAGTCGTAGACTCGTGATAATTGTTTGCGGACTCGCTGACATAATGAACGCTGTTATTGTAACTTATTACTTAAGCCATCTGCAACTATTATGCTTACTAATTCATTCACTTTGAAGAGTCTACAGGTTATGACAGTATAAATATAGCACCAACTTCACGCTTTATGCCGTATAGCAGAGTATTCAGAGTTAACCTAGTGTCAAGACACTCCATTTGCCGCCTTTCTGTCTATATATGAGACAATCCGTGTTGAACTGAACACCGCGTTTTGTCAAACCAAAGCCGGGAAATGAAAATAGCTTTAATGTAATCATATCTCTAAGTGTAAATTGAACCCATAACCAATCGCGTTTAACGTCATATGCTGTCACACTGCACCACGATGACCTTTGAAACCGTTGCGTAGATTGCAAACTCTAAAATACAGTTTTTTCCGTTTTAAAAGAACAAAGAGACAATAACTGTTTTGTTGTCCACTTTCTCTTAATTTACCAAGCCAAGATGAGCGAGAGGTGACCGTGAATATCTACTACAATATTATACAATGTTCCTATTTTCGTTAAAACATAAAATTTTAAGTTTCAAATTTACTGAATATAATTGTGTTTGAAAGTTAGATCGCAATGACATTAGCATACTACTTCTTGGCAGCAAAATATGTCTCAATGCGGTGACGCTGAGGCGAAGTTTCTGGCAAAAAAAAGCTGTGTCATTATTTGACCATTTAAATATTCACATAATATTTTATTTCTTATATATTTTTGCAGTTTAACGCTTTTCCTCGTATAGTCAGAGAGAACCTGAAATCAAGACACTCCGTTCTCTACGTTCAGCTCGAAATCGAGACATTGCATGTTGTGTGAAGGATAAATGCTGCGTTTTAAGTTCCACCCTACCAGTGGGGAAAAATGTAATTATTATAATTCTTATGAGTGAAAATGTGACCAAACCCACCGAACCTACGACCACATCATGACACGACCAGGTCGCGTTTACAGGTAAACGCTGTTTCATTCCGCGACAAAGGTAATATATTCATATTGTTAAATTTTCAATTTGTTCCTAGTAGTAGTCCCAGCCACGTATTACTGTGGTTCAGTTATAAAAAGTTGAACATGGGAACGTAATTCCAACAATGTGGTGTTGCTGTTGTGTACAGAGAATTGGAAAATTAGCTGGAAAAAGTAGATTGGCGGGAAAGTTTACGTTTTCCCTAAATAAACAGTGGCGATTGATTTAAAAGACATTAAATTATATAATTATTACATATGATAACAGTTATCGATTTTTAAAGGTATCTTTATAGCTTCATGCCTTTCTCCAACATAGCAGGGTAGTCAGAGATGATCTAGTGTTAAAACACTCCGTTCTTTTCTGCCCGAAAACAAACTATTGCGTGTTGAGTAACGAAACTTAACGCTGCGCATTGTGTTACTAGAGCGGTAAAAAGAAAATAGCTAAATATAATCATACCCCCCCGTGGGAATCGAACCCACAACCGCTCACATTTACAGTCACTGCTCCACTACACCACGATGACCTAATTACAACATTTGTTAAAGCAAACAGTGGCATTTAATTCTTTAAAAACATATAAATCCAGTTATCAATAAAAGCTCAATCGAAATCGGCTTAACAGAGAGATTATGAGTTGATTAACAAAACGAGTCCATTTGCCGTGTCTTAATACAAAAACTACTTGTAATCCATTTTTATTAAATTTTCATACACATTTATTGATGCGCGGGATTTTCTTTCACATGACTCTTATGTGTATATAAAATAAGGTAGAATTTTTAATTTAAAGTAAAAAGTGGTAGTTGATATAATTGTTAATCTCGTGCACGTGCTGTCCGGTAATAACTTTGATACGTTTTAATTTGATGGGCGTCGCCTTCATACAGATATATAGGTATGTAGATACCTACTAACATTATAAACGTGAGTGTTTGTGATAATAGATGTTTGTTAGTCCTTTACGCTAAAACTACTGAACGGATCTGTGTGAAACTTATGCAGTAATATATCTTATATATTAGAATTAAATATAGGCTATTTATAAAAATGTTGAGTATTTTGGTTCATGATATAAAGACAAGTATCTAGACTTTTCAACGTTACCATAATAATATAACTTTTTTATATATATACAAGAAAAAAAAAATATATTTCCTCAATTTTTAGAATCCTGCTACTAATTAACTTTCAGTAATTGCTCTTACAATTAAATGCCGTCAAGTATCCAACTTAATTATTCTTGCTCTCGGTCTTTTAGTTGGAATTAGTGAAGGTAATCCAGTAGGAGTTTCTGAATTTAAAGAACAGTGACAGACACGGTATAAATACAAGAAATAAAAATAAGCTGATCACTCCTAGTTTTCGCCTTCAAAAGGTGAAGAAATCGTTTATGTCACAAGGTATACGTATGTATAACAGAATACTATACAGACGTTAATGTGTGGAATTAAATGCTGTTGATGCTCGCTCGGCAGGTTTATCGTTGCTGTAAATTTATTGTAAAACTTTATTTGAAAAGAGCAACTGTTGAGTTTCTTACCAGCTCTTTCTAGCAGAACAGCCTTCTGAGCTGGTGGTAGCTTCCGTTAGGTCAGTCCTAACATCTTTTGTAAATTCACGATTCAAAAGTGCTTCTAATAGCCTATTTGAATAAAGAATATTTTGATTATGATTAGATTTTTGAAAGTAAAGAGCTTTGCTCTTCTATCATTAATAAGATTATTTTTGATAATAAATCTGTTTTACAGTTAGGGAGTTTCTGATTGCTGCTTCATAAAATAGCTTCACGCTTTATCCCACATTACTGGACAGACAGAGAGGACATAGTGTTCAGACATTTCGCTTGTTCGTTCATTTTCAGTTTATTTAAGTGTATTTAAGTTTATTTTCAGCTTATTTCAATTTATTTATTTACACACAATGGGGTCCTTCTGTCTCACGGCGCCGCGGTGGCCTCTCATAAAGCTCTCATAAGACTTTGTAAATGTAAGAACAAGGAAAAGTAAGTAAATATTTGGTCTCACTTTGTTAAATATTACAACGTCTTCAAATATTACAACGTCTTCAAACTCACGATGACCTGCGTTAAAACATAAAAGCTAGTGGTTATGGGTTCGAATTTCACGGGTGGGAATAATAACATTTAAATTATTTTTACTTGTCTGCTCTGGTAACACAAAGCGCGGCGTTATTCCATCACTCAACATACAATACACAATATACATTAATGGCATTCTAGCGGAAATTGTAAAACGGAGTGTCTTGACACTAGATTGTTTCTAACTACCCTGCTATGCGGTATAAAGCGTGAAGCTATAAACAAAAATACTTATGAAGTTTCTATAATCATGTAAATAAAACACATCCCACAAAGCCAAACCAGTTTACATTGAAATTAATTGTTCTGTAAACCGTATAATTTCATAATATTCAATGAAACATGGAAATAACCTTAATAAATGATTGTTCGATTAATTCGATTCGCTTCATACAGCGTACAAGATAAACACAACACAGTATACGAGTACAGTAATATGTTAAACTCACCCGGTCGGAGGCGGCGCCGGTAATCAACTACTTGCTATTTACGGACATACAAATATGACCGATGTTATTAGTATTGCATAAATTAATTTGCGAATACATTGTAATTGCTGGAACTACTGGACTTTGAATAATAAATATATGAAAAAAAAAATCCACTTTATGCTATAGCGGTATAGAACCTAATGACAAGACACTTAGTTTGTCGCATTAAAACACCTCATATATAGATTAATTTCACCGCATATAAAGATTAATTTTTTAGGGTTCCCTGTCTTAAAATAAAATTGTAATCCTTATATATACATAGAGGTATTTAATAAAACTTACATGCAACAAGCAGTAGATTCACGCTTATGACCCGCATAGTAGGGTAGTCAAAGAAACCCCAATGTCAAGATACACCGTTCACCTTTTCTCTGTATTATTTTGTGTAAGTCATATTAATGAGGAAAATGAAGTTATGTGTTAATGTTATTAACATTACATGACCATAAAATTATAAATATCGGTATATTTTTAAAAATATATAATATAAGCCAACATGATTGACATTCCCTTGTCTTGCGTCTTTTGTTTCACATTTTTCTTTGAACAATATTGAAATATTTCCATGAATTTTATAAAATATTTTCAATTGCAACAAGAAATATAAAATATGGGGGCATAACAAACTCAAGACAAGCGAGTGTGTTCAGTAATCAAGAGGTCGGTGCCAAACGTCACGCCGCGGGACATCAGCCGCCCTCCCCCGCTCTCCCCCGCCCTCCCTCGCACTCCCCCGCGCTCCCCCTCCCTCATCGTAGCCGCCGCACGACGCGACACTCACAATATCTACGATGTTCCGATTCCGTATTCTATTTGCTTGTGCGAAATGTGCAATCTCCATATGTGACACGGCTTATAATTTTTATGAATACTGCAAATTTTGCTCAGATTTTTATATTGTCTTTTCTTTTTCCTTTTTCTTTGTTGTATTTAACTATTGTGACTTTTTTTTGTAGGGTGCTATTTTTTGCCGCATAACGAAGTAGTCAGAAAAAATTTAAGAGTAAGACACTGTTTCGCATTTAAATTTCTGCCCGAAATCTAGATAATGTGTATTGGCGGAACTTAACGCCGTGCTTTGTCTTGCCTTGCCTTGAATTGAATTCACAACCAACAGCGTTTGTAGTAAGGCACTAACCCACTGAGTCACTGGTCTCGATGCGACAGAAATGTATTATAGCAATTAATAACACTTTACATCTACTAAATTTGAATGAGACTATATATATTTTTTATACTAATTGATTAACCTGTATTTACCGATATTTCATAATTGATTAGATTTATTTCGGTTTCACTATATTTCTTGCATAGCACGATAATAGAGAACCTAGTGTCAAGATACTCAGTTTTCCACTTTTTGTCTGAAGTCTAGACATTAGGATTATTGAGTGGAGGAAATGACAACTAAATTCTGATGCTATAACTTTTAGCTTCACGCTGTATTCCTCATATAGCAGGGTAGGCAGAGGGAACCTAGTATTAAGACACTCCGTTCTCCACTTTCCCCCAAATTGGGGCATTGCGTGTTGAGTGGTCGCGCTTACAGTCGCACGCTTGTGCCTCTGCGCTACGACAAGTGCAAGCTATATAACTTTAAAAAATTATTAAGATTTGGAATTTTCTAACTAAATCTGTAATTCATCAGTATTGCATTCACTATACAAAAATATCTATCATCAAGAATAACCAAATCTATACGCTAAAATATGTGGGTAGGACATTGTGAGGTGATGTGAAAGGTCTACAACCATAAAACGCATATTACGATAAATCGCTTACGAGGTCAATATCGATTCTGCCTTGAAGTCACCTCCCGCGTGTCTACACTTTACAGGTAGTCGATAGTCGCTAGTAGAGAGGACTCTACTGCGTTCAACTCATTGCTTCTTTTATTGTGAGGCAAATGTGTTTGCTACTGTGGCAATCAGTAAAACTGAACACTAACTGTTACCCGCGGCTTTGCTCGTGTGGTCAATGGTAATCATACTATAGTGCGTTAATATTTTGACTAACTTTGACAAATTTTAACTTTAGGGTTAACTTGTACGTGGTAGAGGTAAAATAGCAAAATTTCTAAAAATCTATAAACAGATCTTATCCGTCTATAAATATCATCAGTTCTTATTTAATACATTTTTTTAAGGTGGCTTAAGTAGGATCTTTTCAAATTTGCTTAGGTAGACAAAGGAGCTCGGAAAGTGGAAATGAACGTTAACTAACATTTTAAAGGGCCCCTTAGGCCTACACTTACCTTTACGCTTCTCGCTAGAAATATTTTATAAATACAATTAAAAAATATTTTTCAACCATTTACACAAATATATTATTTTAACTCTGAAACAATGTTATTACAAAAATGTGTAAATATAAAAATCACGTGAGATTTTAAACGTTATAACACAGTCAGAATAATTACCCGCGAACAGAACAGAACGCCCCCGTACGTATGAGTACGAGTACGAGTATGTAAATGAAATGTGTAAAAGACTAACTGTACAGTTTTTCGTCGGCTTTTCTTCCTAGAATTTGCATTTTGAATTGCTTAAATAGCTCGCTTTGTTTTGCGAATTCTTTAGTAATTGTTTTTTTTTCTATTTTTAATTTAAAATAATGTACTACATTAAAATGTTGAAAATAAAAATCTTGTCGTGGCTTCGATTCCCATTCCAGGAAATATAAGTATTTTCATTTCCTGGGTTTGGTAACAAAACAAAGCGCGGGGTTGACTTCCGCCACTCAGCCCGCAATGCCTCAAGCATTCAAGTTTCTTGATTTCAAATGACATTTTAAATATAATGAGACAAAGTTAAAGTTAAATAATTTTGTTCAAAACAAGAAGTTAAATGCTTTATTTTTTTAACGTCACATAATTTACCACCGGTTCACTAAATTGATTGCCTCAGACCTGAGTAGAACCGGCGCAAGAAACTCGCCGGGATGTTTTTTAGCCAATATTTTACAATTATTTATTAGTGGCAATGATACCTTTGCAATAGACTAGAGCCAGCATTTCATACCCAAGGCGTGTTATCATTTATAAAATCACTAATTAGGTGACAATAATAAACCTGTAACACATAAATAACGTTTCGGATTTTTTTTGAATCGTAATATGGAACATTCTCGGACATTATATATAGTACTATAGTGTGTGGGTAGTGTAAGTCTGTACGTAGCATTGATAGACAATCACTTAGAGCCGCCGCGAGTCGCGCTAGTAGGTCGCGCCGGAGCTGACAATGACTCATATTTGGGACGGAACAGGTCACTCATTAATCTCACTTTGCTACTTTCGACGCCAAATGGGAAAGTTGCTACGATTCTTTAGAAAACCCTTCTTAAGTACTTCCGTTATTAATTGACTTGATGTGGGGTGTGTTCGGGAAAGGGTGACTATTGTGCACTTATTATAGTTTCATATATTTCTATTAATATAACTAGGCTGACATTTTGAATTCAACTGCAACTCTCTTATAGTAAATCAGAAAATAATAACGCCTGTCGTGGCGCAGAGGCACAAGCGTGCGACCGTAACCGCGACCGGTTGTGGATTCGGTTCTCACTCCAGGAAATAAAGTATTTTCATTTTCTGGGCTTGGTAACAAGGTAAAGCGCGGCGTTGAGTTCCGCCACTCAACGGAATTGTTGAAAGAGCACGGAGTGTCTTAACACTAATTTCTCAGGTTCCCTCTGCCTACCCTGCTACGTGCGGGATACAGTGTGAAGCTAAAAAAATATTATTGAATGTTAGTATTCAAATCAATAATTAAAGTAGTAAAATAGTCACAACCCAAATGCTTCATGGAGTTGTGTTTTTTTTTTAATTGAAAACGTGCTAATTCGAGCCAACCTGTCTTCTTAACTTTTTTCTTGGACTATACAAAATTGAAATCCCGTTCATTCATGTTTTCATAGTAACTTCGAGAAATCCTCTGTTCGTTCCCTCACACTCCCCTACACTCCCAAAGGGTTCTTCATGCCAAATTTCACCTTGGCATGTTAATTGTCTGTCAGTCATTTAGTAAAGTAAGCGTTTTATATACGTATATAGATTGTAGTGTAGAATTTCAACATCCAGCTAATAAGCAACATAGATAGTGCTTCTCCTAATATATATAAATAAGTAATGATAACATTTCATTAGCTAACTAAAGTGCGAAGACGTTCCTCTAACTGTAAGCTTAAGTTTATTTATAATTAGTGTATTCCGTTCATAAATACAGATAAACATTCTGTAAACACTTTCTTGAGATATGTACAATATAACGATTTCGGAGGGACCAAACCCGCGTCTTAAGTGAGAAAGCGTATTATGTGGGAGAAATAGGACACATATACATATTAGGAGGGAATCATAAATAAAAAAAAAATTAAACTTAATAACTTTTATATTTAAAAAAAAATAAGCTTAATATGTACATGTGGCTTTCTTATTTCATCTTATCTTATATTAGTTGTTATCTTAAGTTAACATATCTTAAGTTGCACGGAGTGATGCAAAATGGCGTATTACGCGAAACATCGCACTAAACATGAACGTATTAAGCGGGATCTATTGTTCTTCACTGAATGCAGACACGTTATCAAAAAGTGAAAGGATACGCAACAAAATAATAATGATTGCTCACGATAATAAACAACATGACTGACTGAAAATGATTATTCGATTGTCATTTGATTGATTACAATTTTGATCTGCAATAATTGAAACTTTAATTAATATTTCTTTATAGTTTGACAGTTAATAATGTTTTCCTTCTTAATTGTTAGAAGTTGTAAAGAATAGTAAAAATTAAAATATTATTTTTATATCTTTTTGTATTTATTATTATTTGAATTACTTTTGAGCACAAATGTATATAGAAAACTTTATAATTTTTCAATTCCTAAAACTGGCTTTCTGGTTTACAACCCTTACAAATTTATCCAAATATTTTATAATAAATATTTTATAATCTATTTTTACTTGAGATTGTCCAAATTTTTCCTTGATTTATTATTGGACCACCGCTATTGCTACCGTGCTGTAAAGTACTCGAAGCATCGGGTTGCCAAATATAGGGTTAAATTAATTCCATTTAAAACAATCAAATATTTACTTTAATATAACATTCATATCAGACAGGATATGAATATAACCAAGCACACATTGTTCCATAGTACGATATTAATAACAATTCGAGGGTTCACTTGAGACACTGAATTATGTGTATTAGACTAGACAGAGACAGCCCGTATGTTGCAGTAGAGCCCGAGAGCGCGATCGTGTGGTGTCATAGATGTCCGCCTTGAAATACGTCGGTGTCGGCGTGTACGTGACGAGTGTCAGAACACTTGCGAATGGAACGTATCGACGTGAAGTCAGGAATCACATGTTAATATTAGATACGAGTGTACCATAGCAGTGTATGTGACGTAACAAATGCGTCTAAATTAACATCAAAGAGATAATTTTTAGTATTAATCTTTTAAAAATGTTTGAGGCCATTGGGACTGACGTGATAGATTGTGGATTCGATCCTCAATTGGAGAATTGATTATATTTAAGTATTAACGTTTTACGCTTTTTTTTTTTGATAAAATTAGGTAAAATTAAAAATAAACCGCCATTCAGTTTGGCGACGCGCACTCTAGCGTTTACAAGTATAGTATGTATTCAATAAATTGAGAAATACTCAATTTTTCATCTGTTTGCGTACACTTCAAACACAATAAACATAATAAGGTAATACTAAAGTAACCCATATCTTTATATTAATAAGTATGATATTCGCGTAAACATTTGTTTAGGTGATGACGGTCCTGTGTTCATTTTCGTTGAAACATTTGAATTTTTTACGCGTGGAACGTGAGCGGACATAAGTAATTCGATGCCAAAACAAACGCCGCTCCACTTTTAATAACTATGTATGTGGGTGTTTGTGGAAACGAAATACATATATTAAATGTATTGTTATCACTAATAAAATAGGTAGTACATCTGATTGTATAACATATTCAGAGTAGAAGTAGTTTAACTATAAAAAAATATATTCTATGGGAAATTACCATAGTTTAAGAATAGACTTTACGACTACTTATGTGAAATCAAAAATTACAAAAACACATTTTGATTTCCTCGCTCTGGTAATAAAGTAAAGCGCGGCGTTGAGTTCCGCCACTCAGCACGCAATGTCTCAATCCGAAAATCCGGCGGAAAGTAGGAACGGAATTGTTGAAAGAGAACGGAGTGTCTTTACACTAGGTTCTCAGGTTCAGGTTAAATTTTATAACATGAAGTTTATATTAAAGCCTATTCGCATAAAGGCGGAGTTAAAGCGAGCAACTTGTTATCGTTTTCTGTTATTTTAAAACTTGTTGAAAAATTTAGATAAGCTAATATTTTTTACCTATTTTAAGTAATTTTAGGTCAGTATTTTCATACTTGACGCCTTTCTCTTTGTAACATGCAAAGTGAATATAAACTAAATTTGAACAAGAAGATACATTTTTATTTTCATTTCTTGATTTTAAGTATATTAGAGTACCCACGCGTTAACAACGCGTTGTCTATCAATGTATACGTCACTTTATATAAACATGCATGTCAGCCCATGGTAGGGATTGTAAAATTTATTTTATTAATTTAATATATGTTTTATGCATTATTTTAAAAATATATTATCATTCTGCATTCCTTCGCTATATAAATTATATGTGTGCCAAATTTCATGCTTCTCCGTCCACTTAATTTTCGTAAAAAGGGATCCAAAGTTTTTCCTTCACTTATTAATATATAGATTTAGTGAGGATAAGGACTAACACTATTTATTATATTTCCGTATGAAAAATGACCCTAGTCTTTTTTAAAAGTGTCCCTGCTATGCCAGAATTTATTTATTGATATTTTTTATTATTTTATATTATAGTAACTTTATATTATAGTAATTAGAGGCCATTGTGGTGCTCTGACGAAGCGTTTGACAATGAACTCGAATTATTATGAGCCTGATCCCCTCTTGATGGATATTTAAACTTATTATTTCAACACTCTAGTAAGACACAGCGAGGTGTTATGTTCCGCCACTCAACACTCAATGTCTTGACATTGAGTGTTGAGTAACGTTGAGACAGAAAGTGGATACACAGAGTACTTTTTGACTATACGCTCCCTAAGCGTGAAGATGTTATTATTATTTGTATTATATATTTCATACATGTAAATATATAAATAAATAAATGTTTGAAATAGCATTTTAATATTAACAATTTATCGACATTCCTCACCGTCAGGATAGCCTCAGTCACACGCGCGAAGGCGACACGACAAAGCACTCAGCGACCATCATCTATTAAAATAACGCTAATCTTCCCCGTTCTTATGCAAATAGAAAATCGATAAATTTGTTATTATATTATATTTTAACCGGATTAATCGCGTGTTATTGTGAGTATTGGGAAATATATTTTTGGAAAACCAGACGTTTTGAATATTTTATAGTAGTCCGTGGTCACAAGTAGATAGGTTCCAATAATTTATTTCCGAAGACTAAAATATATGCGATTAATCCTGTTAAAATAGTTTCATTTATTTAACTTCACTCTATAAAGCACACATAGCAGGGTAGGCAGAGTGAACCAGAGAACCTAGTGTTAAGACACTCCGTTCTCTTTTAAGTTTTCCGTTCCCCACTTTCCGCCGAATTGAGTCATTGCGTACTGAATGGCGGAACTCAACGCCGCACTTTGCCTTGTTGCCAGAAAGAGGAAATTAAAATACCAAATATTAATTAATTAGTTTCCTGTTAGATGTGTTCCGGTTCGATGGCATGTAAGCTTTTTCCCCTTCTCACCCACCCCTTCCCCAAAATGTGGAGGTTCTGATAGCGGACTACTACATTGTCCCCCCATTCCATCTGTATCATCTAGGTCAGCAACGCATCTACAACATATCTGGTGTTGTAGATGTCCATGGGCGAAGGTAACTACTTACCATCAGGTGGTCCTTCTGCTCGTTTGCCTTCCGTTATCCATAAAAAAAAAATAGAAAAGGTTTCATTTAATTTATATAAAAATCGCCAATATAATGTCTCATTAAGTTTGTTTTTATTTATAGTTGAAGCTCCTTCATAATCTTGACACTTGAAGTTTTTAACTTGTCAAAAGTTGTGTCTCTGTTATTTAACTTTTTAAGCCACTTCAAGGGAATTATAATTTATTGTTTGGGAATTTTATATGGATTATAAGTTTATTTGATAAAGTTTGATGCGAGTTAAGACTAGAACTTAGTTAAGTAAGTTAGTTGTTTATTTTTGTAGGGGTTAGGCTAATTTGAGGATCTATCAATCTTCGTTATAGAAAAAATATTCATGATTCTAGTTCCGTTAAATTATTAATTTACTTTATCTCTATACTTCTTTGTAAAACACAAACTGATGTCTTTATTTCACACTTAAAAATTGCATTGACCATTTTCTTAAATATAAATTAAACGTCGCGCCGAGAAAATGAAAACAATTGAAATATCATCATGCCACAATTGATAATCGAACCCACAACCGATCGGTTTTACTATTAGACACTGTCACACTAGCTATTTATTTGATAACAATCCTAACAAAAATTAAAATAAATTAGTACAGAATTTCGACGTAGCTTGATAAGAACGTATGGTTTAAATGGCTAAAACACGTGAACGATTTCAAAAAGGTTTGATTCGAGAAATGCAATTTACAAGAAACAATCAATTGATTTGAACTTTTTCAGTATTATTAGAAAGTTTTCACAAATTACATTCAAGAAAGTCTAGAAGCAAACAGAAACAGTATATAAGTATAGTTAAGGTGCCGCGGATAAATTGAGTAGATAAAAACAATACCGGGAACTACTGTAAAAACGGTCGTTAGCAGTAACACTACAGGTACCTACTCTACCTTCTTCGTATATGCTACGCGCTAAATCTTTTTGTCGGTTACCTTGTTTTTGACTACTTCGATTGATGTTTCTAAACTTATGTAATTTTACTTCTTTTAACTTCACGTTGTATCCCGGACCTAGCAGGGTAGGCAGAGTGAACATGGCAACCTAGTGTTAATACACTCCGTTCTCTTAAGATTTACAATTCCCACTTTCCGCCGAACTGTTTGTTGCTTAGTTTTTATTTTCTTGTATAGGCAAATAAGCTAGTTCATATGTTTTTATTATTTATTTATTATTTAGCAAATTTGACAGGTAGGTCTAACCAATCTAGACCTAGCACATCTAGTAGCAAAACACTCCTCTCTTCAAATACCACTCAATTTGTCTATTAAATGTCGCAACTCAACGCCACGCTTTAAAAATGAATTAAACATCCCGGTTAGTGAAAATCGAATCCATAACTACTGCGCTTACAGTCGTTAGACGTTATTATTACTGCGCCACGAGAGGCTAGATTTTTAATAACTTTTATTACATTAAATCTCATCAAAAAAGTAATTGTGACAATGGGTAACAAGTTCATTAAGAATATGCATCGAAATCAAAATTAAAAGATAAATAAATGCCAAGTCCTTTGGATAATATTGACACTTATTTATAATTAAAGAAATATTTAGACCGTCGTGGCGCAATGTGAAAGTGTGTTGATTTGATTGATTGTAAACACGATTGATCGTGGGTTCAATTCCCATTCAGAGGAACGATTGTATTTGTTTTGAACAATTGTATTGTCATTGCTATAGTCAGACAAAGCCGCAGCATTGAATTCCGCTACTGAACAGATGAATGCCTCGACTTCAGGCCGAAAGTGGAGAACGTAGTGTTCTGACATTAAGTTCTCTCTGACTACTCTGCCATGCGAGAAATGTGAAACTATGTGTTTTTCTTATAGATATATTAGCAGGGTACGCAGAGGGAACCTAGTGTTAAGACACTCCGTCCTCCGTCCAAATTTTTATACGTTTTCTAAATATGTTTTACTTTTCCTAAGTATTTAAAACTTCAAAATATAATTTGAGTAAATATGACAAAATGTGTAATTGTGCGAGCATGTAGAGACAATGGCATTTCCGACCGGAACTAATATCCGGTTTGTCTGAAACTAAGTAGGTCAATATGTGGTCAATTAATATATCCTTTATTGAAACCACTCACTGTGATACTGGTAGAAATAAATGTAATATAAATCTTGATTTGTAATATTTCTTAAACTTAAAGATGAAAGTCAAGTTACTCAGTTCGCCGTTTTTCCTCGGAATTCGTGACATTGCGTGTTAAGTGACGGAACTCAATGCTCTGTCTTGCTAGACCAAATAAATGGAAATAATTTAAATGTAATTATTCCTCTCATTATCAAAGAAAATACAATGTATAACATTTTTGATTATACTAGTTACATACAGCTATATAGTGGTTAATATTTTTAATTACCTAAAGCACTCAAATGGTTTCGATGAGGTGCGGGTTCGGGTCCTGTTCAAATTTTAATACGTTTCTAAATATTTCACTTTTTACTTAATATTTGATTGTTTTTTATTCTTTTTTACCTTTGCGTTTTACCTCGCATTCGCATCTCGGTGAGAGGCAGGGAGAGTCTTGAGCCAAAACATTCCATTCACCGCTTTCGGCCCGAACTCGATACATAGTGTGTTAAGTGGTGGAACTCAACGCCATGTTTTATGTTCCCAAAGCGAAAAATATTAAAAATTATAAATTTACGATCAGACACTATCCCACTGAAACAAGATGGCTTCAATCATTAATAATTTTACGCATTATTAAAAAAATAACTAAATAGAGGCCAGTCGTGGCGCAGAGGCAGAAGCGTGCGACTGTAGACGCAACAGGCTGTGGGTTCAATTCCCACTCCGGGAATGAAAATATAAAAAAAATATATTATATAGTATTTTCATTTCCTCGCTCTGGTAACAAAAACGCGGTGTTGATTTCCACCACACAGTACGCAATCCCTTAATTTCGGCAGAAAGTAGGGAGCGGAATTGTTAATAGAACGGAGTGTCGTAACACTATGTTCTCAGGTTTCCTCTGTCTACCTTGATATGTGCGGGATACAGCGTGAAGTTACATAACTAATTTGCTACGTTCATGACAGTGCGACTACAGCGTACTCGTATAGTACATCGTACATACACATAGAGCGCTGAGGTTAATGAGAGTCGAGCGCTCGCGTCTTATCACTAGTAATTATAAACTGTATCAACATGTCGTTGAGTGAACGTGTTAAATAAACACTGATAGCTTTTTAGAATGTTATTCTAATGTATAATGATTCTAATGTACAATGATTTTTTAAGTGTTTTAAGTGTTGTTTACTGATTTCATGCCTCAATTCGGTGGGAAGTGAAGAACAGAGCGTCTTAACACTAGGTTCCTAGGTTCCTTCTGCCTATTTTGCTATGCGCAGGATACAGCGAGAAGTTATTCACTTACTTAGGATAAGAAAAATATTTTTAAAAAACACGTTAAATTTTGATATCATACTCTTGGGAACCGTCTAAAAGCTTTAGCCACTAAGCCATACGTCAGCGGGCTCTTGATGTGATATTATGTGTTTTGTTGCGAATATATTGTGATGGCCTAAATAGAGAAAATATAGTGTCAATTACATTAGTTAGCAAGGGAATTATTTTTTTTTTATTTCCGCTCAAAATGCAATATTTTGATTTTCAATGAAAGGCAGACAAAGTGTCTTGACTATATGTTTTTTCTGATCCCTTCGTGCTATCCGGGAAAAAGTTTGAAGCTGAACGTAAACGTAAACGTAACTCAGTAAATACTGAAGAAGAAGAAGAATGATTAGAATTTAATGTTTGACTTGAGATAATCAAATCCAAATTGTAAACAAAAAAATATTGCACTGTAAATCAATAAACACGTGTTTAGCAAATTATTTATCAAAAATGTATTAGCTTTTCATTTAAGATTCCTTTACAAATGTTAATGTTACATAAATTGTAATCATAAAACGATTCCTAGAAAGGGGAAAGAATATTTTAAGCTTCATCATTGTTTGTTATTATAAATGAAATATCTGTTCATTGTAATATTCGTACGAAATTCACAATTATTTGGGTATTATTCGGATATTATCCCTTTGTTTTTACGTATACGTTAATAAAATGAAAAAAAAGAAACTTTGGAAAAAAATTAAAAAACGCATATATTTTTATAATTGTTTGCTCACTTAGTTTTGTTGTTAGCATCTCTGTAGAGAAAATTAATGTTACTCAATGATTATATTTGATAACAAATGATTGGCCCTAGAGAATGGTGTTTATTAAATATTTGCGTTATTTTGAAATAGTTATTATACACTTACGATAAGAAAAAAAAAACTTCTTATCCTAAGTGTGAATAACATTTTAAAAATATTAAAAACAATATGTTTTTGAAAGTGTCAAATTCTAGTCGTCCACATAAAAGGTTTCATTTCCAGCTTTGTGTCTTATAAATAATTTATGCTTCTAAATTAAGCGCTCCATTTCTAAATGTAAAATTTTGTGCTTAAAATATATAAATATACGTATGTAGATATTAAAACGTACACTGTATTTAATGAGTCACCTGATATTACCGACACCCTAAAGTCGGTTCATAGCTTCACGATAAATTAAAGCATAAACAGGAAAATCGCTTAAGCTGCAATACAAATTTACATTATATAATTTTTTAGGAACAAATAATATTTTGTATTAAAATTTAAAAATTAACGAAGCTAATAGCTTTTGGTTTCGATAGAGTTCTGGCGTTTTAAGAATTTTTAAAATATCTTCTAAAAGGTTTGTGATATTCTTATAATATTTAAGATAAGAATTTATTAAATTAATATAGAAGCAAAAAAATTTTTTAGCTTCACGCTGTATCGTGCATACATTCATGCACGCTGTATGGTAGGCAGGGGAACCTAAGAACCTAGTGTTCAGACACTCCGTTCCCACACTTCATCCGTTCCTTACTTAAAAAGTTTGAATCTTAAACAAATTAAAGTACCACGAGACCATAAATATGAATCTAACATATCATAAACGTTTATACGTTAATTAAATTAAATTAAAAAACAAAACTGGTCTCTCTTGAAGAAGAATATATAGAGGCACTAAGCTTTATGAGTTTTTAAGCCTAGTTTTAAATAAGGGACACTTAAAAAATATTTATGTAAAAGAAAATTTTATTACATCAAAAGGACATACCAATGTCTCTACTGTATTAACAATAATTAAAATAAAAAAAAATAGAACACAAAAAATAAAGATTTATATGTAATGCTAAAAGAAACCTAATTTTCACAAATAAATAATACAACACGCAATATCACTAGAAATGTAGGCACATGTATATACATAAGTACAAAGCCGTTAAGTAATTACGTTAAGTGTTCTTGTTGCCGCGTGACAATAGTCTTGTTAAACGTCTCCACTCTCTGACGGACGTTATTACTGTGAATGAGTGTTTACGTATTACTATTAGTGTTAGCTCTGAGTGTAGAGTCAATAAATCATGGCACTTTTATGTGTTGTAAGTGGTCAATCAATTAAGTCTCTACATGTTATTCTCTACGTATGATATGGGATGGTAATAGAAAGGTGTTATACTTTTGAAGTTACAATATGTGCTAAAATGAATAGCACGGTCTGGCTGTAAGCACTATTGATTGTAGCTTTAATTACCAATCGGATAATTGTATTTAAATGATTTTCATTTCTCGGTTTTGGTAAGACAAAGCGTGACATTGACTTTCGTCACCCAATACATAATGCTTAAAATTTAGGCGGAAAGTAGAATATGGAGAGTCTTGGTATAGTGGCTGTATGAAAAATTATAGCACCTTAGAGTGATATCCCAAACAGCCAATTACTTCTTTAAATCTCTCATAAAAAACAAAATGAATATATTATAATAAGATTCTTGTAAATATAACAATATTTCAAGATCATTTTATCATTTAAACAAAAAAAAATTACCACAAACCTAAACAAAATTGCGAATAAATAGCAAACAAGTGTATATTTATTGAACAAAGTGATATTAATTTAGCATGAAGAGCGCAACTAGGTGTGAGGAGACGAGAGACGAGCGACGAGCGTGCACATGACGCCGTTAAACGAAATAATAGAGAATGCGCGAACTCGTAACAAGCGTCGTAGACGTAGCGTAGCGACGTAGCGGCGTAGCGCTTAGCGGCGTAGCACCGTAGCACCGCCACAGCGCCGCCGCCAGTGCTACGCGAGACCGCAACGAGGACGCACGCGTGCTACGCGCTACCACACCACTACCGATACCGACGACGTGCAAGTTACTGTTACTTAAAAAATAATCATAGTATCATAAAAGTTGTGTTTGTGTTATCTGTGCTCAATAAACAGTGTTCATAAAAAAATAAATTACTTTCAAAGTTAATTAGAAGGAGTAAATTAAATGATTAAGATGAAAAGGATTTGTCACCTCATCTTTCGGCTGCTGTTTCTCCTCGACGGTGAGTTTTTATAAATTATCTGACTTTGTAATGAAAACATTTTTTTATTCAAACTTCATGGATACTTTTTGTGGAATACATCTCTTGGTTATTTAATTAAAGAGTTTGTACGAATTATGTTCCAATTAGGTGAATGAAAATGTTCTAAGTTTTCTATTTAATTATGTGTGACACAAACTAGCGGATCTACTACAGTTTGTAAGAAAATACTAGATTATATTAGCTTTGTGTTTTGGGTAAACTTGAACATTATATAAGGTAATTGGGTATTCAATAATATTTTTGTTAAAAGATTAAGCATCGTTTTAAAATAACATTATAAATATTAAATAAAGAATATTTTTTTTTTGTTAAACAGAATCAAAGGAATTGTATTATTCTCCGGCGTTCCAAGACGCGGAAGTGTCCTGAAAATATATGTCTTCTATTCGATTAGTTGTTTATATTGAATTTGTTGTACGTTGTCGAGGTTCTACGCATTTATAAGACACTTGTCTTGTAATCACACTTAAACATAAATAAATAAATTATTATAAAGGCTTCGTTACCTATCTACTAAAATTTATTATACTAACACAAAATTAGTTTCAATTGATATAGTTTCAATTTGAAACAGATTATTTAATACAAATAACTAGAAGTTAACATCGTGAAATGATTTTCATTTATAAAGTCAATAAAGGGATTCGTCGGAAGGTAGAGAGAGGAAATTAAAACACAATAAATTATGTTCGGCTCATTTGCGTGCGGCGCCGCAGGGCGCGCTATTGTGTAGGACAAAGAGCGTTCGTTTTTAAACATTCTTCTTAAGTAATGTTTTGTTATGAGAGACGTTTTATTAATTGACTTCTGAAAATTGATCTTGCCGGAAGCTCCCTACAAGGATGAAGATAAGCCTAAGGAAAATAACCATATTATTATTAACTTAAATAATATTTTATATAAAACTGTAATAGATAAATTAAATTAAAGCTTCAAGTATAAGTTGGCAGAAATATTTCAGTAAAGAGAAGAGAGTGTGACACAGTGAGCCAGAAACTAAACTCATATATTTCGTTATACCTGCCTAAAGCTAATTATAAAGTTGGTCACAACTCAGGAACAGCTTAGGTAAGCGCATTTCGTTACCATCCAACGAACACATACTGCTTCTACATGTGTGTATATTAACAGTCGAAACTAATGCAAAGTGAAACAGTATTCGTTAACATCAAGTATGTATACTTCATGTGTTAAAGGGCATGTAACTCCATATACTGTGGAGTATATCATATAATATTCAATTTACTTTTATAAGAGGCAAGATATCATATGTACACAAGTTTTTTTTAGTTTAACCAAATGCTTTATATATTTTTCATCATAAGACTCAGGCGTTTGTAAGAAGACAAATGAAATAACGCGTGACATGTGACTCTACGAGTAAATTTATATAAAGACACCGAGAAAATACTTTTAAGAAAAGCGTGAATTCCAATACACATCTCAACTACGCTATAATAACATTGAATGTATATATATTTAACAAATTTATATTTTACATCATAAAATCTATCGTACAATGTATACTGTACTGGTACATAAATATAGAGAAGCGAAAATTATAAAATCCCACAAGAGTCGTTAAAATTTCCACTATAAATAAAATTGTTTACTTTTGTGTAGTTATTTAACAAGTTTACTTTGTATCAAAATACATTTACCAACTGCAAATATAGTATTGTGTTCCATTTTTAAAAATAATTATTTATATACCTCCGCTACGGCATATCAGTTACCTACGCTGCAAGAATTTTGCAAATTTACACAAAAATATGTTTACGAACAAAATTGAACACTCATTATTTTATTAAAACGTGAAAGGAGATATTTTTTACAAAATTTAAGAAGTACACAATACCAATATTTTTTAACTTCACGCTGTATCCCGCATATAGAAGGGTAGGCAGAGGGAACCTGAGAACCTAGTGTTAAAACACTTCGTTCCCCACTTTAGTGGATTTAGTTTGGTGAGGAACCAATATTTCCAGGATAATATATAATAAATACATAAAGGATACAAAATACGAACATATGCGCTTGACATACACCTTTGTATACAGTGACATACACGTTGTTAAGGCACTGCGTATATTAATTTAAATGGGGCTTCTACTTATATTTGACGTCCTCTCTATATAAATTTTAACATATTAAGCCAAATTTCATACTCTACAATCTAAATAATTTCCCAAAAATGGGTTGAATTATTTTTCTTTACATAATAATATATACATAGATATAAATACTTAGGCTTAGATCAAGAAAAGTAATGTTTTCCAAGAAAATCCTATAAGAAGAAGTAAGAGGTGACATAAATCCTTGGTTCAGTTGAGTGTATGTTTGAGATTGCAGTTCTAGGAAACTGTTTTTAGATCTCTATATATTAACAGTAATATTTTTATTTAACTCTTAAATCTCAAGTTATAAGTAGCATAGAATATTATTCTTCATATATGGATGTTTTGATTTGTAGCTAAAAAAATATAAAAATGCATAAAAAAATTAAAACTTTGAGTAGGATTTAAACTGCACCCTTCTTGCGTTTCATAATCATAACTAATCAAGCTACACGTTGACATTTCATTACAACGTTACTTCTGTACACTTAATTATACGTAAAAATATATAAATAAATTAAAATATAACTATATAAACTTTCTTATAAAACAAAGCGAGATTACAGCCCACGCTTTCTTGGATATTAGGACCAAATACTAAAGCAAAACTTTAAAATCATAATAATAATTTCAAGTGATTACTCTCTGCTATATAATGTAGGTAGAAACAAAGATTAACCCTCTAACCAGCACACCCTCCGGCAACCCGAGTTCGTATAAAATTAATAAAACGTTTACCGACTTTCCAAATATCAAACGAAAATAAACAAATTTACAGAATGTAATAAAAATATTTAACTGAAAATGTTTTGAAAGCAATGTTTTAGAATTACATTTCAGTGTTATTTTATTTGAACACTTCATAGAGAATATCGTTTATTTCGTTTCCATAATTGTTTGACTATTGAATAAAAGCTTACAGTGAAAATTAAAAAGTGGTCTGTTGAGTCATATTAATATGTATTTTTAACATAAATTCTAAAAAGGGGTAGGGGCTCAATTTCATTCTATTTTTTATGTGTGTTAGCGCATAATTTTTTACTGGGTGAACCAATTTTGATGATTAATTTTTTACATGATAGCTTCTGATGTGATCCCGTGTAAATGTAGTTAAGATTTGACGCACAGTTTTTGAGTTATTCGTAATATGACTATATTTTTTTCTTAAAATTTTAACTATATGTACTAAATTTTCTTGTGAAATTCTCTGACAGGTTGATGTCTTTTACATTTATGTAAGCGATAATATAATCATAATTAGATATTTTATAGAGTATCTTTTTATATTTTATGAGCCGAGGCGGGACGTAAGGAATTTATTTTTTAATATTTATCATTTAAGGTAATACTAATTATCTATTGTTTTGTGACTACCTACATATGAGGATCGCAAATTCAAACTCTACTAGGAGAAATATTTATTTTGGCACAAGGCAATGTATCAAATTCAGGCAGAAAGTGTAGAGCGGAGTGTCATGACCTTAGATTCTCTCTGCTTACCCTGCTATGTGGGATAATGAGTTAAATTGCAAGACATATATTGGTAGTGGACTCAAATACTATAAAGAAATTATTAGTATTTGTAGAGTTGAAAATCTTAATTCATAAAAGTTTCGGTGATGGGTTTGATTTCCATTTGGATGATTATACTCTAATTATTTTAATTTCTCTGCTCTCTTGAAACGAAGCGCTGCGTTGAATTCCGCCACTTACACACAAGAACTCGAATTGGGACAGAAAGCGGTGAACGGAGTGTCTTAATACTAGATTCACTTCAGATTATTAGACTACCTTGGTATGCGGGATAAAGGTAGAAGCTTTTTATGAAATCTCTGTAAAATCAATTTAAAAAACACACATTTCCCATTACAAGCTTTAATTTCTTTGCAGCGTTCAGCATCAGAATACATAGATAATGAGTTTAGAGGTTTGTGAAAACCGCAAATAGTTTAATATCGCAATCATATTTATGATGGCTTCGTTGTAGCGATGCGATTCATACAACAAGCTCTATTATTTCATTTACACTAATTGATTTCACCTAAATCGAGTATTAATGACACTGTAATGATAGGATTATTATTTTGTTATGAGTGAAAAATTATATTATAATAAATGATGAGTAAAATATAAAACAAAATAGATTTTTAAATTATTTTTGAAAAACGATCCCAAGTGTGTAAAATTGTCTAGAACCCAATAAGGCTAAATATTTTTAAGCTTTAGATCTAGTGATTGTTCACATTTTCTTTGTCACTTCAAAAAAATTATTTAAAGCAAAAATGTAATAAATATATAATAGTTAAGATTCTTCAGAAGGAGAAAAGCACTATCATGACTAAACGTGAGTGGATATGGCTTCGATGCTCACTCAGAAAATGATCAGAATTTAGTTTAGTTCCTCTTCTCAGGAAAGAAAAATACACTGTTTAATTCCGCCACTCGACACCTAATATCTTAAATTCAGGAAGCTTTAGAGCAAGTTATGAGTATACATATTTATTATACACCGGAAGCTTCCATCATAAAATACCGTTTAATCCCATACATTGTAGAGTTTCTGAACAACCAAGTATAAAATAGACGTAACTCCAGTTTTCGACACGTTGACTAATAAATCGATGTGGAAAGTAAAACATGGTAACGTACTATACTCATGGTAACGTTCAATATTTGCTTTCACGTAAACGAAGCCCTTAAGCGATCGCTGAGCACACTAGTGTTCACGAGAGCACACTGACGACTGACGACTGACGACTTTACTTGTGGAGCGGCTGTTAATTGTACTTTATTGTTGTTTCTTCTGGTTTCATTCGTTTAAAGTAAGAATCTTGTTGTGGCTGGAAAAACGATTTGTTGAAGTGTTTGAGGATTATTGAGAAGAAGAGTGCAGAGAGAAATAATGTAGAGCTCTTGTAAAAGTTAAAGTGATGAATTGATACTGGAATTATATTTTTTTTGTATTTAGTTGCTATTTGGTAATAAAACGTATATTTTTATATAAAATATTGTTCTATATTTTGTTCTTGCACTCACTCACAACATTTAAATATCGCCAAAAATAGTATAATCAAATCAATTTAGAGTTTGTGTTAAGAATATAGAGAAACTGTCGAACAAAGTCTGTCTTCGTTTATGGATTATCTTAAAAGAAAAGAAATATTATAACATATTATAGTATACATTATATATATTTACATAATATTATAATAGACGTCTGTTGTTGTACATTGTCGACATGGGCTTCATTTTCATTTACAGGAATGATTTTATTTCAATTGTTACCATATTTCTGGTTTGATAATATATTTGATAAAGTGCGGCTGTGGGTGTTGCTTCATAACGTTCAATGTTTTAAATTTAGACGGAATCTGAAGAACAGAGTGATTCAACACTATGTTCTCTCTGCCTATCCTGTTACGCAGTTTTCTGCAGAAGCATAAATACCAAATTTAAACCCATTTCTATGTCCCAATAAGTGAATATTGCATCAAAATTTTTGATACAACGTCGTATAATATATGAATTTCCAGTGTTTAGGGTCGCCCCGTACAACATCTCGACCTTGAGAGTTGTGATTAGCGATCTTTTACTACATATTAATATTAAGTAGCTGCGTGATCTGTCTGGAATGTTTACAATTGACATACGAGTAAAGGTTAATGATATTTTTAATATTTTATCTGCCATTGAGACCTCAGAGGTCGAGAGTCGATAACCTTTGATGGCGATGTGGTGATAAAAAACTACTGTAGTATGTTAGTGCCGAATAAGTCATCAATATATGTCAGTGTTTTTGTGTAGTTTTGAAGAGGCCATTTGCGCAGTAACTGCGTTCTATTGTAAATGCGATTGGTCTTGGGTTTGATTTCCACTCAGGGGAAAGCGTGGCGATTATTTCAACTTTTCGGGAGGAACGCAGCGAACGGAGTGTCTTGACAATACGTTTTCTCTGACTACTCTGTTATGCCGGATAAACCGTGAAGCTTTTTATTATACTTTCTTTATGATTTAGTTATTCATATTGTGATAATTGTTATGATTTATTCTTTCTAATATATACAATATTTAACAAAGAAGTATACGTATATTATATATAACATGTGAAGTATAACATAATCTAAATCTAAATCGTTTACATGTCCCAACACGTTGTCACTTCTCATAACGTCGACACCCACCCTTGTCACAGCGCTATTGTACCGGCGCGACCATGTACATTTTAATATTATTATAGTTGCTAAGCAATTTACTTTACAATATTATCAGAAATGAGGAAAAATGTTGAATAGGTAAATAATAATACTTATTTATAGGTAGATCGAGAAATTTTAGTGACACATTACTCTGTTTACCATTTTCGGTATTCGGATTGCTTTTATTAAAATTATTATCATTTAGTCAAGCAAAGCGTGGCGTCGAGTTGCGTCACTTAATGGGCAATGTCTTGAATTCGGACGGAAAGAGGAGAACGTAGTGTCTCGATTTTAAGTGCTATGTGGGAAGAGGTGTGAAGCTGCTAAAACTAAAAGACTCTGCCTAGATATGAGTACAAATACTAATAATAATTTACATTATATTAAATAAATTTTGAACTGTTGTGTATTATTACTAATACATTAAGTTTTATTATACAATTGTAAAACTTACAACATATTATACTGTAACCGTAAATATTTATTTTTTACTGTCTTATAAAAAACTATGATACATTTTATTTGATAAGCTCACAACTTTGATTACATGAACTTCACAACCCTTACGATATTATTTCCATGACTAAATTTTCTAGTTTTGACTGTAAAATATAAAATCTTGTATATTCCAATTTCGTATTAATTTTAGGAATTTCTCTTTTTCCTTTGAAAAATTCAAATAATATATGCACATTTATGTCAAATTTCGGCTTTCCGCGCACATTAGTTTCATTTATGCCTCGTCTGTCATTCATTCAGTGAGTAACGGTAGAGTTCTACATACTTATATTATATATATATATATATATAATAAAAAAATATTTTTGATATTCAAATCATACCAATAATATATTCAGCACATCAACCAAAATGATCACTTTAAAGTGACCTGTATTCAGCAGTCATCTTACGAAGGTACTCGTATAAACGTTGAATAATTTACTCGCATGCCAAGAGGCGGTCACCGGCAGTCGGCCTGTCTCGTGCCTGTCAACCTTTGTAACTAGTACTGTTGTGTTATGGGCCTTGTTTGGCGAACATTCATCTGTGTTTTTTGTTTCTATACGTTTTAATTAATTGAGATTTTCATGTTCACGTTTATTTCTGGCCTTTCCCCCAAAGGGTAATTAGAGACAGTCTAACGTTATGATACTTCGTACTGCAATTTCGTCCGAAATCGAAACATTGTGATCAGTGGCGAAAGTTATCACCACGTTTTGTCTTAGCAAACACAGGAAACGAACATTTCTTAAATAAAATCATTCCACTAAGTGGGAATTGAATCCACAACCCATCATGTTTACGGCCAGATACTGTCCCACTACGCCACAAAGACTACCATCTCTCTATGGACGCGTGATACTAACTTTTATTGATACCATAGTGTCAACATTTATTTTATATGCTAGTTTTATCAAAATGTATTATTATCTAAGCTACACTTATTTTAAACAAAAGTTTATAGTTTCCCAAGAACAAGGTGACGGAAGCCGATTAATCAAAAATTGAAAATTGAATTGAACCAAACATCGAACCCCAACTTCCAGGATTTAAGAAAATCATGTTTTAGAAAATGTATAAAAATGAACACAGCGAGACTCGAAACTGCCAAAAGAAAGAAGAAAGAAAATTAAGAAAGTTCCAAAAACGTATTTTTTTATCATAAGTATTTGATTAACTCTAAAAATATTAAAAATAAATGAGTCCTTTTATTTATCTTTATATCCCTTCAATTCCAGTCACTTATCGAAGAAATCCCAACTGTACTAAAGCCGGCAATTCAATAAACATTCTTTTTACTAGAGAACCGGATTTCCTACCCGACGTTCCTTACACTTGGAAACACCTTCAAACTCTATCAGATATATGTATTTTTCATGTTCTCGTCTAATATTGAGTTAGATGTTGGCTTTCGCTGATAAATCTACCCAAGTTAATCAAACTGTGGCGAAACTTGTTCGAATTCTTTAACATTACCTACTTTTATTTTGGATTAAGGTGTTACAACAGAACTTTGTGTACGACTTTTTATGATTTTTCTCAGTTTCACGCTTCACATAGAGAATCTAGTGTCAAGACACGCTGTCTCCTCTTTATGTCTGAATTAAAGACATTTAATGTCAAGTGACGGAACTCACTGCCGCGTTCCGTCTTACTAGAGCAAGGCAATGAAAATTTATTAAATGTAGCCTTTCCCCCGAATGGGAAGCGAACCCACAAATAGTCGCTTTTATAGCCACACGGTGACCCACTGCGCCATGATAGTCACATATATTTATATTATAGCAAAAATATTTATGCCAAATTTTTTTCATTACTTGCTAAATACGCTTCAGTATCGGTCATAACTCAAGTGGCGTGGGACGATGAAAAAATGTCAGTTTACTTAGCGACGTTCTTTAGAGACTTCTTCTGAGAAGAATCCATAACTTAATAGACAATACGTTATAAGTAATGAAACGCATTTTATTCATGTATATTTTACTTTTAATATAATATTTAAATTAAATTACAATTGAAGTCATTCGTGGCTCAATGGGACATCGTTTGACTATAAATGTTTGGTTGTTGGTTCGATTCCCACTCGGGGCAAAGAACGACAAAGCGCGGCTTTGAATTCTGTCACTCTGCGCTCTCATGTTTTGAATTCAGGCGGAAAGAAGAGAATAGAGTATCTTAGCACTACTTAGTGTTAAGACACTCTATTCTCTTCTTTCCGGATAGAGCAGCAGGATAGTCAAAGACAGCCTTATCTTTGACTATCCTGCTATGCGGAAAAAAGTATGAATATACTTTTAATTATAAAACATTGCTTTTCTACATTTCTCTATATAAACTTTAAGTATGCTTAAATTGGAATTTGCACAATTTTCATAAAATCAAACCTAAAAGTGTTTCCTACAAATCCTATTGTAATTCAAATCTAATAAATACTGTACTATTGAATATAATATTTAACATTATCTACAAACGATATCGAAAACGTGAAACACGTGCATATTACAGGTTAAAGCAAAATATGATATATTGGCCCTCCAGATGTACGAGCATACGAGCAACTGTAACACGATGTTATTGCGACAATTCCCTCCTCCCTCTGCATTCTCCCCTCTCCGCTTTCCCTTCCCTCCCGAAATATTGCCTCTGATTCTTAGTTATTCTATTGTGATGAAAAATATGAGGATACCCTCCTTCCTGAGCTTTCCGTTACACGATATATTGGAAGTATATTAAGGAATAATATGTGTATTTATGTATTGATACCGGGTGTGAAATAGCATTTAATACTAGTTTTGTGTTTAATTTTGTTGGAATATCAATGGAATTTATAGTTGGTCAACTGACTTGTTAAATTATCAAGTTGTTTTATAGATTGTCAATTGATTATCAAACAAAACTAATCTTTTATAATTAGTATGTCTTTTGACTGTGTTCTTTACGTGTAAAAACTTTCAGTCGAAAAGCAGTCTCTTCGAGAACCTATCCTATTTATTTATTTATTTATTTATTTAATACTTTATTACACCAACAAAAATATAAATACACAATGAAATTAAACAAAGACAAGAAGAGAAAAGAGTTTAGTGTAAAGACGGCCTTATCACCACAGGTGATCTCTTCCAGGCAACCCCACTAAAAGTTAGAACACAATACAAAAAGATATGGGTTGGTGTACAAATGATTAATATATTTACTTAGAATAATAAACTTACTTAAACTTTACAACCTAAAAATTAAATGCAAGCTTACATAAATAACTATATGGATATATAATTATAAATATATAATTATAATAAATAATTATGAAAATAACAATAAACTTACATAGACAATATATTTTAAAAATGTATACATATAACTCTTATAGGGAAAGAAAGTAGTCTTTGAGACGACGCTTAAAAATAAGTACTGAGCGAGACTCACCTATTTCCCGCGGTAGACTATTCCATAGGGTTGCAGCTTTGACTGTAAAGGAGTCGCCATAGGTATGTGTGTGACTGAATGGCAGTTCTAGTTTATTGTCACTCTGCGATCTGAGGTTGATGTAGGTGGTGATGAGGGTGAGGTTGTTGTCCTATTGAGTAGATTTCGTGAAAAGGTGTAACAAACAAACTTACATTCACATTTATGATAATAGTAGGGATTAATTGATTTAAACCCAAATTTACTAAAAATGTAAATACCATAGTATTACTTAGTTTAATATTACGCGTCTTAACATTCGATACTCGTTCCAGATAACAATATTTGTTAGTTAATTGAAAGTTAAACGAAGCACTGAACTCCCACACCGCGCCCGCTCCGCGCGCTCAGCTCGTGTTTGTGGAGGGCTCACTTCATATATACTTAGGATGTAATTAAATAATGACTTATAAGTCGATGGGTGGTTTCAGATCGTTTACTATTAACTAGTTGTAGCCCACAGATACGTTTGTCATACATACATATATACATAGCTTCACGCTGTATCCCGCATATAGCAGGATAGGCAGAGGAAACTTAATGTTAAGAAAGTCCGTTCCCCACTTTCCGCCGAATTGAAGCATTGCGTGCTGAGAGGCGGAACTCAACGCCGTACTTTGCATTGTTACCAAACCCAAAAAATGAAATTACTAGACTTTTACATTTCCTAAAGTGGGGATCGAACCCACAACCTGTCACGTTTACAGTCGCACGCTTGTGCCTCTGCGCTATTCTCTGCGACAGGCGTTAACAACATACATAATCTATACATATAAATAAAATTGGAGTGTCGGTTAGCAATAAAAGAATAATCACTTATTACTACTTTATCTACGGTATATAAACCAGATTAATATATTTCACAATTTTTGTCTGTTTCTTTGTTCCGGCGAATCTCTAAAATGTTATGGCCGATTTCGACGGGACTTTTACCAGTAAAAGTTACTGCTTATAATATCAGCAACTTACTGGTAAGTTGCTGATATTATAAGCAGAACTTTATATCCTTACTAATATTATAAATGTGAATGTAAGTTTGTTTGTTTCGCTTTTACGCCAATATTACTCATCCGATTATAATGAAACGTTGTACCCAAATTCTTCGAGATATTAAAAAGAACATGAGATACTTTTTATATAAAACAAATATTAAAAAAAACATATTGACAGACATGATAGTTTGAAAAAAATGAAATTTTAGCTACTTCAAAGTATATATAATGATATTGACCACACGAGTGAAGCCATGGGCAACAGCTAGTATACATATAATATAAACATTGAACGTGTTTATTGAGTTCTGTAATTATTTCCAACATTTTGATAATTCCCCGACCACTAATGTAATACAAGATCTAACGCGATCTTCCCTTTGTAACGTTATTAGAGCTAAATTAATCAGTGTCTAGTCGTCATAATTAATTTATACTGTCATTATTAATTTAGCCGAGGTTTTCTTTACACAGACGGTATTGTTATGGTAAATAAATATATTACTAGATAATTATATACATATACTGAGGCCAGTCAGAGGTACATGCGTGCGACTGCAAATGCGTTGGGTTCCCAGGAAATAAACTTTAAATCTTTCTTTAAAAAATTCTTAGCTCTGGTAATAAGGCAAAGCACGGCGTTGCGGTCCGCCACTCCATCATCAATCGATTCGGTGGAAAGTGGGGAAAGGATTACTTAAGAGAACGGAGTGTCTTAATACTAAGTTCTCTGGTTGCCTTTGCTTACCCTGCTATGTGCGGGATGCAGCGTGAAGATAAAAAAGAAAGGTACTTATCTTTATATTATGCTAATTTACACTGGATATTGGTGAAATGAAGCCCTCGTGGTACAGTGGCATAGTACCTGTAAACGCAAATGGTTATGGGTTCGATTCTCAATAGGACGAATGATTATATTTAAATTATTTTCATTTGAGTCGTCGCATATAACACGCAATGTTACATCAAATTCTAGTGCAAAGTGGAGAATGAGCTTCTGTTTGCCTACCTTGCTAGACGTCATAAAGCGTAATACTAAAAAAACATATTAAATAATGCTACTTCAACGCACATTAATAGTGTCTTCGTCAATATTTGTCTCAAAAGTAATCAAATAACACTACTTGTAACGCGTTTTCCTGCTTCTCATTGAAAAACCGTAATAGAGGTCTCTAGGAGGGACTCAAACGGTTTACAATCAAACAAGCCGCGCAAAGCAAAGTAACAAATAATTAAATACAAATACAACATAAAAAGGGTCTAATGCTACACTCGGAATCTGTTTTCGTAGGAATCCTTGGATTGTTAAGGGGTGTTCAAACAGAGCCCTCTTTAGTGAAGGGCCCTTGAGGGTCCGCGAGGGGTCCGCGGGTGCTCGCGGGGGGTCCGCGAGATGTCAGGCTTCGATGCGATATGACAATTCATTACGTTTATACCATAAACAGATTTAATAAAAACGTGATAGTATAGACGTTTAAGCTTGTTGTTTTTAAGGATGTATTTCATTTCAGTTATCATTTTATATCAAAATTAGACAATAATAAAAATGATATTATTTAAATAAATATTATTACTTTTCCAAAATACAATAAGACAAAGTTTTTCGTATTTCAAAACTGTTTTGCTTATAAAAGATTTGCTGTACTTATATTAAATTCAAATGACATTCTTTAATTTTAACTACAAAGATGCTTTAATATTTCAATGCTTAATACATCTGTAAATGCTAGTCTCTTGATCCTAATGTTAAGGCACTGCGTTTTCCGCTTTCCATCTGATTGCAAGATATTGTTTGTTCAATGGCGTAACTCAACACCGAATTATATCTAACCAGAGCGAAAAAAGGCAAAAAAAAAAAAATAAATACTCTAACTTCCCTGAAAAATCGAACCCACACCCACCTTTACAGTCGGACACTCTCACTGCGCGATTATAGCTTTCTTGATAAATAAAACCAGCAATATTGTACAAAGCAAATTGATATGAAAAGCTATCAACTGTTGTTAAACGAGAGATCTCTTCAGACGCCTCTTAGATATTTTTTATGAAAACACTCCCTATTATAGCTGTAACTTTATATTATTTGTATGGATTTTCTTAGAGCTTAGGTTATTTATGTTTCTTGCATTATTTAATATTATTATTAATATCTTTTTTTAAAAAAGAGGAATGGGAATGGGTGTATTTAAATTTAGTTAACATCTCTCGTGTAGTTTTTGAGTTATTCGTAATAATGTAATTTCTTTTTCTCTCTTAGCTTACCAGGATGGGCAGAGGGAACACAAGAACCTAGTATTAAGATAACTCATTGTATTTAAAATTTCCGTTCCTCGGTTTTCGAACCGACGGTTTGACGTTTGACGGTTTGATGGCGTTGAGATCTGCTACTCAGTAGTAGCAGATCTCAACGCCGTGCTTTGCGTTGTTACCAGAGCATGGAAATGAAAATACTAAATATTAATTATTATAAACAATGTTCTCATTTCCTGGAGTGGGAATCGAATCCACAACTTGCCGCGTTTACAGTCGCACGCTTGTGCCTCTGCGCAATGACAAACCTTAATTTCGTGTAAATGTATTATTTTTGTAAGATTTTTAGTGTGCCGTATTTTAGCGTTCACGTTATTTTAAAATGTAGAAAAAATAGATATAGAAAACATACATGCATAAATATCGTGAATAAAAAATATAGCAAATAACTATAATAAAAAACAATAAATACATAATATTATCGCATAAAATGTCTACCAACGCTCGCCTCGTCGAGACGTACCGAATACCGAAAACACCTCGGACACTTTCAAGTGCATAAATTGCATTTACAATTCATCTCGCGCCCCGCACTGAATGGGAACTGTGAAAAAAATCTGACAAAACTTACAAGAAAATTTAAACGTTAGTCCGCAATGCAGTCGAATGCTGAACACTGGGTAAATAGTTAATAAGATTACTTAACTATTACTACCCTGTGTAAAATATAGGTTGCCATAGCAACGTATATGTCACATACAAAAGTGTATATAAAACATATGGTAATGTGAGTAAAAAGTTTTGTTTTTATGCACTTATGCTCCATGTACACTATATGTATGCCAATTTTCATATACTTTTGTTGCGGTCATCACACACACAGGTAGCGCTGTGGGACAACATGTAACATAGTGACTAGAGGAGTACTAAAAGAGGATTTCTTAAAATTCCTACGAAAATGGCACAAAAAAATCGAAATTATAGGTTTTACAATCCACGCAAACGAAGTCGCGGGCATCAACAAGTGAATAATAATAAGCTCCTTTAATCATTAATTCCAGGCTAAAACATAATTTTCTATAAAATAAATACACAGTGAAAGAAAACACCTCTGAAATAGAGTGTACTTCCGACCGCTAATCTCTGTAAGGATAACAAATGTCTTGATTTGTCGACACAACGAACCGTACTAAGCTGTCGTAGCGCAGGGACAGTGTCTGACTCTAAACACGATCGGTTGTGGATTCGATTCCATTTGAGGAAATGATTGTATTTAAATTCTTTTAATTTCTCCGCTCTTGTAAATGAAAGTTTTTCTTTTCGCTTCACGCTGTGTCAGGCAAAGGTAACCTAAAAACCAAGTGTTAAGATACTCCGTTCTCTTAAGATATCCGTTACCCACTTTCCGCCTTAAATGAAAGTAAGGTGTTGAAGTCCGCCACTTAACGTGGAATATCTTAGGTATGTGGGAAAAAGTAGTGAAACTAAACGATTACATTAGAAGTTGAATTTAAATATTTTGCCACCGGTTCAAGGCGTCGAGAAAGTGGTCACCAAATTAGTCACAATGGTAAAGCGGTATTAAAATCCGCCATTCAAAACGCAATGTCTCGATTTCTGGTCGAAAGTGGAGAACAGAGTGTCTTAACACTAAGCTCACTCTGATTAAATTTATATGTTAAAAAAAAAACCTGAAATATTTTTTAGTTTTTTTTTGCGAACTGTACCAAATAATGTCTTTACTCCGAAACGAACGGTTTAACAGTGATGAGGTCGCAATTACTAAGGCTTTTAACGAATGAACAGTGAGGCGTGAATCAGTGTTCGCTAATTTCAGCCCTGAATTGTTTGGGAACCGTCGAAATCCGTGCGGATGGATATTCTGAATCTCTATATGCAACTGATCAAACGGTTACATTGTATCTGTCTGTTTGTTAAAGGCAAATCATAGATTCTGGACCTTACGTTTCATAATCTGAAACGGATAAACTTATGTTATAGAGTATTATAGTAACTAAGGACAGTCAGGTTCAGGGGTTTTTCAGTGGCTATTTTAAGAATATCTTAAAACCAATTATTTAATAAAGCAGCTTCATGCTTTATCCCACATAGCAGCAGAAAAAGAGTACCTAGTGTACCAAGACACTTCGTGCGCCGCTATATTCCGAATTTTTAATATTGTGTTGAGCGGAACTAAACGCTGCATTTTTGCCTTACCAGAGCGAAGCAATAAAGTTTTTAAATTTAAATTACTTATACTAAATTGTTATAAATGTAATGATGTTGTAGAGAAAAGAGAGTTAAATTAGATTTAAGGTCTAATAACGGCTTATCAAGGAGTATTCGATAGCAATGTGACACATTGCACACATGTGACACATGAAGCATGAAAACGTTTAATAATTGTTGTGATAAAAGACCATTCATGCACTTGATGTAACATTACTTTTAGAAATTACTTTTAGAAAACTTAAGGAAACAGTCATTTATATACGTTTTCTTAAAGTGATTTTCTTATCTTTAGTATGTGAATTACAGTTAAAAATTATGAAGTCTTGTTTACTTAAAAAAATGTAAATTTTGCTTATTATAACAATATTTACATTTTTAAAGTGACTAATTTATATTAAAGAAGCTATCTCTTCAATTATATAAAGTTTATTGTAATATGTGCAAATGTATATTACCATTAACCTATTTTCTTAACATGCAAAGAAAATCTTGTATCTACTTCATTATAAAAGTAGGTACTTCATATTTAAGTTGTAATACATTAACAGTTCAGATTTAAATACAGATAAATACGAAAGTAGTAAACAACTCAGATAAGACGGCTATTAGTTAAGCTTTTAGCGAATGAGAGGGGCGTGGAGGAGCGAGGGGGGACGGGGAAGGAGGGCAGAGGAGGGGGGAGCCCCGGGGAACCCCCATCAATCAGTGAGACAAAGAGATTTACAAATTATCGCGGTATTTGCGGGTTTGATTGTGCTTGAGAATTGTGTTACTGAGTTTTAAAGAGAAGATTATTAAGGTTACGCTGTTTTCTAGATCCAAGCCGAAATGATTGAAATGTAAAGTCCTGCTTTTAGATCAGATGTATGCAAGAACTAAAAAATATTATGAAATTAATGTTTTATTAAATAAGTGTATTATAATAATATATTGAGATTAACAAACAAACAAACATAACAACGGGAGAAACATCTGTAATGTTTATGAGAAAATTTGAATTTACAGAACTCTATTTATTAACTTAAATCATATTTGAAGGTAAATTCTCCTTACATTTTCTTTTATTACTTTGTCAGTTCTTTTCTCACTCTCCATTTTTCCACATACTCGAAGATGTTTTGTCTCAGTCTATATCTCAAATCAGTAAAGTATTTATATCTTCACGCTGTTTCGCGCATAGCAAGGACAGAGAAAACCTAGTGCAGGGAATATACGTTTAACTGGTGGTATAAAAAAATTAGGAGAGGCATTAATATTATTATGGGCCCAGTCGCCCATGCACTTCATCATCATCATCAGATTTTGTTCTAAGGTGGGAGTAGATCTTGAGGGACTCCTTTTCATGCGTTTTAAGAAACAAAAGGGTACATTGAAAGCAAGTTCGTCGGGACGCTTTTGTATACGTCGACAGTATAATTCTAATTTTGTTTGTAATCACCTGTTTCACTGTAGGTATCTTTAAATCTCGATGCAGCTGAGCATTAGGCAGACAAACCATGGAGCGAACTCTTCGCGTAATAACTATATTATGAAAAGAGTTTTTGATCATAAATTGTACCACGATAACCTCTCTATAACCTCTAGATAACCTCTAAGTTAATAACTTAAGTTTTATATCAATTTAAAGTCTAAAATATTCCAACTAGGTGCAGTTACGCTTGAAAGCAGTTTATAATATTATGATAACTTGTCCAGTGTGTTATCGCATAACGGAGCAACTATTCGATGGATACTAATGAAGTCTGCAGGTCTAAATTTTGAATACTCGAGTAATATCAGACTCACTTATATTTATGTATTGGTCCTATTAACGCATGTCGTGGCGCAGGGGCACAAGCGTGCGACTGTAAACACGACAGGTTGTGGGTTCGATTCCCACTCCAGGAAATGTAAAAGTTCAGTATTTTCATTTCCTGGGCTTGGTAACAAGGCAAAGCGCGGCGTTGAGTTCCGCCACTCAGCACGCAATGCCTAAATTCGGTGGAAAGTGGGGAACGGAATGTCTTAATACTAGGTTCTCTCTCTACACTGCTATATGCGGGATACAGCGTGAAGCTATGTATAAATGAAGCTATTGCCACCTAGCATGCAACCTATTTCAAGTGAAATTTAGAGTATGGAGTGACTTGATACTAGGTTCTCTTTGTCAGTCCTCCTGCTTTGAGTGAAAAGTGTAAAGTGAGTATTTAGCGTGGCAAGAGGAAGATACTCTATATAAAGCTTATTTGTATTGAAATCTAATAATGCATTTGATTTACCAGGCTAAGTTAATTAGCGATCCTTTGATTAAGGACTAAATCAACGTTTTAGGCATTCTATGTATGTAAATAACGCTCAGCACGCAATATCTCAAGTCGGCGGAAAGTGGGGGATGGAGTGTCTTAACACGTCGGTTCCCTTTGTCTACCCTGCTATATGCGGGATACAGCGTGAAGCTATGTATGTATGTACGTATGTATATATGTAAATAAAACTCTCATATATCATTTATTTTATTATATCAGCAAACATGAAGATTTCTAATATTGATTTAAGCAAATATATCCAAATCTATATTTTATTAAGATTTCTATTTAAAAAATCTGCAGCTACCACATTAGTAGAGACGATTTTAGAACCTACCAGTACATTTATAAACTTGAACATAAAGCAAATATTTTAAAACCGCTTAATTACGTGTTTCAATAAATTCTCGAAAGTCAACAAATTAACCCGAATGATTATTACAGTTAGATTGGGATTGGTTTGAAATAGAGCTTTAAGGTTTCAAACATAGAGTTGAAAATCCCAATAATTCGTTACCAATTAATCGGTAATTAATATTTTCGATTAGGACGTTTTAATTAGACGGTATCTTCGGTCGAAAGAGCACTTCGCTAGGTAAATTCCGAAACCGCTGAAATTAAGTGCGTTATAAAATAAAGTTGGGTATATTTGTAGAGCATGTTTTTATTACATGAACCTACTCGTCGACTACTAAAAGCTTCCATTAAGTTTAAAACTGTTATCATTTCTTTTCGTTGTAACGGTTGCGTGAATATTTAATAAATTATTATATTGGTTGGCGTTTTTGATGAATTTTGATTTTTTATTAATTTCGTCTCAGGAAATGATTATGTTTTCTTTTGAGACTAATAATTTATGATAATTAACGAAAATATGTCTTTATTTATATAAAGCAAAAGGTAAAGTCATATAAAAGTATTAAAGACAAAACCAGGAGTTATTATTTGTATTTGTTGTTCTCGGAGGTTGTATTATTTTCATTGGTCTTGAAATCAAGAGCTTAGTGAAAGATAACTTTGTGATTAATTTTTCGCTTATTTTACACATAGTATGTGTTAGTTGACGGAAATCTACGCCGAAACTAGCAGTAAAGTGTATATATTTTTTATTTACTATTGTAATGGTCAACGAGGCGCATTAGGAAAGCGTTTGAGTGTCAATACGATTGGTTGTGGGTTCGAACCCCACTCGTAGAAGTGAATATATTCAAATTATTTTCGTTTTCTTTTATTTCTCTTTATCATTTTAATTCTCTGGCAACATAAAGCATGGCATTAAGTTCCGCCACTTATCAGGCAGTGTCTTGAATTTGCGCGGAAAACAGAGACCAGAGTGCTTGACAATATGTTCTCTCTGACTACCCTGTTATGCGAAAAAAATGACAGAAAATAATAAAGAAAGATTAGTGATTTCATATATTTTATTGATTGACTATCGTCATTGTATTTTATGATAGAGCATCGGTCTATAAATGTGGTCCTAACAAAAACGTGACAACACACAACAACTGTCAATATTTCTTGTCACATAAATGTGTAACTTTTTACGTTCGCGAACGAACGAACTTTTGGACTTGTTTGGGAGATTTGACTGTATGAGTACTTTCGATGGTTGTATATTCGATTCCCCATCACAAAAGTTTATTAAATGAAACTGTTTTAATTAAATTAATCGCATATATTATTATATGTATTTGGAAATATATTTTTTGGAAACCCGACGTTTTGAGCACTTTACTGTAGTCCATGATCACAGGTAGACGGTAGACTCTACTCGATTAAATTGGTTAAAATAGTTTCACTTAGATGTACTCGTATGTGGGCAGAGGGAACCTAGTGTTAAGACACTCCGTTCCCCACTTAAGTTACTTAGTTTCATTTAATATGTGTATAATTCGCAAATAATAAATATCTCATTAAAATTTAAGTAAAGACAAAATACTGTGTTAAGTTCCGGCTATTTAAAAGGTAAATAAATGGAATTTTATAGTTTTATCTCTGCATGCTGTTATGACGTGCTTTCACACATTATATTTATTCAAATTTTAAGATGTTTATTATATTGTGGTGTTTCTCGTAATTGATAGAGTCTAAATTGTATAGAGGGTAGAGAAAAAAGTGATCTGTTTTTACGCACTATATCCACAATAATATAAAACTAAGATATGTCATAGATTATTATGTAATTGCAGAAATAAACTATTATATATAACGTTTTTCAACATATTCAATTATAACGTTTACTAATATGTGAAGTATTATTTATTATTTTAGTAAAAAAGACAATTAAATATTTTATGTATGCACATTGTACCTTAAACGTGTAGGGAAGAATATTATTTTTTTAAAAGAAACTTACCCACTTAGTAACTAATAGTAAAATTGTGTTAAGATCGATGATTGAATCGGCAATATTGAATATCTCGTAATATTTGCAAGATCGGCGTTAAAGCTTCGTCTTTGAATTCTTGAACAGTAAAGTTGTGAAACTTGCTTAAAATGTACCAATCTTATTGAATATTTAATAAATTTCCCGCAATTATATGTTGATGAGATACTTGGTCCTTTTATTATGGTCAACTATGTCAACCAGCTATATTAATGTAAAGTTTGATCTGTATTGTTTGTGTGAAAGATCCACACTAATTTTCATATTGTATAAGTCGTAGGAAACATAGCTTCTGAAAATTAATCGAAAAAAGTGACTTACACATAAAATAACTAGAATTATTATTGAAATTCAACTAAAAAAAGGTAACCCATCAATAAACACGTAGTACTACAGTGCTTTAATCTTATTAGCATTCCGGCACAAAAGCTCCACTCGTCGCTAAGTGAAGTGAAGTCGTAGTAAAAATGCAAATCGTACAATTCGCAGTGGTCTAATTATACACCACACAGTGGGAGCCGGCAAAAACGTGTGGCCTCGCTTTGTCTTTGCAGTTGTAGCTACTATTATTACTGTGAGAGGCATATTTTTGGATTTTTAATTGAATTTATTGTTTTAATTGGTATTTCAGTAATATTGTTTAAATTGAAATCAAAATTTATCAGCATTAGCTTTTCGCTGTATACCGCATATAGCAAGGTAGGCAGAGGGAACCTAGTTTTAAGACACTCCGTTCCCCACTTTTCGTCGAATTAAGGCATTGCGTGCTGAGTGATGGAACTCAACGTCGCCCTTTGCCTTGTTACCAAACCCAGGAAAGGAAAATACTAAACTTTAAAATTTTCTGGAGTGGGAATCAAACAACCTGTCGCGTTTACAGTCGCACGCTTGTGCCTCTGCGCCACGACAAGCGTTAATTTTTTTATATTGAGATCAATAATTATCCGCATTTATTCATCGGGGTAGTAAGTGAAAAAGAACTTAGTGTTGAGACACTCCGGTCTCCATTTACCAACTGGCATTGAGACATTGCGTGTTTAGTGCCGGAACTAACCTTGTCTTAGCGGGAAACTAAAAATAATGTAAGTATAATTCCCCTGAGTAGCTTATGAACTTATATATGGAGAGGGAGAAAGTGTTGAAATTAAGAGACCAGCATATGTTTATTTTCTTTTAAGTAACTTTAAAGTGAATGGAATATTTCTATCAGGTCATATTACTTTAAGAAACCGAGTCTTCTACATTTAGTGCTTTAATATAAAACGCTTGCGTTACTAAGTGACTGACAGACAACGTACACGTGAAACTACTGAACATAGAAGGTTTAAATTTAGCACATAGGCTCCTTGGACTGTAGGGGAGCACTTAGAGAGGATTTCTAGGATTTTTCACAAAAATGGAAAAAACGGGAGATTTTAATTTACGCAAATAAATTCGCGGGATACAACTGGTTGTCAGTATTGTTTTTTCATCCACAATTTATCTTGAAAAAGTTGTTTAGAGGTTGGTATCATAAAGATTTTTATGTTCTTCCGTCATGTTTTCCTCATTATCTTAATTAAAATGTTAGCTAAAATTACCCTCTTGTACATAATTATATTTTTTAATCCGTGTTTTTGTTGCCATCTTGAAAAATCAAGACTGAATAATTGTACACGGGATTGTTATAGGTTCGATTTCCAATCGAGCGAATATTTACATATTTACTTAAAAAATATTTTATAAGTGAATTTAACTCCTTACCTCGTTACGTTCTTTGTACCTAGTTGCCTTTTTTTATTCGTATAAAGAAGGCAATTAATGCCTGTCGTGGAGTAGAGGCACAAGTGAGTGACTGTAAACGCGACAGGTTGTGGGTTCAATTCCCACTTCAGGAAATGGATTTTTTTAATTCCTGGGTTTGGCGTTGAGTTCCACCACTCGCGCAATGCCTTCAATTCGGCGGAAAGTGGGGAACGGAGTTTCTTAACACTAGGTTCCCTCTGCCTACCCTGCTATAAGCGGGATACAGCGTGAAGCTATGTAATGTATGTACGTAAGAAGGCAATTAAACAGAGAGAACCTATCTTATGTATTATATTTACTAATATAATATAGTAAAATATTTGATATTCGTGTTATTACACAATATTTAAAACAAAGCGCGGGTTTGGTTTCTGCAACTCAGAAAATAATGGAAATCAAACCCAGAACCCCGCGTTCACAGTCAGATGTTTTTCTACTCAGCCGCCTTAACCTGTACTAGTTTTATTCGCTTCATTATTTTAGTTATTAGTGCATTAGGAAAATATCATAATTTATTGTCCAATAATATTATAAATGTAAAACTTTACGAGGATATATATTAGTTACTTTGCACACAAAATTACTAAACGAATTCGGATGTAACTCTTTAGTTTATACATCAGAATAACATATAGGCTACAACTAAAAGTGAAAATATAACGATAAGTGTCTAGTCGGTAATATAATACAGTTCTAAATATGATATCTTTTATAATGGATATAAAACAAATGTAAAATTCAAATAAATTCAATAAATTTATGAAAAAATTAAAAAGGATAATTAAGTCTGTAGACTTAACATCTACACTTTACAAATTTACTTAAATATTAAGAAATAACTGATATTAATATAAATAACAGTATCTATTATTTTTAAGTCTAGCTCCTAACCAAACTATCTCCAACATAAACTATACAAAACCCATACAAAATCCACAAACAAATGCACTAAACTTAAAGTAATCATCAAACTAATTATAATATTCACCAAATAACTAACTAAATAGTTAAGAAATTCAGACCCTCGAGATTCACGACCCTTTTAATACCGAATTATGAAGACACGCAATGAATTAACCCTTCCTAACCCTCCCTACCCCTTTCCCCCTTCCTCCCTGCTCCCTTCCCCCTCCCCACTCCCATATCTCTCTGACTCTCCGACATTACCAGTAATGGCAACATTAACATGATAACGGTATAACCTTTACAACATAATCGTTAGAGCATAAACGTTAATTCACTAAACGCCGGCTTCAAGTGGCGATTAAAATAATTTGAATAATTTAGATATAAACTCAGTTTAAGGGTTGATCAATATTTGTTGAGGATTTGGTTCTCATTTTTTTTGGTTTTTGAAGTGGTTTTCAATCATCAATGTAACCGTGATTTTGGTGTAACAAAAAAGCGACACAAAAAAGATAAACGCATACTTCTGTAGAAAAGAGTATTTGCTATTTCTCGTAACAAAAAATATAAAGGAAAATATGAAATAAATAACAATAGTCATAAAATTTAATAAAGATAGTTGTTGGAATATCAATTGATTTTATATTTGGTCAACTGACTTGTTAAATTGTCAAGTTGTTTAAGAGATTGTCAATTGATTATTATACAAAAACTAATCTTTCATAATTAGTATGTCTTTTGACTTTTACTATAAAATGGTTGCCGCCACTCATACTGTGTTCTTTACGTGTTAGAATTTACGAGTCGAAAAGCAGTCTCTTCGAGTACTCTTTCTTTTCGGTGAAAATAATTAATTTATAAAACCGAATGACCGTTTTATTTACCCTAACTTCCTACAATAGTCATAAGAACTTTTATTATTTACTGATTTTTGCTTTTTTTTTCTAAATTTTCGTACCTTCACTTTTTTTTATTTGAAAATGCAAGTTAGTCTTCATTCAATCCGATCCACAAGACCTATTGCAAATCAGTGCATTTTAACCAGCTTCAAAAAAAGAGGATATTCTCAATTTGACTGTATTTTTGTCTGGGTTAACTAGTTTTGATTATTTTTTATAGATAGTAATTCTGATGTGGTCCTATTTAAACTTAGCTAAGATCTCACGTTAAGTATTTGAGTCGTTCGTAATAATTTAGCTTTTTAGTGCGGGTTTTTTATAACATTTAAATTATCTAATAAAATAAGTAAGCGTCGGTATGTCATAGTTGTAGTACAAATGTAGTATATGTTATTTATTTTTATAATTAATAATTTCTATAGTCTCATTTTTGGTATAGTTTTACATATTTTTAGTGGAAACTCAATTAATTGTATGTACTATATATTTCAATAGGAACATTCCTTATTAAAATACATTTTCAAGTATATAAATAACGCTATAAAAATATTAAATTAATACGTAGTACTTCTGTCACGACAATCTTGCTGATATGCGATACGTATATAGAGACAACTTATTTATAGCTTTTCGTTTTCCTTGAAGCCCCAATAACAATGTTACTCGACTTAGATACGATAGAAGATTTTAGAAAAGATAGTAATAATAATTTAGTAATTGTCATCATTGACCTTATGCATTGCTTCTGTTTTGGTACATTCAAACCGCTATATATAAAGAACTGAACTGGTTCTTCTTTCAAACCCTTAGAATCAAAATTCCAGTTCATGAAATTTAGACTATTTAGGTCTTGGAGGCAGCTGTCCAGTAATTATAAAATAATCATACATTGCGTAATGTCCAAATTATTTATTATGAGTACAGCCTCTGCTGACACGTAGACATTTATTAATTTTTGAAGGAATCCAAGTCATACCGACCTGGAAACGGTGACGCAGATAGGCCATTCTACGTGGCAGAAGGTTTGTTCGAAACCGCACAGTAGTGAAGTACTGTGTGGTTAGAAAATACTACGAGGAGCTGACTCCTATGTCAAATATTCACCAAGAACATTCAAACGTACAGCAAATGTCTCTACGCAACCTCAAAATGTCAATCCTTTCTGTGTATGTGATCAAATGATTTAGGTTGATACTGGGGCCCACCAGCCCAGAGGTGAGAACAGTACTTCTTATGAGGCCGCCCTTGGGCGCTATACAGAGCCAAACGGAATTCGGGTGTGAAGTACTGTCTCGCTCTGGCGATAACACCCAGCTTCTTCAAGGCCACCTTCGCCTTGCTTTCCAGATGATCGTGATACTGGCATTCACTTGAAACGTTAAGGCCCAATTTGCTGCTATAAAATGAGTGTTCTCGAAAACTGATGTTACGACAAATGGGGTTTTCTTAGTTGTTAACACGCAAATTTGTGTTTTCAAGGGATTGAATTGAACCAAGTTCCTTTCAACCCATGAGGAAATAAGAACGGACATATCCCTAATACAAACACAACACTACCTTCATTCAATGAATCTTTAAAACAAACAAAGCCGATCCTCATCATCGTCAAGAGGACTTAATAAACATTTGTAGCAATTATTTTCCATACAAATTTAAGTGACGCAAAGTATCTACATACACCGCGGTCCGCTGTCCGACCGTCGTCATGACTATCAACTATTTATAATATACATATACTGGAACGCACAGTACAGTTCAGTTTAGTTTAGTTCGCAAACTTCAAGCGTTTGTCATTATAAGCTTCTGATATGAATATGTCGGCTTTCTCTTAGTTTATTGCTATACTGTATGTGGTATATATAATCGTTGCGTTCTAGAAGTAATATAATATTATTAGTGCTTTTTTTTGTGTTGCTTCATCTAGCACATAACAAGGTAGGCAGAGGGAACCTGAGAATCGAGTTTTAAGAGACTCCGTTCAACGTTTCCAACTTTTCGCCGAATTAAGAACACGCTTTGCCTTGTTACCAGAGCAAGACATTGAGAATGTTAAATATATAGACTTTCTCTTTGATTAAAGTCATAAATACAAAATGAATTTACATAAAAGTTAAAAATACACAAAAATGTTTTTAAGAATTTGAACTTAGCAGAATTTTAGTATATTTTTTAACTTCACGCTGTGTTCATATAGAAGTTTACACAGAAGGAACCTGAGAACTTAGTGTTAAGACACTCCGTCCTCTTAAGACTTCCGTTCCTCACTTTCCGGCGAATTGAGGCGTTGCGAACGGAGTGGCGAAAGTCAACGCCGCGCTTTGCCTTATTGCCTAGTATTTTTCTGATCATAAATAAAATTTTAAAATAAGCTTAAAAAATTGTTTCAAAATAATATACAATAATAACTGCTCTGGCGTTGGAAGTCTACCATTAGTAGCTATTAGTAGATTTAATCTATTTTATACACTATACTCATAACTCGAGTATTTACTATAGTATGTATTATCTATTTATATGTAAATACGTGAAGCAAAAACTTTGGATCGCTTTTTCCGAAAACTACGCGGACGGAAGAGCATGAAACTTGACACACTTATAGTTTATATAGAGAAGGAGTGCAGAATGCTAATATTTTTTAAAATAATGCATAAAAAGTATATTAAATTAATAAAATAACTGTTACACACACTACCATGATTTGACATCCGTGGTATATAAAGTGACATATACGTCACTAAGCAATGTGTTATAAACGCCTTTACGGGGACACTAGTATATTTTAAAAATGCCACTCTCATTCGGATAAATTTATAATAAATTTGTATATTTACATTATTTTCATTTCTTTGGTCTGACGAGATAAAATCCGGTGTTGTTTTCCACCACTTAATATGCAATATCTTAAAAACGAGCTATACAGAAAAGAGCGTAAAGCTGTTTTTTTTTTAATTTTCTGAAAATTTCATGCTTCTGTGGATTAAGGTGGAAACGCACAGAGAGAACCTAGTAAGAAAACACTCCTTTCTCCACTTTTCGCCCGTATATGGACATTGCTTGTTAAATGGCAAAACTTACATACATACATACATAGCTTCACGCTGTATCCCGCATATAGCAGGGTAGGCAGAGGAAACCTAGTGTTAAGACACTCCGTTCCCCACTTTCCACCGAATTGAGGCATTGCGTGCTGAGTGGCGGAACTCAACGCCGCGCTTTGCCTTGTTACCAAACCCAGGAAATGAAAAATTCCATTTCCTGGAGTGGGAATCGAACCGACTACCTGTCGCGTTTACAGTCGCACGCTTGTGCCTCTGCGCCACGACGGGCGTTAAAATGTTAAAACGTTGGCAAAACTTATGCGCGCTTTCTCTTACCATAGCGGAGTAACGAAAAAATTGAATTGTGCCCATCGGGACTCATACCTACAACAATCATGCTTAAAGAAATTTATATATTTATATCGTCTCAATATTAACAATCACAGTATAAAAGCTCTGTTCCCATGGTGAGTCGGCTAATCTACGAGCGTCACGTGCTTGGAGCGCATCCAATGTGTGGTATTACCATAATATAGGGCCACGGACAGCAATGCGGCTTCAGAGGCTGTACTCATCTTACCACACGCGAGATGAAATCTTCACTTTACCATTTCTATATATAAATACGTCAAAAATTAAGCAGACGGTGGAGCATGAAACGTGGCATACATATAGTTTATATAGAGAAGGAGTGCAAACAGCTATTTTATTTTTAAGTCATGCATAAAAAGTATATTAACTTAATAAAATAAATGTTACACACACTACTATGGTTTGACATTCATGTTTATATGAAGTGAAATATCCATACATTTCTAAAGACAGCGCGTTGTTAATACTTCAAAGGGGACACTAGTTTAATGCAATAAAAAGCAGGATAGACAGAAAGCATTAAATTTGAAGATTGCAGCTTTCCGTCCAAACTCGTGATATATTGAGCATTAAGCGAGAAACACTGTTCTTTGAGTAGAAATCAAATGAAATGAAATGAATGAAATATAATTAAGATGAAAAGAAATAGATACCCAAAGATAGGAAATTAACTAAAGAAAAAAATATTTTTACTATTAAAAAAATATTATGAATAATCTTCTTTCTTTTTTTTTAGCTTCACATTCTATCCCGTACATAGCAGGGTAGGCAGACGGTATCTGAGAACCTAGTGTTATGACACTCCGTTCCCCAATTTCCGCAGGATTGAATTGTGGAACTCAATGCCGCACTTTGTCTTGTTACTCGCGTTTGTTAGTCGCACAATTGTGTTATTGAGTATTGAGTAGTCTTAGGTAAATTTAAATGAGACTATATATTTTTATTTATTTAACAAACATAAAAAATACATTCCAATTAACCTCTTTTGTTAAACTCGGTTAAAAATAATGTACTTTAAAGGTCATAACATGGAGAAGGGAAAGGTCACGTCGCCAAAACAAGCGACGCTTGAGTAAAGCGAGGACTTATGTGACTTCGGTGTTTATCACTTTTAAGCTCCCAGTTGACATTTCAAAGCTCATTGTTACACAAAAGCTACTGAATGTTTAGGAATGAAATACTGAAAGAATTTACCTAAGAAAAGCTATGACTTTATAATATTTATATAGGTACAATTTTCTTCTTTTTTTAGTTTCAAGCTGTATCTCGCACATTGCAGGTAGACAGAGGGAACCTGAGAACCTAGTGTTAAGACACTCCGTTCTATTAAAATTTCCGTTTCCAACTTTCCGCTGAATTGCGACATTGCGTGCTGAGTGGCGAAACTCAACTCCGCGCTTTGCTTTTTACTAGAGCGAGGAAACGAAAAGAAATACTAATTATTTAATATTTCCATTAAATTTTAATTTGAAGTAACAAATATGTGTACTCGTATAATAAGACCTTTGTGGCGCAGGAACAGCATCTAACTGTTAAGACAGTTTGCTGTGGTTTTGATTCCGTCTAGGAGAAATGATAATATATTAATGATTTTTATTTCTCCGCCCTGGTAAGTTAAAGCGTGGCGTTGAGTTTCGCAAATTAACTATCACTGTCTCGATTTCAGGTGTAAAATGGCACACAGTGTCTTGATGCAGAGGTTGTTTTTAACTTCCTCAACACTATGTAGTGTTAAGCTATGTTTTTTTATGTAAAAAATTAATATATTTTTTAAATAATTTAGGAGGGACATTATAATTCCGAATTTTTCATGTTTGCAGACATCAATGACTTTTTTTTGTACTATATTTATTCATTGCGTTCCACTCATTTAGTGCAAAGATTGGTATAAACAAAATATAATGTAATAATAAGTCACAAGAGATGTAGGAGGAGACCTCTGAATCGAGAACAGCAGGGTCACGTAAAAAGCACGAGGACTCCCTGAAGGGAATGCGTGAAGGGGTTGATGACAAGTGGACGAGATGACCGTACGTACAGGGACCGTAGCTTCGTTTGCTCTGATTTTGAAATGTAAGTCGGGCTACATGAAAACACTAGTTATCATATAAAAAAAGAATCATCAAAAAAGATTCAAGCAGCAAAAAGTTATGCAGTAACACATCTAAAAAATACAAACGAATTAAGAACTTTCTCTATTTTGAAGTAGGTTAAATATATAAAAGATGTGCTCAAATATCAAATGTCATCAAAAAGTTTGTTATTGACAGGCTCGTTATGAAAAACGTATCGAAAATTGGACAAGAATTAAACTCTTAAATAAAATAAATTACATTTATATATTAACTTTTAATTGACATACTTATTATATTATTATTTTGAGATATTATTATATTGATATTATAATATTATATTTGAGATTTGACAAATTATATTTTAGCCGACTTACGAAAACGAGGATGTTCACATTGAACTATTTTTTTATGTGTGTTACCGCACAATCTTTTACTAGGTAAACCATTTTTTTAGCTTCTTGCGGTATCCCGCACATAGCAGGGCAAGCAGACGGAACCTAGGTTCCGTTGTTGAGTGTCTTAAGTTCGTTAAAAAAGAATTTTTAACACTTCCGTTCCCTATTTGCCACCGGATTGAGGCGTTGCGTGCTGAGTGGCGGAACTCAACGCCGCGCTTTGCCTTGTAACCAGAACGAGGAAATGAAAATACTAAATACAATTTCCTGGAGTGGGAATCGAACCCACAATCTGTAGCGTTTACAATCGCACGCTTGTGTTAACCAATTTTGATGATTCTTATTTATATGATAGCTAATGCTTCTGATGTAGTCCCATTCAAATTTATTTAAGTTCTGACGAGTAATTTTTGAGTTTTTCGTAATCAATTTACTATTTAGCGCAATTAATTTTAATCCTAAATCCAATCAGAAAAAAAACAAAACTTAATTTTTTTCTTAAATATTAAACATAATTGATATACAAATTATATTATCATTCCAAGATAAAAATACTAAAAATATATATTTATTTCATTTTATATTTGAGTGAGTGACTTAAATCTGATAAGCTTTATCTGTCGCGAATGAAGTACACTTTATAAAACTAAAATATTTTAAGAGCTAGTTTCAAATTTGAGTACTTAGTCCATTTTCTTCTTTGAAAAAAATTTCAAAAGAAAATACTTTATAAATATGAGTTTTAATATTCTTTCGAACTATAATTTTGAGGTCATCGTAGCGATCCATATTCGGTGGAATGATTAATTAAAATAATTTATTTATTTCAAGGTTCACCAGTAGTTACATTAATACACTTAAAACTGAGACATGTAATACAGCTTAAAGACAATTGTACAACTATATTAAGGTAAACACAAATTGTGACCTTGATACATGTATTTTTAATGGTAATCGTTGAAATTTAACAAAAAAAAGATATTATGATAGTGACAATTATGATGCTTATGATTATTTAATTATTTAATTTAATGGCACTGAAACAGATTTAATTTGTGTGTCTTAATTTTGAATTGAACGTCTAAATTCAAATGATCATATTTAGTATATTTTCATTAGATAAATGTCGGCGTTAAACTCTGACACTCATCACTCAGTCTTGATTTCAAGAAGAACTCGAGGCAGGCATGACTCGGGGAAATGATGATATTTAATTTAATGTAATTATTCTCCATTCTACTCAGACAAATCGCGACGTTAAGTTACACCACTCAATAGCCAATATTTTTATACATACATACATACATAGCTTCACGCTGTATCCCGTAGGGTAGGTAGATAGGGTAGGTAGAGGGAACCTAGTCTTAAGACACTCCGTTCCCCACTTTCCGCCGAATTGAGGTATCGCGTGCTGAGTATTTCATTGCAATTATTCAATATGGTATTCTCAATACAAGCGGAAAGCGTAGAGTGGAATATCTTGCCACTAGTACCACACAGCGGGAGTGCTGCGTAACCTGTAAAGCGTGAAGGAAAAAATGTCTTTAGACCTAAGACAACTTAAAAGTCTTTCTCATAAAGATAATTCATAGAAAATTCCACATATAACTCTAACACGAATATCAGGCAACGCACGATAGTGGAAGAACGCGTAATTTATTTCCCTTGTCGCGATAACGTCAGTGTATTGGAAAACGTCCAAGCGGCCGATGATAATGCGTTAGGACATCGCCGCCCTACACGCCCCCGCCGTAACTCCGCCCGCCCTCGCGCTCTCAGGCCGTCACCGGAAATGAAAACTTGAATTGAATTATCCAATTATTCATATTATTTAGTGTCGGTTACAATTATTGTACAAGATACTTCTCTTTTTTAAATGCAATTATATATTATTTTATTTTTTAACTATAAAAAAATTCTGGATTATTTTTTAACTATAAAAAATAGTAGATCCCAGTCTATCTAATAAAATTTACACGATTATTCTTATTCAATTAGTTTCATTTAAATGTATAAAAATTACGAAAGTACTGAAGTGTATTATGAAACTTTATTTTGCTGTACATTGAGAAATGTACGTTAACAAACATATGTTCTTGTTTTCTTGTCTAGATTAACAAACTGGGTTGAATTTCGCCATACATCATATAATATTACATTATTAAATGAATCTATTTTAACCGAATATATTAATTTACAATTTTTTTATTATTGTATTAGGAACTATCTTTTTGAAACCTGACGTTTTGCATTTTGTAGTACACGATGAGATACTGTGTGTATTCAGGTACACTCTACCTGTAACCGCGGACTATTGTAGTGTTCAAAACACCTAATTTTTAAAAAATTGTTTCCAAATACTAAAATATATGTTAATCAGATTAAAATATTTTCATTTAATATATGTAACAATCAAGAAAATCAAATTTAAAAATATATTAATACATAATACTTCTCTTCGGATAGAAAATGAAGACGAGTAGGTATTTTTAATTCTTTGCTATAAAATATTTAGATTTGCATTACGATAAAAATGATAAAAAGTGCCTTTTCTAAGTGCAATCATCAATTCTACAACACAATGGTCTTAAATCGGAGGCGAAAAGGTCTCCCACAGACGACGGATGTACACACTTTGAGAGGAAATGTATTGAAATAGCGATGAAAGTTG
>JAKGSA010000643.1:107695-150690 GCA_033558755.1 Philaethria dido
TATATATATATATATATATATATATATATATATATATAAATATTTATTTTTATATATTTACTAGTTTTTAGTACGTAGAAACAATTTTTTATAGTACACTAGCTGGTACCCGGTTTCACTCGCACGGTCAATGGCACATCATACTACATACTATAGTGTATAGTGCGTATATACGTTAATTTGAAGTAGCAAAATTTTCAATTCTTTTGAAAAAACAATAATATTTTTTAAATATTTTTATTGTTTGGCGTGAGTAACAAACAAACTTACATTCGCATTTATATATTATTATTAGTAAAGATAAACATTTTCTATGAAAATAAAAAAAAAATATATATAATATAATAATTTCTTCGTTTAAGCTACCCTAGTGTAGAACAAAGTGTCTCTGACTATCTTTATCAGAGAGAATTTAAAATGAAGACAATTCGTTCTTTACTTTCCGCTCAATATCAAATTAAGCGTTAAGCAAAACATACTTATGCGTACAAGAACTTTTCAATCACCAATGACTTCACTAAGGAACCGACCGGCTCGAACAGCAGTTTTGCTGAGAAGAACTGGCGAGAAATTCAATAGATTTTTTTCCATCAGTCATATAAACGAAAACAAAACGAAAAACAGTAATCTCGATCCAAAATCGATATATAGATAGATTATTTTTAATTATTTGCGAGGTGGCTCAAAGTCAAAGGCTCGAGGTCGTGTTCAACAAAAGATGTCGCAAAGTGAACGAAGTGTTTGTTGCAATTACAGCGCCGTCGCCACGACGAGACAATGCACTGGAACTTTTGTTTTATCGACTTTTAATTATAGTCTGGAAATGAAAAATAAAGCTCTATATCCGTAGCAGCGTGTGTACGTTGATAAGTCAAAGAGTATATACAATTTTTTTTGCAGAGGCGTGCAGCTGCACATTATTAATAACATCTATGTAAAGTTTCATCTAGATACGTTTAGTTGTTGTCAAGAAAGTGTGATAAAACACAATCACAACCTTTCACATTTATAAAATCATTAGGGTTAGAAACAAATGGTATACATATTTTTATGTTCAAAAAATCTAGTTTTAACAAAAAAAGGTCAGAGAAAAATTAGTGCTAAAACGCACTGAATTCGAGACTTTGCGTGTTAAGTGGCGGAACTCAATTTCGTGTTTCGTCATACCAGAGCAGTGAAATAAAAATAATTTAAATATACTTCCACTGAATCGAACCCACAACGAATCTTGTTATAGTCGCTGTGCTACTGTGTCATGATGACTTCAAAATTAAGTTAAGTTTAAGATATAAAATATGTACATATATTAAAGTAAAGTTTTACGAAAATCGTTTAGTAGTTTTTGCGTGAAAGAGTAACATCTAACCTCACAAACATTCACGTATAGAATATTAGCACGATTTTAAATAAATAAACTTAATTAGTTATAATAATTTAAATATTCGCATAAAGTCGTTTTAATAAAGTGCGTAGAAACTGTACTCCTAACGCATTGGACCCTCATCCATCATCGGGCATTAACTAAAGTGATTTACACTTTGACATATTTCGATTAGTATCCCACTAAGCCCAGTAGGGCAAAGGATTGAAACGTCTAGTTTTTTAGATAAGTACTAAAAACCTAAATTTTGCTTTAGTCAGTTTAAAACTACTTCGCAATTTAATTACAACGGAGCAGTTATAAAGTATAGCCTATTTATACTTTTTTTCAGTTTTATGCTTTTTCTCATAGCAGGTAGATAGAAAGTAGTGTCAAAACACTCTGTTCGCTTTCCGCCCGAATTCTAGACTGTCTTTCAAGTGGTGGAACTCAACGTCGTACGTTACTTTACAAGTAATTCAAGTATTTGAAAATAATCTTATAAACAAACCAAAAGCGTGAAATTTGAAAAATCTATTTGAGGTCATCGTGGCACAGTGGTACAGTGTCGGACTGTTAACACTATTGAATACAGGTTCGATCCCTACTCGTTGAAATAATCACAATGACAATATTTTAATCTCTTCGCTGTGGTAAGATAAAGCGTGGCAATGAGTACGTAAAGTCTCAAGTAAAAAGGATAAAAGTGGAGTGTATCGGAGTATCTTGACTAAAAGTTCTCTTTGATTATTCTGCTATGATAGAAAAAGCATGAAGCTGTTTAAATATCAAATACAGACATTTTGAAATAGTTCAAATGAATTATGTTCATGACACTCGCGATGAAGATGAATGACATCTCATTTGTCAAAACCTCCCAATACGAGTACAAGCGACACTGTGGGCGAACGTTTATATATAAACATATGCACAAACACAAAAGGTTATATACCTTTTATATAATTGATATTATTTGATATATTGTAATTATAATTTCAAATTATTAATTTTACATAGAAGTTTTAAAAGACATTAGAGGGACATTAATTAATTTTTTGCTCTGGCAAGAATAAACGCGGCGTTTAGTTACGCTACTCAACACGCAATATTTTGAAATTGAAATTTTAACAGGTACGTTTTTGCCTACTCTGTTATTAGCCACAAATACTTGGAACTACAAAGGAGAAAAGAGAAGAAACTGATTAACATTCCATGTATTCTTTGTGATGATGCCGGTATGTGTCGAGGGCATTGCAGAGAGAAGAGCTCGGGGAACCTAGGACTTACGATCCAAGTGTGGGCTTAAGAGGCCCCTTTAAAATGCCTCAACGGTCGCCTCCACTGTCCGAGCTCCCTTCCCTATCTTATCAAATTTGATAAGATCTTAATAATAGATATAGTAACAATAAAACAATTGTCTTTATTTCGTTTTTCTAAATAAATATGTACAAAAAAGGATCAGATGGTACCAATAAGATAATGTCAATTATCTATAGTGTGTCTAGGATCCATATAAACAACACAACATAAAGTACTTTTTAACAAATGTAAAAGCTAGATGATAAAAAACAACTATTTACAATTTTATTTTAATTATATATTATTAGGTGCTATTTTTTGACTACATATGGTATAAAGCGACAACTAAACAACACTAATTTATATACTTACTTTAATAATTTATTTCATTACTAATTAGAGGCCACTGTAACATACAGTGGGGAACGGAGTGTCTTAACACTAGGTTCCCTCTGCCTATCCTGGTATATGCAGGATACAGCGTGATGCTATGTATGTATGTATGTATGTATGTAATATCCATTATATACTAACATAATATATAGATAGCATTTGAATATAAACGTGATGGTAAACATTAACCATCGTGTTTGTTTCATTCCTTCCCTCCTGGATGCATAAAGCACGGCGTTAAATTTCGCCAGTCAACATGGAACGTCTCGAATTCGGGTAGAAAGCGGAGTACTCATTACTTTCAACTAGCTTCTCTCTATCTTGATATTTAAAAAAAAAAGTATTTTTGGATCATCCGTAATATAGCCTAAAGAATTGAAACCATAATTATAAGGTGTATTAGTCGATCACGTCTCAACTATACGTGATTCGAATATTTTAAGCTAAATTATAATGTTTGCCATTTAGACATTCTACGAAATGGATGCTTTAATCTAAAGACGTAAAGTTAGTAATATTTTTATTTCAATATAGAGGTACAAATTCCTTTTTTTCACATTTATTTATTTATGTACGAGTATATAAATGCTTGCGTTAGTGAATAACTGACAAACAAAGTACACACGAAACTACTGGACGTAAAAGGCTCGAATCAAGTATGTAGGCTCTTTGATAATGGGAAAGACTAAGAGAGAATTTGTTGATATTTCTACGAAAACGAGGACAACATTGGGAATTCGCGGAATTCAGCTAGTTTTTAATAAATTATTTAACTAATAATATAATTGTGAAAGACTGTGTGGATATATGTTTGTTACCCTTCTACGCCGAAACTACTGACCGTTTCAGTAGTAGAGATGAAACATTATCGTAATAATAGCTTCTACATAACAATAACACATAGACCACAATTTATAAAGGCTAAATAATTTGACCATAATATAAAAATAATTATTTATTTTAATAAAACTAACAATTTATTTGCCGAAATTTCACAAAATTATTGTTTATTTTTTTGTATTTTTTTTTAACTTTACGCTGTAACCCGCATATAGGGCAGAGGGAACCAGAGAACCGAGTGTTATGATACTCCATTCTCTTTCAACAATTCCGTTCCCCACTTTCAGCCGAATTGAGGCATTGCGTGTTGAGTGGCGGAACTCAACGCCGCGCTTTTGCCTTGTTACCAAACCCAAGAAATGAAAATACTAAATTTTACATTTCCTGGAGTGGGAATCGAACCCACAACCTTTCGCGTTTACAGTCGCACGCTTATACCCCTGCGCCACGACAGGCGTTTACAACATTTTCTTTATTCATTTCATCATATTTTCATTATCACGTACATTTATTTGGTCTATTATATATTTTCAACAAGTATTATTTAATAAGAAACAATAGTAACAGAACATAGGCGGTATTAATTACGAGATGAGAAATGACCTTCTTATTTTCGGAACAGTTTTAGTCACTTTTGCGACAAACTTGAAAGAAATACTTTATAATTAATGATGAAACTACTAGAGAGAACAAACTAAAGTTACAAATAAACTTGAAATACGCTTCCAAATAATAATTTTCGTTCCATCATCATTAGAAATGACTTCTTTACTTAATTGTCTTGAATATTGATGACATTAATAATATTATTTTGATAATATTTAACGTAGTGGGACTTAAACCCGCATCTTTTGGAAATCACCCAAGTTCTCTAGGCACTAAGCTATACGTTCACATACATGCGTCAAAATATGTATAAAAGTGTCATAGTTTTACGAAAAATATTTGTTTCTATAAAAAAAATAGTTTTAAGAATATTTCCAAAAAACTTATGAGAATTTTAAGGTAGCTGGTTCCGAACCCACCTCTCTTGAAAACCATTCAAAAGCGCTAGCCACTAAGCTATATGGTCACGCTGAGTATAATTTTTAATACGTTTTCTAAAAATATTTTTCTTATTTTATGTGTGTTAAAAACTATAAAAATATTGAGGCCATCGTGTGGCAGTGGGAGAGTACCTGACTGTAACCACGACTGATTGTGGGTTCGATTCTCATGGCGTTGAATTCCTTCACTTAACACGTAATGTCTTGGAATTCTGACGGAAAATGGCGAACGAAGTGTCTGAACGGACAGGTTTTTTGAGTAGTCTGCTATGTGAAATAAAATGAAAACCATCAATATATATATATATATATATATATATATATATATATATATATATATATTTTTTTTTTATATATATATATATATATATATATATATATATATATATATATATATAAAACATACTTTTTACATTTAACAAATAGTAGAAATACGCTTCCTTCACATTTAATTTTTGTTCCATCATCATCAGAAATGGCTTGTTTACTTAATTATCTTCATTATTAATGAAATTAATGTTAATATTGTGATAACTGAAGCGAATATGATTGAATCTGTAACGAAATGAACGAGGTACTATGTTGTAGGGAATTTCGAATTTACAATGGCGATTGGCTGAGGGTTCGATTTCAAAAAGAACATTTTTTTTTAACTTGACGCTGTATCCTGCATATCGCAAGATAGGCAGAGGGAATCTGAGAATCTAATGTTAAGACACTCCGTTCTATTAAGATTTCCGTTCCCCACTTTCGGACGTATTGAGGCATTGCTTGTTGAGTAGCGGAACTTAACGCTGCGCTCAAAAAAGAACTTTACATATAGTTTTATAATTATTCTGGCGCTTAGTTTTGCCACTCAGCATGGAATGTCTCAATTTGGGGAAAGTGACCTAGTGTCTAGACACTACGCTTATACAAAATTTACAGTAAACCGCTTGTATATATTCTCCACAATAGCTTTACCTTAAATTTACACATATAAGTGAATATATATAAAAAGAAGCATATCAGGATAGTCAGAGAACCTAGTGTCAAAACTCTCCGTGTATACTCGTAGATAACCGGATTTAATCAAATCCAACAAATAACGTCAATACCCAAGGGCTGGTAAATCCTAATTACCGTATCGGAGGTCTTCCTGCGCTGGTCGCGTTTGCGGTCGCGCTAATTGTGGCCGCATTCCTGTAGCCTGCCCACTGTTACTACGACCAGATATTTGGTTTGCCTGAAATTTATCATGCATTTTAGAAACTATTGACAGATTTAGATTGAGTGACTTAGATCATCTCTATCTCTCATCATCTTGTCAACTATACCTCATTTTTCAACCCTTTCGGTAAAATTTTGAAAAATCCCTGCTTATCAATGCAAGGCATACAAATAACACAACTTAGAAGTTTCAGGTCTCTACGATCAGCGATATAGGTTGTGCGTTGATACATTAGTCAGTCATTCAGGACAAATCATTGTACATGTACATATACCAATATATACATACAACACGGTTCCCACCGGCATACCTTTTTTAAATTACGATAAATTAGTGGCGGAATTACTGGCAGATAAGTGACTCCAAAAAAAAAAACAAAAAAAACGATGTCGCCAAAAAGCAAGCTCAACGAAAATTTGAATGCAAAAAAAAATTATGATCAGAAAAATTAGTGTATACCATCGTCCAGGTCTGACATATATATATACCGGCTTACCTTCTCTAAATATACCGGCTTACCTGTATAAAATTTTCACGCATCGCCCACTGATGATAGATAGTTTTGATCAGTTTTCCTTCTATTTCATAGATCTTTAACATGTACTAACGTAATATAACGTGTTAACAAGTACTATATGACGAGAGAAGTGCAACATGCAACCAAACTATTAAACATACGATCAGATGATAAAATAAAATGTCCCAGTTCATACAGTACTACAGTGGTACGTATTGGCTCATTTGTACGCGTTTGACATTTTACTGTTATTATCAATGATAGTGTATGCCAAATCGCGTAGTAACAGTTCGTTTGGTAAATTTATGGTTTGTACAACATGATGTTGCTTTTGGGGTTAAGATTGTGACGAATTGTGGAATGATTTAAGGGAACTAGTTAGATTTTCTTTCTTTTTTTTTAAATAAATAGTTTTTAAAACATTTTCAGTATGAGAACGTAGCAGAATTCAAACCCCCGTCCTTGGGAAACCATTCAAGCCAACACTAAGTTTTACGTTCACGATTCGTTAATTTTTGTTAACGTTTTCTAAAATTGTTTTTTTTTTTATCCTGTATGTGTGAACAGTAACAAAATTAAAAGGGTATTTTTCAGTTTGTATGATAAAGTTAGGTTTTGAGTTTTATGATTTTTTTTTAAATTTTTATTTCTATGATACAATTATTTTCAAATAATCGTCAAATTCATGTATCTCTTATATTAATGACCTTCGGGAAAGTTTTAGTTTATTGTTTATCTGTCATTAAATTAATATAGTTAACCAACGTAGTTTTGTTAACATAGATTCATATTTTTAAAACCAATAAATCAATTGGTAATAGATTTATGACTTTTAGATTGATCTATTGAACGATATTTTCACTTCAGTTCTGTGTAAAATCAACATACTGTGAAAATATCAAATTTTTCGTTGTAACTTTGAGTTGGAATGAGTCCGAAAGGAAAATAAATAAATAAATTCCTGGAAAAACTGAAATTGTGCACTTATTTTCACTAAAATGATAATTTTGCAGCTTTACGCTATTTCTGTCGTGGCGCAGAAACACAAGCGTGCAACTGTAAGTGCGTCAGGTTGTGGGTTCGATTCTCACTCCAGGAAATGTAGTATTTTTATCTCCTGGGTCTGGTAACAAGGCAATGCGCGGTGTTGAGTTCTGCCACTCATCACGCAATGTCGCAACCCGGCGGAAAGTGGGGAACGGAATTGTTGAAAGATAACGGAGTGTCTTAATACTAGGTTCTCAGGTTCACTCATTCTGCCGACTCTACTAAATACGGGATACAACGTGAAGCTAAAAAAAAGAGAGACATTATATTTACTACCGTTAAATAAAAAATAACATAATATAAATATTACTATTCCCGCGAGTGGGAATAGAACCCACAACCAATCGCGTTTACAATCACGCCACGATGGCCAAAACTTAAACGATAATTACTTACAAATTATATTTATTCAGTAATAATAAAATTGAACATTGTTTTGTACAAAGAAAGCGAAATAGCATTATCTGTTTCGGAATTTCCGATAAACTATGCGAGATTGCATTTTTGTCTTTTAAAAGGATTTTGCCATTTTTATTTATCGCATCCATAACATGGGGATCGTTTTGCAAGAAAATTGTTAATTATATTACTTTAAAAATAAGACTAAAGTAAGAAGAAGGTGACTTTAAAGAAAAGATAATGCACTAAAAATTACAAATATTAATATGATTAAAAATTACGAATAGCTCAAAAACTGCTCGTCAGATCTGAACCAAATTTAAATACACTAGCTGTCACATAACAATAACATCGTCTATATGAACGTTTTGTAAGGAAATTGTCAATGATATTATTTTAAAAATTAGATTTTAACACAACATAAAACCGAATTCAAAGAAAATACATTACGGATAACTCAAAAACCATTCATCAGACCTTAACTAAATTTAAATAAAACCACATCAAAAGCACTAGCTATCATATCACAAAAGAAACATCAATACATTATGAGGTATAACATACATAAAAAAATACAATCGAATCGAATCGTCCTTTTTTGAAATCGATTAACAAGGACCGTTTTTCAAGACTCCTGTCACGTTATTATTTTAAAAATGCAAGAGAACATTATCGGAATTCGTTCCATTCCCGATATAATTGACAACAAATTGAAAACGATGAGACTTGCAACTCTTTTGTTTTCGTTCGAAGCATCGCTAATAAATTGTGCTGTTTCGAAATTTTAAGCTCTCTGTCTCCTATGTTTTCCTATATTAGTATAAAAGGAAAGCTTAAAGCTGTTTAAGTTTTAAAATGTCCTTCCTATTTATCGAAACAATTGATATGAGAAATATGAACAAATTTTTATGAATATAGAATTACTGGTCTCAGAAAAAAGTGCTCTATATAATCTATATGTGCAAACGATTAGTTTATTTTTAATTAGTTATTATTCTGGTAATTCAAGTCAAAGCATTAAAATCCACCACTCAACGAACAAAATCAGTGTATCACGTGAAATGCTAGTAATTCCTTATCTTAGAAATACATTTCTTTTTTGTAGCTTCACACTTTTATAAATATAGTAAGTAGTAGTCAAAGAGCCTGTCGCCTGTCGTGGCGCAGAGGCACAAGCGTGTGACTGTAAACGCGACAGGTTGAGGGTTCGATTCCCACGCCAGGAAATGGAAATTTTCATTTCCTGGGTTTGGTAACAAGGCAAAGCGCGGCGTTGAGTTCCGCCACTCAGCACGCATGCCTCAATTCAGCTGAAAGTGGGGAACAGGACGGAGTGTCTTAACTCTAGGTTCCCTCTGCGGGATACAGCGAGAAGCTATGTATATATGTATGTAGTCAAAGAGAAACTAGAGTCAAAACACTCCAGTTCGAAATTAGAACATAATAAGTTAATTGGCGGAACTTAACGCCGCTATATCTTATCACAAATTATTCAGAACAATATTCACAAAAACCACTCAAAGTGAAATAAAACACGTATAATATTTCCTCGTACACGAATCCCGCTGTAAAATTGGGATGAATTTTAAAACGGTAAAAGGTAATAATTTTTGTCATCAGTATTTCGCTGAAACGATGATTGTTTACATGCGTGTCATATAGCCGTAGTTATTACTATAACCATTTGTTTTTACTGTCGAAAACCATCATGTTATATCTGTATACGGTCCAAATAGATTCATAAGTACAGTTGTATACAATTATTTAGATTTTTTTCTTTTAACTTCATGCCGCATTCCGCATATGACAGGAGAGGCAGAGGGAACCTGAGAACCTAGTGTTAAAACACTCCGTTCTCTTTCAACAATTTCGTTCATCATTTTTCGCTGGAATGAGGCATTGCGTGCTGAGTGGCGGAACTCAACGCCGCGCTTACCTTGTTAGAATAAATGAATAATAAGTTAGAATAAAATCAATTTTCGTTTCCTGGAGTGGGAATCGAACCCACAACCTTGTGGCTTGTGCCCCTGTGCAATGACCGGCGAGTTTTTTTAGATATTGGTAGGTATTTGGATTGCTTTGTTGTATTAATAAATTAATTAAAAAAAAGTAAAACAAACACTGACAGTGAAAATGGATTTTAAATAACACTAAAACGTTCGAAGCGCCATAATAAAAGAACTGAGTTGAAAAGTATGCATTATCGATCAATCTATTTTTTACGCCTAGTACAGATACATCATATTTTTCAGTTTCACGCCTATTCTCGCACAGTGGAATAGTAAGACAGTATCAAGACAATCTGTTCTTCGACATTTAACCGACTTTAAAATGACTGCAACTTGGACTGTAGTCTTTGTGTATTCCTCATAACTTTTTACTGTGTGAACTAATACTGATGATTCTCTTTTTATACGATAGCTAGCGCAACTGATGTGGTCCCCATTTAAATTTAGATGATATCTGAAAAGTAGTTTTTGAGTTATTCGTACTTTTTAGTACATTTTTTTAAAGTCGATTTTCTGTTAAAATCTTTATTAGTTGAAAATTGTCAAACATAGTTTAATAATAAACTTTAAATTATTATTATTTCATACATACATACATTAATTTAAAAATATGTAAAACTAGTTAAAAATTGAAACATTCCTCTCGCCGTCATCCACTTACCAATACATTGATGTAGCTGTAATAAATCGTTCACTTGAACACCGACTTGTACCGCCAGCATGAAAATCTAATCATATAAATAATATATATTTTTTTTATTATTAAAAATGCTAAAAAAGCCATTGTAGCACAGTAACGCTTTAAGCGATAGGTTGTGGGTTCGAAATTCCTTATGGGTATAGTTATAATATATGTTAAAAATTTACATTTCCACACTGTATTAAACAATGCGCGGCTGTTGTTTTGTTGCTGCTAGTACGCAATATTTTAATATATGATTTCAGAAAGAAAGTAGAAGTGTTTTCATATTTTGTTTGGTGGTAGGAGGTTCTCCGTCTGGCTCGCGACCACTATCATGTCAAAGACGAACCGCCAAATATCTTATGATGTGTTCCGGTTCGATGGCATGTAAGCCAGGTTTTCCCCTTTCCCACTCATCCTTTCCCCAAAATGTGGTGGTTCCGATAGCGGACTACTACATTATCCTCCCTTTCCATCTGTATCCTCTAGGTTGGCAACGCATCTAGTACATCTCTTGTGTTGTAGATGTTCATGGGCGAAGGTAACCACTTACCATCAGGCGGTCCTTTGCTCGTTTGCCATCCGGTATCCATAAAAAAAAAAAAAAAAAAAAAAATATTAGGTTCACTTTGAATACTTTGTTTTGTTGGAAAAAGTCTAATGCTGAAAAACAGAGAGAGAGTTATAAGTAAAAACTCCTCTTTAACCGAACGATATAAGTAGCTATTTATTTAAACATATTTTAAATAAATAACACAAATCTATTTATATTTGCGATGGCCCACCGTTTCCCACACAATGTTTCAATTTACGATGGAAAGCGGAAAAGGATTTTCTTCATACTTTTTTAACTTTAGCAAAATTGTACAAATGATAATCCTTATAATTATCTTAATACTCTAGAGCTTTAATTAAACATACAATTTAATATAATTTTTATTAAATAATATACAGAAAAAAAAATTATCTTATACATAAAACTTACTAGAAAAATTGCTCACATGACTCATAGATATGTTAGTATTTGTAATTTAAAACTACACGTTAGTAGTGTCAAGTAGAGTAAAGATACCTTACGTACACCGGTGGCGTCAAATTGTAACCGAATACGAACGATTTACTGCGAAATCCTATTTAAAGACAGACGGTGTCTTGCGTCATGTAATCCTATTCTTACTTTAAGTTAATAAACTTATAAGAAAGTCAATAATATTATAATTTTAACAAAAAGAGAAAATCGATTTTAATTAAAATCACCTAAAAAGTGCACATAAATGTAAAATTACTCGTCAGATTTCAACTAAATTTAAATGAAACTATATCAGAAGCATTAGCTATCATATTAAATAAAGAATCATGAAAATTGGTTCACCCAGTAAAGAGTTATGTAGTAACACACAACCACGTAAAAAGATAAAATTAATTTATGTGTGTACAATTGACATACATCAGAAGTTTAACGAGGGAATCGAACGAATAAAGAGTGTCAGGGACGTTACGAATTACTACACAAAGAGAAAATCGACAATATGAAATGTTCAAATGAGAAGTATTAGCTATCATTATTGGTCCATCTAGTAAAAAGTTATGCCGTTAAATAAATAAAAAAGTAAGTTCAGTTGAAATGAGGATCTCCTTCTCTTTTGAAGTCGGTTAAAATATAGAATATGTATTCAAAAATTCTAACTTCTTCATAACGCCTGTCGTGACGCAGAGGCACAAGCGTGCGCCTGTAAACGCGACTGGTGTGGATTTGAGGCACACTCCAGGAAATGTAAAAGTTTAGTATTTTCATTTCCTGGGTTTTGTAACAAGGCAAAGCGCGACGTTGAGTTCCGCCACTCAGCACGCAATGCCTCAATTCGGCGGAAAGTGGGGAACGGAGTGTCCTAGCACTAGGTTCTCAGGTTCATTCTGCCTGACCTACTAATTGCGGGATACAGCGTGAAGCTAAAAGAAAAATTTTAAAACATAGTATAATACTTATAAACTTTCCGTCTGTCCGTACAAAGTCCGGAAAAAGGGAAATTGGGTTTTTTGATAAAACTGCCGATTCTCGGCGACGGTTGAGATATTTGTGGGTAGATGTATTTCTGGCGAATTAAAACTTGAATGCGATGTTTGCGGGACGCTCTCCCGTGACACTTATTAAATTGCTATTCTATAGACTCTATTATATGGTGGTTTGATGGGTGGGAGATTTTAGGCAAGCTTTTTATTTATTGTTAATTTTTTGCAGCTTCATGTTATATTTTTCATCTAATATGGAACTCTACCGAGTACATCTGAAATCTGAAAATAATTTTGAATTCGTTAAGTATTTTATTTAAACTATGTCTGTCATTATTCTTGGCTCTGGTGAGACATAAAGTGGCGTTTTGGCCGCCATACAACTTAATATTTCTTAGCTTCGGAACATAGAGAACGGAGTGTCTTAACACTAGGCTCTCTCTACACTTCTAGCTATGGGATTAAGCGTAAATTTGTTTTGCTATGACTGAAATGTGTTAATTCCATCATCAGGCTATAATTTTATTATATTAGGACACTCTAAAGTAAATATTGGAGAATGAATTCATGTCACTACGAATTCGTGTGGAAAGAGGAAAACAGAGTGTTTTGACACTAGGATCACTCTGTCCACTTTTCTACTTAAACTAATAAAGTTTTAATCATATTTTATTTTATTGAAAAACCGCAAACAATTCTTCTACTAGTAATTAGACACTAGTAGTTACAATATTGTAAAGAACAGATTATTTCGATGTTTTTCGCAACAAAGTAGGTCATGAAAACGTAAATGTTTTACTCAGATGTTTTTGTGACGTGAGTTATAATGCTCTACCTGTGCCAAATTTTAAGTCGGACAGCTTTAGTTTCTATTATGAGTGAAATAACGATATGGATTATCTTTTATGTTAGAAACTCTGGCATTCTGTTATAGTATCAAAATGAAATTATTTTTGACATTTATATTTAAAAAAAAAAACAATAAAATGCTCAGGTTGTTTTGGGCACGTTGAAAGGATAAGTGACAAAAGAATGGTAAGAAACATATACCATATGAAAGTGACTTACTTCAGAACATGAGAACAAGTTGGAGGTAATTTATGAAGAGGTTGACATGAAAGTGGCGAAAGAATTTATGCATTGTCAGTAGCTTTTGGCGCTCCGTTCTCTCGCTAGGAATAAAGTGTGAAGCTAATAGAACAATAAAATATGTACTAAATACTTAACACCCAAGTTTCTATTAGATCTACTTAGCAGTTCCTGTGATCTGAATATACACTTTACACTATTCCGCATAGCAAGTGAGAAAGCCTAGTGTCAAAACACTCCATTCACCGCTTCCCATCTGGAATCGAGTCTTGCGTAGAATGGCGAAACTCAACGCCGCGTTACGTCTTACCACAACAAAGAATACACTTCATGTTATAAAGGAATTTTTAAAAATCCAATACATTTTATATTTTTCCGGATAAATCGATATAAACACTGAACGATAAAATGTTCCTTCACAACATCTGATAAAATAGTTATCATTATGAATATATTTAGTAAACAAAAGCGTTTATACGAACTCGAGGCTGTTTTATATAAAGTTTACTCTTCAGTGTCGTTACTTGCAATCGTCCGATATCGGCGTTATTCCAGCTACTGTACAGATATGATAATATAACTGTTCTCTATTAAATAGTTAAGATAGCGTCTGTAAATGAGATTGGTTGTGGGTTCTATTCCCACTCGGGGTATTATTTATTTATTTATTTATTGATCCACCGACGCTTGTTTACATACAAATAACATATTCAGTTGTTGTTAGCATACGAGAAAAATATTTTGTACGTTTTCTAAATATGTTTTTCCATTTCTAAGTGTGTTAATCACACACTTTAAAACTGTAAAAAAATGTTGGGAATTTGCCTGCTTCTAACTTACATAAAAAAAAAAGTAATTATCATATAAAGTTTACTCTACGGTGTCGTTACTTGCAATCGCCCGATATCGGTGTATCGTTAGATGTTATTCGTGCTACTGTACAAATATGATATGACGGTTCTCTATGAAGTACTTTAGTTTCCTATACTGTTTAGCCATTGTGGTATGTAGGGCAGAGTCCGACTGTAAGCTTTGGTAAGTTGGTGGCGTTGTGTTCCGCCAACTATCTCGTCCGAACGGAATGTTGAGATTGCAGTATCCTGACCCGATAGTAGGTTCTCTCTCTCCTTGCAATGCAGGAAAAGGCTTGTAACTGAAGCAATAACAAAAGTATAATTATTTTAAATTAAATAGACACTATTATTTTCCTTTAAAAAATTTTTAAAAATTTAATTATTTTTCAAAACAAATGCACTTGTATCATCAAAGTTTAATATTTGAATGTAACTATAATATTTCCATAGTACAATATAATCTCTGAGCCATTCCTTTGATCACAACATCGTACAACTTCAGCGTACATCGATAAGCAAACTTTAAACAAGTGTTGTAGTTTGAAATAAGCGCAGTACAATTGATTCAGATTTACGTACTTATAAACTTATTTATTTGTTTTTAATATTTTTATAGTGATAAGAAAAGCCAAGCAAACCAAGCCTTCCAAACATAGCAGGATTTAAATTCGTACCTTTTGGAACGCCTGTTGTGGCGCAGAGCCACAAGCGTATGACTGTAAACGCCACAGGTTGTGGGTTCGATTCCCACTCCAGGAAAAATAGAATTTTTAATTTCCTGGGTTTGGTAACAGGGCAAAGCGCGGTGTTGAGTTCCGCCACTCAGCACGCAATGCCTAAATTCGGTGAAAAGTAGGGAATGGAGTGTCATAACACTAGGTTCTCTCTGCCTACCCTGTTATATGCGGGATACAGCGTGAAGCTATGTATGTATGTATGTACCTTTTGGAAACGGTTCAAACGCTCTGGTCACTAAGCCATACGTTCTATCCACCTAAGTGGAAATTCTTATCCGCTTGATACAATTTATTTAAGTTGTTAGCATCTCCTCATAGCCTCATATATGATAGCTTCACGCTATATCACGCACATAGCAGGGTAGGTAGAGAGAACCAGAGTACCTACTGTTAAGACACTTCGTTCTCTTAACAATTCTTTTCATCCCTTTCCGCCGACTTGAGATAATGCGTGCTGAGTGGCGGGACTGAGCACCGCGCTTTGCCTTGTTTCCGGAACGAGGAAATGAAATTACTTAATATTATTTAATATTTTCATTTTCTGGAGTGGGAATCGAATCCACAACCTGTCGCGTTGGCAGTCGCTCGCTTGTGCCTCTGCGCGACGATAGGCAAGAAAATAAATTTCTCTCCCCAAAAAAGTATAAATAACAACCAAAAAACATACTAACATATAAATTGCAATAAGATTTGAGCGTCATCCAACAACGTCACCGGAAACGGGACCGTCCGTCTCAGAAGCTTCGCGGCCAAATCGAGTTTTTTCATACACAGTGAATGAAGACAGTGTCTCAAACGACACTTTTGGCGTTACACCAAGAATTGCTTAGCTTTTTTATATGGCAACCGGAAATGGTTACATCGAGTATATATGGTTATGTGGTTGTTTTATTTGTTTTAAGCTGATTTTAGCTAAATTTATGATACAAACGTTGAGGCAATTGTGACACTGTCAGACAGCGTCTGACTATAAACGCATTTAGTTGTTGTGGGTTCGATTCTCACTCTCTCTGACAAGACAAAACGCGACGTTGAGTTCCGTCACTTAGCATGCAATGTCTCGAATTCAGGCGGAAGGTAGCGAACGGAGTGTCTTGACACCAGACCCCCTCTAACTATTTTGCTGTGCGGGGTAAAGCGTGAAATTTATTTTATTTGCTTTAAGTTGATGTATTTCAGCTATGTTATATACTAGATAATACCTGCGGCTTTTAGTCAATGGAAATTAACTGTAAGTTCATCTTACATTATACATGAGAATGATCTCTGCATATATGCAATGTCATTGAGGAAAAGTTAGGAATAAAACGTTTTTAATATTAAAATAGCAAGTTTACGCTTTATCCCGCTTTATAGTTAGAGTAAACGCAGTGTCAAGACACTCCATTCTCCACTTTCAAAAAATTAAAAATAATTTCAATAATCACTTCCCCGAGTAGGAAATTACAATCAATCACTTATAAGTCAAATGCTATCCTACTGCACCATGATGATCTTAAATCGGTATATTAATATTTTTTTTCTTTTAACTTCACACTGTATCCCGCATATAGCAGGGTTGGCAAAGGGAACCTGAGAATCTAGTGTTAAGACATTCCGTTCTCATACAAAAATTTCGTTCCCCACTTTCCGCTGAATTGAAGCATTACGTTGTTAGCATCTCCTCATAGCCTCATATATGATAGCTTCACGCTATTTTTTTTTTCTTTTCATCCCTTTCCGCCGACTTGAGATAATGCGTGCTGAGTGGCGGAACTCAACGCCGCGCTTTGCCTTATTACCAAACAAAGAAAATGAAAATACAAACATTTTGTGGAGTGGGAATCGAAACCACAACTTATCGCGTTTACAATCGCACGTTGTGTCTCTGCGCCACAACAGGCGTCTAATACTATTTATGAGGGTTATTAAAATCTTCAGCAATATTTGGCTCAAGCATTCCAAGTAACATTTCTGAGAACTCCTCAGACTCAACGATGCTTGTCCAAACATCTTGTAATAAATAATACTTAATATCTTTTCGTTTTATTTGTTTTGCTACAAGTGGAACTGAATGAGAAATGCCTAAGAACGTATACTTTATTCAATCATTTATAAGTTATTATGAGACCTTCGTGGTGCAGTGGCTTCTGTCTGTAAAAGATAGGTTGTGGCTTCAAATCCCTCTTATGGGTTTTTTATTTCATAGTATCCAAATTATTTCACCACTCTGGTAAGACAAAGCGCGGGGTTGTCCCGAAGCTTCGTCAATCAATACGAAATATCTCAACATCGGGCAGAGAGTAGAGAACGGAGTGTCTTAACTCTAGGTTTTTTTTAATACTCTACTTTATGGGATGAGGAGTGAAGCTAAAAAATTTTTTTTTACCTTTAGACTGATTTTGTTGATTACTTTAAAATAGTAATATATCTACCCTATAATTAAAAATCTCAATATCTAATCATATTTAACAAATTGCATAAGCATTAAGCAAGTCGAATTATCAACTTTTCACAAACTTTAAAAATATATGTAAATTATTCCTAAAGTTGTTCAAGAGATATTCCTGTACTTTCTACTAGAAAGTAAGTAGGCAAGTGGTCTCTGGTACACTTAAAATGATGTCGTCGTGACTTTCCATCCGAATTCAAGGCATTGCGTACAAAGTGGTGGAACGCCGTATTTAGTGTGATCAGAGTGGAGGAATAACCTATAAAAATCCGATAATAACGAAAACATTTAAATACCAATTCACGTGAGCCTGACAAAAACTTTAAAAATATATGTAAATTATTCCAAAAGTTATTCAAGCGATATTTCCATAGTTACCATCGCCAGTAGAGTCACTGGTACATTCAGGTCGTCGTCAGGTAGAACACCATTCAGCGCGCGGATGTGATTTGAATAATTGAACTAGTTCCCAATCGAAGTTCTTTTGATTACATTCTACTAATGAAAATGTTCGGCAAATGTAGAGTTCTGCGTTTAATACTAGTACGGATACCGGAATTAGAAATGTTTATTGGTTTTATGTATGATTTGTTATAATTTTACATACATACAAATATAGCTTCACGCTGTATCCCGCATATAGTAGGGTACCTAGAGGAAACCTAGTGTTAAGACACTCCGTTCCCCACTTTCCGCCGAATTAAGGCATTGCGTGCTGAGTGGCGGAACTCAACGCTGAGCTTTGCCTTGTTACCAAACCCAGGAAATGAAAAAATCCATTTCCTGGAGTGGGAATCGAACACACAACCTGTCGCATTTATAGTCGCAAGCTTGTGCCTCTACGCCGCGACAGGCATAAAAATACAATCGAATTAATAACCTTTCCTTTTTAAATTGGTTAAAATTATGACCTAAATGCATAGCAACTGCGTCCTTTTTATTATCTCTGCATATTCTACTTGTTTTCGTCTTAGCCATACTTATATCCCTTTTTCTTTACAAACTGCAATTATGTTAATTGTGTAATTGATAATACTTTAAAACTTCTCGGTTAATATTTAAGATAAACGGATTTAAATAACTAAATATATGAGCCTAATTAATATGAGGCCTTTGTAGCGCATTTATTTTTATGTGCGTTAACGCATTTTTTTACTAAGTGAACCAGTTTTGATGTTTCTTTATTTATATGATAGCTAATGCTTTTGATGTGGTCCCATTTAAATTTAACTAAGATCTGGCAAGTAGTTTTTGAGTTATTCGTAATAATCTGAATTTTATTTGAAGTCTGTATTCTTTTGTTTGTTAAAATATTAATTATTTTATTACTTAAATATACTATGACATTATACACATGACCCGTGCGCTTTTGCTTTAGGCCATATCGGACTGCTATATATTCTATGGCTACAATCTACAATACTTATACACCGTTAAGTTGCGTCACTAAACATTAACAAAGTCGTGTTTTTTCGTTTATAAGGCAAATAGTGAATATTTTAAGATTTCTACTGACTAATAATTAATTTAAAATAGCGTACCCACTGACGCGTTGACAACGCGATTTAATGTATTTTTTATGCATTAAAAAAAATACCCTGCGGTCTCTCGCTAAGTAAACTATAAGTGTGCCAAGTTTCATACTCCTCCGTCCGCGTAATTTTCGTAAAAATGGGTACAGAGTTTCTGCTTGACGTATTAATATATAGATATAATTATTCCCGTACCACAAATTGAAGCCACAACCACTCGCATTTACATTTATACACTGTTCCACCTCACCACGATGACCTCAAACAAAGAAATTCGAAGATAAAAAGACTCAAGAGAGACAAGGTCCGTCGGATAAGTTTTTAAAAGATATGAAAGTTACAACACAGTTGAAAATTATTTCGTCATTAAAAGTCACGTCTTTCTGTTATCACTCGCTTTACTGATAACAGTACAAGTACTTTTTCTTCCATAATTTAAGTTTTCTTTGGAAATTAAATAATGAATAATTAAAATTATATTATACTAGATACTTATAGTTATATTATCGTCAAATTACACTAAATCTTTATAAATTGTAGTCTATATGTTATACTGATAACTATATTAATGTAAAGTTTCATCTAGATCCGTTCAGTAGTTTTTGCGTGAAAGAGTAACAAACACCTAATTAACCTCACGATTTTTTGCGTTCTGCCAAAATTCTAGACATTACGTGTTGAGTGACGTAACTCAACGCTGTCTTTTGTCTTACTAGAACGAGGACAAAATTTATTTTAATACAATCATATCCTCGACTGCCGAGGAGGAATCGAATCTAGAAAGATTGAGTCTACAGTGAGACACTGTCCTACTGCACCACAATGCTTTAAGGTGTGTTGAAGTAAGGTTTTATCAAAATCTGTCCATCCATCTTCACAAGTATTTTCGTGAATTCTGCCAAAAATCGAGACAGCGTGTTGAGTGTCGTAACTCAACGATGTCCCTTGTCTTGTTAAATTGGGAAAATGAAAATAATACATATTCTGGAATCGAACCCACAGTCATCGCGATTTCACTAAGACGCTGTCCCATTACCTAAATACGTCGCGTATATTTTACATTAAACTTTTAGTTCCCTCAAAAACTTACCATATTTTGAATTAGTCCCAAAAAAACATAAACTATTTCCAGCTTGCAGCGATTTTCAGCAATTTTCAGTTTTTATTTTATCTCTTTAAATTATGGTATGTCTAGCTTTAGCGAGGCGAGCTTTTTTAAATATTTAGTTCTGTATTCGGTATTTGCGAACTTTTCCGGCGAAAGAGCATAAGAGCTTTTATATCGTTACAAAAAATATTTTTTTTGTTGTTGTATGTTTGTTTGAAGCCAATATTTGTCGGAATTGTAACTGGCTTGTAGTTTGCAGTTTCAAACGAGCTTCGATCAAAATTAAATTTTTGATCTATATTTTTTATGACTTCAAGCTGTGTCCCATATATAGAGGGTAGTTGACGAGAACCTAGTGACAAGACTCTACGTTCACCGCTTTCGCCCGAATTCGGAACATTACATATTAAATGACGGAACTCAACGCCGCAGTAAGACGCCGTTCTACTTCAACGCTTTGTTAAGTGAAATAAACAATACTAGTAAGATATTTTTTATCGTATTGGTATATATTTAAAGCAGATTTTATTTAAGTTTCAATTTTTGATTCACAAGAATTCTTTCAAAGTTAAATTTCTTGAGAATCATTAGCAAATCGATGAAACGAAAATGCGTCACGGTAAACAAACATTGAATTATCATATAGGACTTAGTCAGCGACAGAATGAGATAGTAAATATATTACATAGTATTTATTTGTTCGAAGAAGATCGAAGATATTATGTATCCTATATAAGCAATATTTTAAATTGAAGTATAAAGTATTGCTTAAATTTAATAAAAAACATATATAAATAAAATAAGCGTTACAATTATCCTAATATTCCTGTTACTCTACATTCATCTCATTCTTTCGTAAACTACTCCTGCCGTATGTGAATTCCAAATACACACTTTTTTATTTAAGACAGCATGCATAAAACTTACAACAAACTTAAATTACTATGTGACGACACAAAAGAACTAGTCACAATTTCTGTTCACTTAGTTTCCTTGTTTCCACAACTTACAGCTACAGTTTGTCTCAACTAAACTAAGAAAATATATTAAGTATTACCTTATATACATACAAACATACATACATAGCTTCACGCTGTATCCTGCATATAGCAGGGTAGGCAGAGGGAACTTAGTGTTAAGACACTCCGTTCCCGACTTTCCGCCGAATTAAGGCATTGCGTGCTGAGTGGCGGAACTCAACGTTGCGCTTTGCCTTGTTACCAAACCCAGGAAATGATAAATTTCATTTACTGGAATGCGAATTGAACCCACAACCTGTCGCATTTACAGTCGCACGCTTCTGCCACTGCGCCACAACAGCCAGACCAAGAAAAACCGTGAAACTTAAAAAAATACTATATTATCTGTAGAAACAACAAAACCGAAAAGGAAAAATCTTTTAAGTAACCATTATAATACTTAAATATTAAGAAAATATTCATAACCTATTATCTTCCAGACTTCAATACCCGAGATTACTTATCTATTCCAATAGTATCTCTAATATGATCCTTTCAAACAAATATTAAATAATATATCATTTATATAAAAATAACATATAATTTTTGGCTGTTACTACGAACGGTTGATGTATATAAGATATAAGATTATAACAAAAAAAGAAAACCGACTAATAAAATGCACTAAAAAGTACAATTATGACGAATACCTCATAAACTAATCGTAACTATATTTAAATAGGAACACATCAGAAGAAGTAGTTATCATATAAAAAAATAATTATCAAATTGGTTCACCCAGAAAAAAGTTATGAAAAGTAAAAAAATACAATCCAATTGATATATTTCTTCTTTTTTGATATCGGTTAAAAAGACAACATTTTATTGTATTATTTCAAAGGTTTTCATTTGGGTTATTTGCAATTAGTATAATTCTACAGTAGCATTTCAACCTAGAGGCCATCGTATTTCAGTAAGACAGTGATTTAATCTAAACACAATTGGTTGTGGATTTGAACCCTACTCAGGAGAATAATATGAAAATTAATTTCGTTTTCACGTTCTCGTACGACAAAACACGGTGTTGAATTGCGCCATTTTACACGCAAAGTCTTGAATTCGAACGGAAACCGGTGAACAGTGTCGCGACACCGCTTCTTCTCTACCTATCCTGCTAAGCAAAAAAAAAAAACGAGAAGTTTAAACCAATAATAAACTTGGCTCACTTAATTAAAATATTGACGAAAGTATCGTATCGAAATTCCTTCCACGAAAATCTTAAATAACTAAGTAAAGCGATTCCCAGTATCGCAAACTATTACGTTGGCAGGAATACCGAACGAACCAGTATTTGCTGTCATAAATTTATTTTATTAGGGATACACCAATATTTTTAGTTATTTAATTTTCCTCATTTTGATAAGATAGAGCGCGGCGTTGTGTTCCGTCACTCAACAAGCAGTATGTCAATTTCTAGCGGAAAGTAGAGAGTGGCAGGAATACAGAATAAACCAGTACTTATCGTCATAAATTTATTATTTACTAGTGTCCCCATTGACGCGTTAACAACGTTAATAAACATGGATGTCAAACCATGGTAATGTGTGTAACATTTATTTAATATATTTTAATATATTTTTATGTATTATTTAAAAAATATATTATCATTGTGTATTCCTTCGCTATATAAACTATAAGTGTGCCAAGTTTCATGCTCCTCCGGCCACGTCATTTTTGTAAAAATGAGTACAAAGTTTTTGCTATATGTATTAATATATAGATTAACGATCTTAACCAGTGAGTCTTAAGATGCTGTACTCACATAATGAGTGGTGGAGTGAGATGAGTCGTGGCCTACTTCCAGCTCCGGCACTCCAGCCTTGGAACATTTAAATATTACTTCTAATGTGCTATATAATATATTATAATGCTCGAGTGTTGTTAACGGTATAAAAATCTAACAGACTGGGTTGTTTTAACTTCACGCTATATCCCGCACATAGCAGGGTAGTCAGAGGGTACCAAGAAGCTAGTGTTAAGACACTCCGTTCTATTAAGATTTACGTTCCCCACTTTCCGCCGATTTGAAATAGGGGTGTCTGTTAGGTTGGGGTTCGATATCATTTGGGACAATATTTATATAACGGAACTTTGGACTATAAAATTCTAGTTTTTTCCTTTTCATAGGAATTTCGGGTAATCCTCTCTCACTACTCCCCTACTCTCCTCAAGCCGTCGGAACTGAAAGATATCTTTGCCTGCATTTGCCATACAACAGTAGATAAATGTAAATAATTTAAATATAATTATTTCTTCTTCATCAGTCTTGGTTTTTAAATTATTAGAACTTCTCCGTTCTGGTAAGATAAAACGCGGCGTTAAGTTCCGTATTTCAACCCGCAATGTCTCCAATTTGAGAAGAAAGCAGAGAACGAACACACAAACACCCACCCACAAACGAACACCCACCGGAAACGGAAAGAAGCGTGAAGCAAAAAAAAAGAGAGGTATTACGGGACACCCGGATGGAAAGAAGTTCATTCAACAAATAATCGTCGCGATACCACACTGTTTAATGTGAAATTAAAAGACGAAACAAAAATTACTGGTTTTCTATGATAGAGAGAGATACAGAGAAACATGCGCACGCCGCACAGCTTACAACTACAGCAAAAAGTGTCGTTACAACTTTTAATCTTAATATATTCCGTCCAGCCCCCTTTCACAAGGCCCGATAAGGAACTTAGTTCCAAAAAAACATTATTTTATAAACGAGAGAAATTCTAAAACATGATATATATTTTTTCCTTAACCAGTGTTAATTAAAGCCAACTAGCACCAACTATTACTGACTGCCTTCATCAAGTAATTGTAGTAGAAGTTTCATAGTTGCAACTTGAAGTAAAACATTTTATATCTAGAAATGAGTCTTGAGACTAATTGCCTTTTGCAACTTTCGTTTTGTAATTATAAATGTATGAGATACGTTCATTTATAGTGTTTAAAGAAACAATTATAACTAAAACAATGTCTTAACACTCGTCCTCTGGTTCCTTCTGTCTACCCTGCTTTGTGTGGGATACAGTGTGAAGCTAAAAAAAATTATAATGAAGATATACCTCAGTGTATATCAATTATTATATATACTAACACAAGACAAAGCGCGGCGGTGAGTTCCGCCACTTAATGGGTAATATCTTAAATTAGGGCGAAAAGATTCCTTCTGACTACCTTGCCATACAAGATAAAGCGCGAAGCTACTTTATCCATTTAAATAAACGTGTTAAGTAATATAATGAATTTTGGCGGAAAGTATAAAACGGAGTGTTTTGACACTAGGTTCTCTTTACCTACACTAGTATGGGGAAGAAAACTTAAAGCAGGAAACAAAATAGAAATATCTATACTTCGATATAAGTATTTGTCATCAGATGAACAATGATCTCACTAAAAAAACGATTTCATATAAAATGTTTTAAAAAGTAAAATAATTACGAAAAACTCAAGAACTACTCGTCAGATTTTGACTAAATTTAAATGGGACCACACTACTTGCCATCAAATAAAAAAGGAAATGGGACCACAGCACTTGCCATCAAAAAAAAAAAAGAAATGATCCATTAAAAAGTTATGCGGTGACACATATAAAAAAAACTCCTGTCGTGGCGCAGAGGCACAAGCGTGCGACTGTTAACGCGACAGGTGAGGGGTCGAACCCACAGGTGTGGGTTCGACACACCTGTCGATTCACACTCATTTCCATTAGTGGGATCCATTCCCACTAATGGAAATGTAAATTTCCATTTCTTGGGTTTGGCAACAAAGCAAAGGCAGCGTTGAGTTCCGTTACTTAGCACGCAATGCCTCAATTCGGCGGAAAGTGGGAAACGGAGTGTCTTAACACTAGATTTTAAAGTTTCCTCTGCCCGCTATATGCGGGATACAGCGTGAAGCTAAGAAATTGATTAATAATGTTAAACTAAAATATACTTCATCGTTACAATTTAAGAGAACCTTTTATAAAGTTACAAGTAATTAATCGCAATGGTAAAGTTGTAAGCCTTCCGTCACGGAGAGGAGGCAGAGTCACTCAAAGTTTGCTGTATTTAAAACAAATTAGACATCGTCCTAAAACTACGTTTCATTTGGAGGAAACAAAGCGAACTTTAAATAACAAAGGCGAGTCTATTAATATATATAATTTAAATTTAACATTAATTATTGAAGTTGAGGGCACGCCTCAGTGGGTTCCATGGTATCTTACTGATTGGTTTGGTTTTGAAGGAACATCACCCACGCCTTGTAAATTGATGGGTGTGCATTTATTTTTTTCTTGAGAATACATATGAAGAATTTTCTTTTTTTTTCTTTTGGAGAGCATCAAAAACTTAAACCGCAGATCATATGGTAATAATAGTTGAGAGGTTATAACAGATGAGATTAAACAGTCCCTCTTCATGAATGAGGTTAGATAGATAGGTTTGAAACATTAATTGAAGCTTGACCATAAATTAGCTAAGCCAAATTCTATGACTATAGTAGAAAATATTAAAAAGCATTATATCACTACTTCATTAAAACACATTAAATCATAAACACAATAAATAAATAAAAAATCAAAAATCGTGAACAGATATCAAAGTTTAAATTACTGTAAAAAAAAGGAGTTTCACGCTTCATCTCGCATAGAAAGGTAGTCAGAGAGAACCAGTATCGAAACATTCTGCTGGTTTCCGCCCTAATTCGAAACATTGCTTTTTAAGTGGCGGAACTCAACGCCGCGCTTTATTTTACTAGAGCAGGGAAACGAGAATACAATATACCCCCGAGTGGGAATCTAACCCACAATCAATCGCGTTTACAGTCAAACGATGTTACGTCCCATTGCACCAGGAGGGCCTCAATATTCATCGATTCTATTAGATAGTATTAAATAACATCATATCAACCCAAACAAAATACATTATAAAAACACATAAAACGTAAATAACTATAAATTTTGAACAAATATTAAAGTTAAAACTACTGTATTAAGAGTCATAAATATTTGTTCTCAAGAAACAAACAACAAGAACACGCTGTATACAGAACTTCGAACAAGTGAAAGAATGAACGAAACGCTTCAACCAATTAGCAATACAAATTAGCTTCGAGTTGTGAATGAAATTAATTCAATTATACGCGATTTGGAAGTAATTAATGCAATTTGTATCATTCGTAGATTAGTTTTGGTGAATGGTTAGAACGGTTTTGGTGAAGGGAACGGTTTTGTGACAATATGCTGAAATAATTAATATTTTAACATAAAAAGAAAATCGATTTCACCAAAAATACACAGAAATGTTAAATTATTACGAATAAATCAAAAAGTACTCGTTAGATCTTAACTAAATTTAAATGGGACTACATCAGAAGTAATTTTGGTTCGCCTAGTAAAAAGTTATGCGGTAGCGCACATAAAAATACACAGTTGAATTGATAACCTGCTCCTTTTTTTAAAGTCAGCAAAGAACGGCATAGTCATAAATTTACTGCTCAAAATTATGCAGCTTCTTTACTTTCTACCATGCATGGAAGATCAGAGAGACCTTACTATCTAGATATTCCGTTTACCGCTTTCTAAATTGTTTGAATTTAAGATATCACTTGTTAAGTGCCTCAAGTCAGCGGAAAGTGGGAAACGGAGTGTCTTAACACTAGGTTCCCTCTGTCTACCCTGCTATATGCGGGACACAGCGTGAAGCTTTGTATGTATGTATGTACTTGTTAAGTGTTGCAAATCGACGCCGTACTTTCTCATACCAGTACCATATTAATTTTAATAAGATCGTTCCCCTTAGCGAGAACTAAACCCAAAATTGTTTACAATCAGACTCTATCCTACTGCGTCACTATAACCTATTACCTATTACCTACCTATGACCTACCTAACCTATTTACCTCATTTATCGATTTATGCACTAAAGGCACATTCTTTCATATTTTAAATTCATCATTTTTTTTTTGCTATCATGACAACTTCAATCTGGTAACACAAAGTTCTGCACACAATGTTTCAAAGGCAGAACAATAGTATCTAGGCACTATGTTCTCTCTCCTATGCTATGCTTAAAACGCGTGAAACTATAAAACATATCTTTAAATATTACGAAAATCTTATTAATACTTATTTATATAGTTATTTAATACACTCAACACCCAAAGATTTAATTTGAAAAATGTTGTCCGTGAATTAGAGCACAACGTGAAGCATTGTTTTCACCGCGTAAGTGTAATTAGGGTGACTAATTGCTTCACTAATGATATAGGGGGTTTTTTTTTATATGAAAATACAATTTAACCAGAACTTTACTACATTTTGTTTAGTTATTTCATGTATTATATATTATTAACTGATTTCAAAATAGGGAGGGAATCTGAGAACCTAGTGTTGAGGCACTCTGTTCCCCACTTTCCGCCGAATTGAGGCATTGCGTACTGAGTGGCGGAACTCAACGCGCTTTTGCCTTGTTACCAAACCCAGGAAATGAAAAATTGCATTTCCTGGAGTGGGAATCGAACCCACAACCTGTCGCGTTCCGCCACTCAGCACAATGCCTCAATTCGGTGGAAAGTGGTGAACGGAGTGTCTTAACACTAGGTGCCCTTTGCCTACCCTGCTATATGCAGGATACAGCGGGAAGCTATGATCAGTTATTTTTAATTAATCACAATTTCCGTTTCCGATAAAAATAAATATATAAAGTAAAATTAATTGCTACAAATATTTGCACAAATTTCACTTGCTTTAGTAAATTGAAACGATCTTATTTTGGTATTTACACGGTTTTTGTTCGCGTCGATTACGTTCTCATTCTGCAACTTCTCTCGACTAACTTGGATTTTTAGTTTGTTCGCTTCGATTTAATTTGAACGAGCAGGATTTGTTTTTTAACTAAATTATGAATATATTTGAGACCAGATGGTTGGAATAGAATACTTTTTACTATTTTTTTTATTTGAAGTTGAGTTTTGAATGTTAAGAGAGGTTGAATATATTACAAAAATTAATATATTTTGAACGTTTGAGTCTATAGTGGTGCAGTGAGACAATATCTTTTTGTAAACGCGATGGTTCTCGGTTCGATTCCTACTCGATACTCGGAGGATTGATTATAATTTAAATTATTTCCTTTTCAATACACAACGTTGAGTTCCACCACTCAAATAATATTTTGAATTCTCGAATGCAAGTTATATAACGTACAACAGCTTCACAGTTTTTTCTGCAAGCATATTACTTAAAAAATAATGTATTGTTTAGACCGTACTCCGCTTTGTGCCCGAATTCTAGACATGGTGGATCTCAACGCCGCCTTTTGTGTTTCTAGAAAGATGAAAAAAAAATTATTTCAATTATAATTATTTCTCCGATCGAGAATCGAAACTACAACCTTCATTAACAGTCAAACGTTATTCCACTACGCCACAAAGTTATCAACTATTCTTAGTCTCAAATATAAATATAAATATAAATATGATATTAAATTCTCAGAGTGTATCAGGATTGGTTCTTATCAAAAAAGGGTTTACCGAATATTTATACTACTCAAGCAAATATTGAGTTATAATAAAAACCTATAAATATCTATTAATATCTGTAAAAATGTAAGGGTCGATTTCAGTAAATATATCAGTCTAATTGTATCATATTTATGACCTACTTCAAAAAACAAAGTACTGAATTTGACTGTTTTTTATGTGTGTTATCTATTTTTTTATTGGGTGAACCAATTTTGATATATATTTTTTTATATGATGGCTAGTGCTTCTGATGTGACCTCATTCAAATTTAGTTAAGACATAACAAGTAGTTTTTGAGTTATTCGTAATAATGTGTCTTTTTAATTCCCTTTATTTGAAGTCGGTTTTCTTTTTTGTTAAAATTTCAATTATGGCAGGCAAAGAGAATCTAGTATCTAGATAATCTGTTCTTCGCCTTCCGCCTTGAGACATTTTTATTGACCGGCGGTATTTAACACTGTAGTTTATCCTTTTAAAGTGGGTAATTAAAAATAATTTATATGAAAACTTTCCCTCGAGTGGGAATCGAATGACCACTGCCATAATGTCCTCATACATACTGACAGAGGCAAAATACCTTTTGTGACCACAAAAAGTGACTTTGTTAGTCAAGTAACGTCCTACAATTCATTAGTACTGAGTTTCGGTGCGGCCAAAGATTCGGTCAATTACTGGCCGAAACTGAAACTTTAGCCTACACTAGCTTTTTGTACCAAAAATGGAACTAAACGTTCGATCACTGCGGAGAGTAGAGAAAACGCTGATTATTTTTTCTATGCCTATTCCGCCTTAATTAATGAAATGCAATAATTCAGTCAATTTTTGAGATACATAGAAATAATATATATAGTACTTACCTCTAAAAAACCCAAATGATCAGCAAGTTATAGATATAGTAAGAGTATAAGAAAGCAAATAGCTAATTAAAGAGACATTAATTAAATGCATATTTTTTCTGTATTACAGGGTAGACAGAAAATCTAACGTCAAAATACTCCGTTCTCCGCTTTTGACATGTCTTAAGTATTTTGTCTTACAGAGGGTAAAAATTTTAAAAAATTTTGTCTAGCGGGACATGAACCCACGAGCACTCAAGTTAAACGCCTCATAAAACGCATAATTGAGTATTGATAAATGTTAAATTAAAACATTAGCTTTAACCGCGCCATGATTGCTTCCGAGAAGGTAGTTAGCGTCTTTATTAATTCCTCTTCAGATTTGTTTCAGTAAATTCTCAGTTAATTTGTTCTTTATTGTAATTGAATTATAATTGCTATAATTTATTCACGTATTATATTGTAATTCTGTTAAGTTTGTTTATTTGTTTTAAATGTGGTAACAAGTGGGATTTGTTTAGCTGTTCTCGCTTGGTAGGGTAGTCAGAGGTAACCTAGTGTCAAGACACTCTGTTTTTTCTTACTATCCGAATTCGACATATCGCGTGTTAAGTAGCGTAACTTAACACCGCGATTTAGTTTACCAGAGCTTTATACATTTTTTGGAGCATAGATCCCACCCATAACCAATTGTATGTATAGTTAGACACTGTGCCATTGTGAAACGATGACATCTTTATTGAAATTAAATTATACATACATACATAGCTTCAAGCTGTATCCCGCATATAGCAAGGTAAGCAAGCGGAACCTAGTGTTTAGACACTCCATTGCCCACTTTCCGCCGAATTGAGGCATTGCGTGCTAAGTAGCGGTAACTCAACGCCGCGCTTTGCCTTGTTACCAAATCCAGGAAATGATAAAATCCATTTTCTGGAGCGAGAATCGAACCCACAACCTGTCACATTTACAGTCCCTTGTTGTTGTCCCTCTGCGCCACGACAGGCGAAATAAAATTATAACTGATATAATTTATTCATATATTGTTTCGTAAATGTTCTGCTTGTTTATATGTTTGGAGTGCGGTCACATATGTGACACGTTCAAGTTTATTATATTGGCTTTTAGGTATTAATATGTGAAATGAAAGGTGAATTTTTATATTACACTTTTTCACTTGTTTTTATTTAAAGCAGCTTCACCCTGCATACTGCATAGCAGGGTAGTCAGAGAGAATCTAGTATCAAGACGCTGCGTTCGCCGCTTTTTGCGTTAATTCGAGATATTGCGTGTTACGTGGCAGAACTCAACATTGCTGTGCATGATAAAACGTGAAGCTAGAATAAATAAACGAAAAAGTAAAACAAAATATCTATAATATGGCAAAAAAATCGTGAGGCTAAAATGGACCCCGTAATTTCTACACTACTTTTATATCACTAGTTTCTCTCATTAAAACTTAGCTTAATTAACGTTAAGGTTAATTAACTTTCACATTAGTTCTTACAGACGTCATCATTTTTTCCAAATTGAAATTAAACGTAGAAAGAGTCCAAAAAAGCTTGGGTTCATTCCAACATAAGTACCACTGGAGGCAATTTGGATAGAACTTTTTATGTCCTGCACCCCGACATATGTAATGAGGGTGGGTAATTTGCCATTGCCGCTGGAAATGAAATGAAAGGGTGAATAAAAGTTGGAGAAGGCGCTAAGGGATGACAATGGGTTGCTTTTGACAGTTGGTCAGTTAAATATACGTGTGGTATGTAATTTTTTAATTAATTCTTTTTTTTAAATGTTTAGGAGGCGATCGTGGCGCAGTGATAGTGTATCAGAGTTGGATAGTAAAAGCGATTGGCTATGGATTAGATATCAACTCAGAGAAATGATTCTATTGAAATTATTTTCATGTCATTTTGATAAAATATAGCGCGGCGTTGAGTTCCGCCAATCTATAAACATTGTTTCAATTTCAGGCGTAAAGTAGAGAATCGAGTGTGGGGAAAGTACGTTCTCTATGTCTATCCCGCTATGTGGAAAAAAATAAACATATTTTCTATCATATACGTATCATCGCAGCACTTGGGAGAATGTTTATATTAATAGAAATACTCCTTGTAATGATGAATGATGATTGATGAATTACAACCCTATATTCTACCATCTTAGATTATATAGTACTAGCTGTATCCCTCAATTTCGTTTGCGTATAAAACCCAAAATCGTTTTAAGTTTTCGTAGGAATTTTAAAAAATCCTTTCCTAGTGCCCCCCCACACTTTCCAAGGAGTCCTTTGTCAGTCACGTAAGCGTTTTAATTATACATATAAATGTGTAAATCTTAATAAAAAATCATAATCATCATAATTTAAAAAAACTAGGTAATTAAAAACACTAAGGTTGTTGTGGTACAATGGGAATGAAAACCCAATTTCTTGCGGATTGAATGAGTATAGTCAAATTACGTTCATTTCTCGGTTCTGGTAAGATAATGTGCGACGTTAAGAGATATAATCTCTTGATTTTGATTGGAAAGTAGAGAATGGAGTGTATTTACACTGGGTTCTCTCTAACAACCCTGCTATGAAGGAAAAAGCGTAAAGCTGCAAAAACAAACAAACAACAAACCAAACCAAACAAAAACTCCCAACAAGAAGGAACAACAAAAATCTTACGTTCATATTTAGATTTGTGTTTAACTTTCACTTTATTTGAGAAGTTTATTTTTTGTACGCTTTTATACTTTTATTGTTTCATTTCCAGCGAAACTTACGTGTTTATTTCGAATACCGACATTTATGAGTGTATAATGCTGTTAAGGATATTTTAGTGGAAAAGTGGAAATTAAAATTACTCTTAGTCGACATGTAATTGTATGTTACGGTTGAAGTTTAATTAGTGGGGAATACAACTTATGATAATAGCAGGACATGAGAGCCAATGGTCTAACCGCCCGTGATGTAGAAGATTGTGCAAAGTGGAAAGGTTGAGTAGTAAGGCAGGCCCTGGCTAGCCGGGATAAATGGCAAGGACAAGAAGAAGAGCAAGACAACATATGATAATAGATATACAAAACAGCCAAGACACTTCGTCGCCACTTTTCTCCTGAATTTAAAATTTTACAAGTTAAGTAACGGAATTCAACACCGCATTTTGCCTTCAATATAACTACTGTCATTAGCCGCTATCCATAATAAAAATATTATTGAATACTTACTACAATTTCAAATAAATAGAAGAACAAAACCAAAATCTTGCAAATCCTAGTTCCACCATACAATTGTTTCCGGATATTATTTACAGTTAGCGGTCATAATTGGCATAGTTAAGTTTCACTATTTGCGAGAAACCCCGAATTAAATGTTGGTCCTTCGAGCCGGATGCGGTCGTCTGTCAATGATCTTTGCAAGTCCGCTACATGAGGGAATCTGTTTGATGATAGCAAACTACTGTGCACTTTAGTGAGGGTTTTTGTTTTAGTTTCAAGAGATTTATGAATGGGTTTACGAAAATCAAAGATCTCATTATTTATGTAGCTTTTAATGTGAATTGGTATTAAATTTACTTGAATCATTTAATGTGTAAACGATTTCTTTTATTGTTGAGAAAAATCGATTATCTTAAAAGCTTACATTTTCAAAAAAAATTGCAAAAATGTCGAATACTTTAAATAAGTTCAAGTAATACCCGCATTCAGCATCGGTAGTTAGAGAGAACCTAGTGTTTAGATACTCCGTTCTCCGTAGAAAATACGCTAAAAGTCCAAAACCAAAATCGCTTCGACTTAGAAATCCTAATCCCACCGTACAATTGGTTCCGAATATTATTTACAGTTAGCGGTCATAATTAGCATAATTGACGTTCACTATTTACCAGAAACCCCGAATTAAATGTTGGTCCTTCGAGCCGGATGCGGTCGTCAGTCAATGATCTTTGCGAGTCCGCTACATGAGGGAATCTGTTTGATGATAGCATACTGTACACTTAGTGAGGGTTTTTAGTTAACTATTATACTGAAGTTGGATGGAAGCGAAACTATATGGGATTTATGTAGCTTTTAGTATGATTGGTCTTGAAGTTATAGGAATAATCATGGTAATGTATTAATATTTTTTTTTTTATTATAAAAAATATCGATTATCTTGTAAAGGGTTTTGACTATTCCGCTAGGAATAAAGCGCGAAGTTAAGTTCTAAGTTGTAAAAGGTAAAGTAATACATGTATTCAGCTTTAGTTATGAAAGAGAGCCTATTTTCCGTCGGAATAGGAAATATTTTGCGTTGAGCAGGGTTTAACGCCAAGCTTCGTCCTACCAGAACGGGGAAATGAAAATTACACGTTTACAGTGCCACTCTTGCCTCAATGAATCTTAAATGATTCTTATAAATCTTTTTATATAAAAATGTTATCGTTTAATATATAAACAAAATACAGTAAATTTTTCGTCGGAAAGCAGTTTAAAAGTTTTCAATTCGATACTTATGACTGTGTACATTATTTATATCGTCTGGTCGGGTCGGGCATTCAGGGCGGGTGTCGGCTTCACTTGCAAATAGCTACAAAGTGGTCAGAATATTGGCCAAAATTAACGCCGATATCGTGTGGACGCTTGAATGAAGTAAATTAATATTATTTTTCAGATTTTATCTCCCGAATAGCAACGTAAGGAGATAATATTTCATGTCATGACATTTTGTTCTCCTCTTTTCGGTCGAATTTGAAACTTTACGTGTTCAGAGATGGAACTAAACGCCGCGCTTTGTCTTGCCGGAGTAAAAAAATGAAAATAATTTAAGTATTTACAGTAAGAAATATATGTATGTTCTCGGATTCCCGCTGCAATATGCGGGATACAGCGTGAAGCTACAAAAAATAAACAACAGTTGTAGTTTCGGATTCGACTTTGGAGAATAATTATACTCTAGTAAACCACCGCGGCGTTAAGCCCCGCCGCTATGAAAAAAGCGTAAATCTGCTTTTTTATATACGTATAGTGTTTCCCAATAGACTTCGAATCCAAGTGAATAAAAATCTATGGAGATAGGCTCTAGTCATAAGCTACCATATGAATATTTTCATACTAAAAATATTTTTATTTTTATTGTTTATTTGTCCGTTACGAGCTCTGTTCTAATGGGAATTCTAGATCTAATGTTAGATTATGTTATTACAACTTCTAAACACAGGAACCGACTTCTAAAAACAGGAGGAGGTTGTCTATTCGAATGGGTGAACTAATTTTTTTATACGATAGCTAGTGATTCTGATGTAGTCTCATTTAAATTTTGTTAAGCTGACCAGCAGTTTTTAAGTTATTAGTAATCGTTTTACTTCTAGTGCATTTAATTTAAAGTTGGTTTCTTTTTTTGTTAATATCTTAATAATTATTCGCGTTTGTATTTTTTTTTCAAATGTGTGATTATTTGTGACATATTATGTACATCGTGGCGCAGTGGGACTGTGTCTAACTGTGACGCGATTAGTTGTGGGTTCGATTCCCACTGGGGGTTATAATTTTAATAATCTAATTTTAAATTATTTTCATTTCTCCACTCTGGTACATAAAGTTAAAGCGTGAAGCTGTTTTAGATAAAGGAGGAGTTACTTTCTATTATTTTGCTTATATCGAGTTTTTATTATTGCGATATTTCACGTCCGTGTCTGTTTTGGAGTTATTTTGGAGTTTTCTTTATAGCAACTTTATTTCATTTTCCATCGGAAATATCTTCTCGAATCTATTCGAATCCCATCAGAAGCCATTGTGAGCGAGTTTAGTTTTTATTTTCTTCTATTCTGCCAATATCTTTAGCTAAAATTTATTTAATTAGTATTTTTTTCAACTTACTTGGAACCTTCTACCTCATTCTCAACCTCATGTTATCATATGAAAAAGTCAACCAACGATCAATAAGCAAAATGTAAGTTACTATACAAATTTGTACACCTAACGCTATATAATGTAAGTCAACATGCTACGCAGTATCATGTAGATTACTTTGACAGAGCAGGTTTAGATACAAAAGCAATTCTAACACCTGGCGTTTTCCACTATGGGATACATACTGATGTTAAAATCTAAGTAAGTAAATTAATATTGGTTATAACAATTTTACTAATATTATAATAACGTTTCATGCTTTATTCCGTACAGCGGGTAGTTAGAAAGAACCTAGTGAGAAGACACTCCGTTCGTTAATGCCCCCCTCCTCCAAGTATATATATTATAAAGAGGCGGAACTCAACACCGCGCTTTGTTAGTAACAAATTAATAATGTCTAAAGATACAAATTTACAAGTTAAACTCGATCACTTAGCTTTTACATTAGATGAGAGGCTAACTTAAAGCGCTATTCAGTGGTTCCACAAGAGCAAGCAAATGTACACGAAGTTTGCAGAAGTCGCACTACAGATCCCAGAGCGAGTCTACTAGTAATGTATCAATATAATACTGATGTAACCTTGCTCCCAACTGCTGAGTAGGTCAATTTGTTAACAAAATGTATACAAAAGGAAATTTAATACGGAATTTAAATATGTTCCTAAGGTTAAATATATATATATATATATATATATATATATATATATATATATATATATATATATATATATATATATATATATATATATATATATATATATATATATGTATGTATATGTGTGTGCCTGTTATATGCGGGATACAGCGTGAAGCTAAAAAAACACCATCACTTTTTATTCATAATAAGCAATTCGGGACATTACATTACACGGAGTTAAACGCCGCATTACCAGAACATATATATATATATATATATATATATATATATATATATATATATATAGTTATATGTTATCCTATTCCCCGATATATACCAATTTCAATAGGAACTTCTTTAACTCCAGTCAGCCGTAGCAGCATTGTGCTCTACTGACGCGTGAACACTTGCTTATACTCGTGTGTTAAGAATTTCTAAGAATTCTGATATGAATTGAAATGTAATGTACGTTTAATGATGTACTTGTAGTGTTCTGGTTGTATAGACTTGAACGGTGGTAGCCAGTTCGAAATTTTTATCTGTATATTAATATGTGAAGCAAAAACTTTGTAACCTTTTTTACGAAAATTATGCGAACGGAGGCGTATGAAATTTGGCATCATTATAATTTACAAATGTCTCCGTTGATCCGTTAACAACGCGTTGCCTAGCAACGTAAGTATATGTCACTATGCAAACTTCACTTTATATAATATAATCATTGTGCACTTCTTCGCTATATAAACTATAAGTGTGCCATGCACCTCCGTCCGCGTAATTTCTATAAAACGCCGTACAAAGTAGTGTAAATACATATACCTCCATAGGCAGTATTGTCACTAAGAGAGGATTTCTCGAAGTTCTAACCAAAATAGGAAAAAACTGCACTCTGTACTATATTCAACGCAACCAATAACCGGGTTATAGTAGGTTACTAATAATAATAAATAGTATGTATACATGAATACATATCCATACCGGAAAATTTAAATATAATTATTCCCCTAAGCAGAAATCAAACCCGAAACCACGATACAGTCAGAGACGGTTTCAGTGTTCCACTGTAACTAAACCCAAAGAAATTATTAACAATCTTATTTAAACATAAGAATAAATGAAATATATAATGAAATTATTCTCGCAATACGAAACGAGACAAAGGCAGTTAGAGCAAGCCATACGGGCTCTCGCCGCCAGTACTAGTAGTCGCTTTGATATAACCCTACAAAAAATGTTGAGTGCACTTTTACAACAACCACTGACTATTCTTTTAATTATTTATATTGTATGGATTTTTATACTTTGTTTCAGCTTTGTTCATAAAAAAAAGAAAAGACATATATTTTAGCTTAACTCTGTATCCCGTACATAGCAGGTTAGGCAGAGTGAACCTGAGAACCTAGTGTTAAGACACTCCGTTATATTAATTATTTCCGTTTCACATTTTCCGCCGAATTGAGGCATTGCTTGCTGAGTGGGAAAACTCAACGCCGCACTTTGCCTTGTTACCAGAGTTAGGAAATGAAACTAGTAAATGATATGTAATATTTTTTTCCTGGCGTGGAAATCGAACCCACAACCTGTCGCATTTTCAGTCGATTGCCCTCAACAAAACTGATACTTTTAGTGTTTCCCATACAAATTTTAACATCCCATTTCACACTAGAGAATGAATCTCCAAAAATCCTCACATCGGATGTCTACGCCATAATAACTATTTCAACGAATTTCAATATAAATCTCACTTGTGGCGTCTTGCATTCATAGGTTCCTTCCTTTTATATATTAAAATTTATTACTTTTATTGAAGTGAAACTTCTTTAGAATTACGGCGATTTAAAAGTTTATAACGGATATTCGTCACGATAGATATTTTTTTTCTTTTTATAGCTTGACACTGTATCCCGCACATAGCAGGGTGATAGAGGGCGCCTGAAAATCTTAACACTTTAAGACTGTTCGTTCTCTTTTAACATTTCCGTTCCCTACTTTCCGTCAAATTGAGGCATTGTGTGCTTAATGGTGGAGCTCACGCGGCATTTTGTCTTGTTATCAGAGTGAAGAAATGAAAATGGTATTTTTTCATGAAATGAAATGAAGAATTACTCTTCATTTCCTGACGCAGGACTCACAACTTGTCACGTTTTCAGTCGCACAGGACCGCAGAGTTGATTTAAAACTTATCGTTATCGTAGCGTTATCTTTAAATACCAAGAAAAACCACGGCAATACATATTCTTCACGCAAATATGAAATATTGCGTTTTGCATGGCGGAGTTTAACCCCGAATTCAATCTAATATGACCGGACAAGTAATTTAAAATTGTAGCATCTTTTATTAATGCCATAGCAATATATACGAGTATATTCTTTATAGAAACATAAAACAAAGAGCACACAATAAGAAACTTTCAGCATTACATTACATAATTAAGATGACTAATATACCAAAAAATGAAAATAAAAGGGCAATTTAAAAGTTGGAAAGGGCGTTCGGGGTCCTCGTTTGTGACGACACTCGCCTAAAAAAATAATGAAGCATTACGTCTGTCACACCACTCAAAGGCTTCGGCCTCGGCTTAATTTTACTTCTTTTTTCATATTTACCCTCATTTTGTGAAGTTTTTTTTAAATTTATGTTTTTTAAATGGAATTGGACAATAGCGAGCTGTTTTTGATAAAGTTTTTGAATATCAAACGTCAAATTGTAATGTCAAGTTTTTTGTTAACGCCTGTCGTGGCGCAGAGGCACAAGCGTGCGACTATAAACGCGACAGGTTGTGGGCTCAATTCCCACTCCAGGTAATGTAAAAACTTAGTATTTTCATTTCCTGAGTTTATTAACAAGGCAAAGTGCGGTGTTGAGTTGCGGGATACAGCGTGAAGTTACTTATATGCCCTGGCTTGGTAACTTGGCACTCTTTATTTCTTTATTGTACTTATATTTAATTTCACGCATTACGCACTTAGCAGGGTAGACACAGATAATCCAGACAATCTGACTTCCGTATGACCTTGAGACATGCGTGTTGAAGGGCAGAATTCAACGCTGCGTTTTGTATTATCAAAATGAAGAAATGAAAATAACTTAAAAATAATAATTCCTCTGAGTGCGAATTGAATTCACAATCATCGCATTGTAGCGTGTCACGATGGCAATGTAGGTCTTAGAATCTTTCTTTCACAGAATTTTGGTAAAGTTAAAATTAAATTTGAAGCCCACATCTTTTTTAAAAACGATTTATATAGATATTACTTTTGATTTCGGAATCCTATTATTTATCCAATAAAACAAATTCACAAACCATAAACATCATAACCTAACGCCACCTTTCTTTTCAAATCACAAAAATTAAAAGTAACACATTTTCCGTTTCCCCAAATGGGAATCGAACCCGCAACCATTTCCATTACTACTTCACTTTATTCCTACCTGCTAGCTACCTGCTAGATACTACATATATATTTAGTACGAGATACGTGATTTCGTATGCACTCCACGCCGCACTCTGTCACGAGTTATAGTTCACGGAGTTTCAACATCACTCGCCCAATAACTTGTCTGCAATCCTTCAAACTGCTGCATCTGGGATTGATGCAATTTAGAACTTTGTGACAAAGAAAATGTTTTCATTATGTTTATTATTAAACTTGCTAATATTATTAACAAAGTAACTAAGTAAAAGCTGGAAAAATGAATCCATCATGGCCCAGTATGAAAGCATATTACTATTGGTAGTAGCTTCGATTTACATTTGGTGGACTTATCATAGTTTAATTGTTTTTATTTGCTGTTGTTAAAGTGCGGTGTTGAGTTCCACCTTCAAACGTAATGTCTCGAATTCAAGTGGAAAGTTGAGAACGGTGTTTTGACTCTAGGATCTCTCTGACTACACTGCTATGCAACAAATAAAGAGAAGCTGAATAAAAATTAAACTAAAATTTAGGAAACATCATTAAAAGACGCAATCAGCACGCAATGCCTCAATTCGGCGGAAAGTGGAGAACGGAGTGTCTTAACACTAGGTTCCCTCTGCCTACCCTACTATATGCGGGATACAGCGTGTAGTTATGTATGTATGTATGTATGTATTAAAAAACAACTCTACAAAATTCACCATAACGTCATATACACAAATAATTATTCCGAACTAGCAAAATAAAGCCTGCCCAGCAAAATCGGTTTAGAAAATGTTCATTCCACAGTTATACTATAGCCGGGTTTCAATTACGGTTAGCGGTCACAATTGGCATAGTTTGTGTTGATTATTTGCTAAGCGCGACCCAGTATTAAATGTTGATCCTTCGAGCCGGTCCTTCGAGCCGATCCTTCGAGCCGGATGCGGTCGTTTCGTCCCTACATGGCTCTCGAATTTGTTAGATATGGACTGTAAACTAGTATTATGCGTACACTTTAGTTACTGAAATACGGGAATGAAGGGGTATGAAGGTTTTTAGGTGATGTGTTATAATAGTAAGGTGTGTGTATTGGATTTTTGGTTTAAATATAGCTTGTGAATGAAATGGTAGTTTTTGGATTATGTGGAGTAGAGTTTTGGTTATAAATAAAGGTGAGAACATTGTGGTGTGGTGGGACAGTGTGTTGTAAACATGATTAGTTATGTGTTCGATTTATTTCAAATTTTATCAAAATGTTATTTCAAAGCACTTAAGGTAAAAGAAGGCGCGGTATTGCGCATAACATAAGAATATAAGGTCTTGATTATGGGAGAAAATTGGAGTATCTTGTCACTCTGTTCTCTCTCAAGCTATTGTATTTGTGCAATTTAGAACATAAAAATAAAATAATCTAATTATACAGAATTATTAAATTATTTTCTTTAAGCTTCATTTCAACCTATAAATTTAAATAGCATCCCTAAAAAATCATGTACTAAAAATAATATTATACAGTACAATTCTAATGTAAATCATTTATTGAATTTATTAAAGTAGAGTCTCTTCCAAAGTTTATTGAGAAGCTAATTAATAATTTCAAATTATACTCAATTTCATTTGACTATTCATACGATATATTGTGTTCGAGTGTTATAATCCATACATTGTGTACTCATTTGTAATTTTGATCCAATAATTTTAATCTCAAATCGTATTATTATTTTCATATTATATTTCAATGATTGGCCACAAATTAATAGGAATTCGTTTGGAAAACCATAAATAGACTAACAATATGTGAGGCAATTGACTATTAAATAATTTGGTAATTTACGAATAGTAGGTATAAAAAGATATTTTTGTAGCTTCATGTAGTAAAAAAACCTAGTGTCAAGACACTCCGGTCTCCATTTCCCGCAAATTTGGGATATTGCATGTGAAATGGCGGAAGTTAACGCTTTAAATGAAAAAGAGTCAAATATTATCATTCGTCTGGGCATCGAACCCACAACAATTGCGTTTATGGAGAAAGAGCATATTCTCATTAATTCATTTTAATTAAATAATATTTGAATACAAATAGCTTTAAGTTCTTTATCTTTAAAATCTACTATAACTGAGTATAAATAAAGAGAGATGAATGTTACTACTCCGAGCTGCTAAAACAAAAGTATTTCGGTATTTAACAGACAATATTTTTAATTCAGGCAAATAATAGAAAACGGAGTGTTTTAACACTAGGTTCTTTGCGACACTACTATACAGGAAAAAAGACGTCAAGCAAAAAATAAATGAAAGTTATTATACAAATAACACTTCAGGAAGTTTTCAGCAGCTGTAAATATAAAATTACATTTCAGTACAGTACTTGTTCGATATTGGATTGGACTTGCTCCGGTGACTCCGAAGGGATTGGAGATATGAACTGGCGCTATACTCCTATATGTATGTAGAGCTTAGAAAATACTAGGAGTTTTACATTGAAATATGAATATAGTAGGATTAATACTTGCTTTTCGAATCAGTATAAGCTAAAGTCAGTTAATTCTAAGACATACATAGCTTCACGCTGTATCCCGCATATAGCAGGGTAGGCAGAGGGAACCTAGTGTTAAGATACTCCGTTCCCCACTTTCCGCGAAATTGAGGCACTGCGTGCTGAGTGGCGGCCGCGTTTTGCCTTGTTACCAAACTCAGGAAATGAAAAATTCCATTTCAATTGAAGTGTTATTTGTATAATAACTTTAAATCGAACCCACAAACTGTCGCGTTTACAGTCGCACTATTATGCCTCTGCGCCACGACAGGCGTTTGTTAATTCCAAGAAGAAATTCTAAGAAGGCGTTAATTCTAAGAAGTGTGCCTTTATTAACCTACTTCAAAATAGGAGGAGTTTCCTATTTCGATTGTATTTTTTTATGTGTGTTACCGCATAACTTTTTATTGGATGAACCAATTTCGATGATTATTTATTTATATGATAGCTAGTTCTTCTGATTAGTTAAGTCAAAGTCAAAGTCAAAGTCAAAGTCAAAGTCAAAGTCAAATAATTTTATTCAAAATAAGAAGTTACTAGCTTCACTTTTTGAACGTCAAATAATTTACCACCGGTTCACTAAATTTAATGCCTCAGACCTGAGAAGAACCGGCGCAAGAAACTC
>JAKGSA010000643.1:153689-213242 GCA_033558755.1 Philaethria dido
ACACTTCTCTTTATATACAGGCGATTAATCCCCTTAAATTAGTTTCACTTAAAATATGTAATATTCTTGAAAGCATGTAATTCTAATATGTTATCGTATAAGATATATCATGATTTATTTCTAATCTTCAGACTAACATGACTGGACAATTTTTATATGACCTCCAATATAAATCCATCACCATATTAACGGATCATGGCTCAGTGGAACAGCGTCTCAATATTAAACTTTTGGTTGTAGGTTCGATTCCTACTCGAGGAATTTATTATATTTAAAATGTTTTCATTTTTTTGCTCTGGTAAGACATAACGCGGCGATGAGTACCGCAATTTAAAATGCAAAAGTTCAGAATCAAGCCTCACCCTGCCATGTAGGATAAAGCGTGAAGTAGTATACAAAATCAAAATCAAAAATCAAAATCCAAATCCAATTATTCTTTATTAAAATAGGCTATTACAAGCACTTTTGAATCGTCAGTTTACAAAAAATGTCAGGAGTGTAAGCAGGTAGTTCTGCTGAGAAGAGTTGGCAAGAAACTCAACAGTTGCTCTTTTCAAATAAAAATTTACAATAAATGTACAACAACGATAAGCCTCCCGAGCGTGCATCAACAGCATTTAATTTCACACATTAACATCTGTATAGTATTCTTGGGCAAAATAATATACTTACAGGATATAATCACAATTACATCACCAGCAGGTACAAATAAATATATTTTTTTCTTCTTAGGTTCACTCTATCCTGGCTGGCAAGGTACAAAAGATACTTAGTGATAAGACACTCCGTTCTTCCCTTTCCGCCCTATTTCGGGACATTACTAATGTTACGGCACTCAACGCCACACTTCGTCTTAACATAAATAAATTATAATATTCTCAATTATAAAATCGAACACTGTGAAAATTATTCAACTGACTCTCAATATTAACGAAATATCATGCTTCAATAATCAGTCAGTCAGGTCAGTCATGAATATGACTGACCTGACTAACACATTAGTGTCAAATTAAAAAAATTACAATAAAAAAAATTACTCATAACAGTAACTTCAAAATACTAAGTAACATAATTTGAAGGTAAAACTATAACGTTCATACAACCCGATAGAAGGTTTCCATGCACTTGCCTCAAGAGAAATTCGATCAGCGAAGCCATTTGCCTATCACAATGTTTGAGGACGGGAGTTACTCTCACACTCCATACTCGCGTAAACTTGCATTTTAAACTTATATTACTTGCCTATATATTCTATTATAATTTGCTGTCCTTTTTTTATTTATGTATATATGTTTGAATATATATTGAATACAAAACATTATGAAACAGACTAGCACACAGACAAAAACTAAAAAAGTCATAGACTTTTCAGTTCCTAAATTATTTTTTTGTAAATATATTCAATGTACAAATCATGACGCCTGTCGTGGCGCAGAGGTACAAGCGTGCGACTGTAAACGCGACAGGTTGTGGGTTCGATTCCCACTCCAGGAAATGTTTTTTTTCATTTTCTTGGGTTCTCTTTGCCTTGTTACCAAAACAAGGCAAAGCACGGCTTTGAGTTCCGCCACTCAGCTAGCAATGCCTCAATTCTATTTCTTCCTTCTCTATATGCGGGATACAGTATGAAGCTATGTATGTACGTTATTATAAGTAGAAAAAAATATTCTAATAAGTTAAAAAATATATGTAGCTCCTAAAGCACATTCACCGGTACTTGTCTCTCTTAAAGTTTTAATTTCCTCCCGCGGGATACATTACACTCCAGATCTCTGTGACTGTTAATTAGCGTAATTATCGGGCTTTTAAGGAAATTGTTCTAACATTTAAAAACTTGTGTGTATTTTAAATACATATTATATTACTTATGTATTGAATTTCTTTTGTTTATATTGAACTAGTTGTATCCAGTGATTTTGTTTGTATGGACTATGAAACCTAAAATCCCATTTATTCTCGTTTTCGTAGGAATTTTGAGAAATGCTCTTTTAGTTCACACAACATTTCAAATTCAGGTAACGAACGGAGTGTTTTAACACTAGGTTGTCTCTGACTACATTGATTTGCTGGATAAATCGTGAAGCTTTGTTCTTATAGTGCCTCCCCTACAAATCCTGAGGAGTATCAATGCCAAATTTTAGTCCTCTATGGCCATTGACCAGTAGTTTCGCCTGTGCGTTATCTATCAGTCACTCAGTATTCATCCATGATAGTATGACTATAAACACATTTTTGAATGTAAGTTAAAATTTTAAAATTAGCAGAATTTAAAACTATGGATCTAGTTAAAGTGAATCTAGTCAAGACACTCCGTTCTCCACATTCTGCTCGTATTCAAGACGACGTGATTGAGTGGTGGAACTCAACGCCGCGCTCAAACTTACCAGATCGAAGAAATTATAGTAATTAATGGTATACTAATTACCGAATGGTATACTAAATAAATACCAAAAGTTACATTAAAACTTAATATCAATGTATATACATATTAACTATAGTTACTATAAATTCGGGTCTTCCCCGGACTAAATAAGTAAAGAACGGGGACTCCCCGAGCGTTCCAACTTAACTAATATTCCGTCTTAATTAATTTAAATAACCTAAATTAATAACTTGTTATCGTTATGAAACTTTAAGAGTTTATCGATTTTGTGTGGAAATACGCCAAGTCCTTTGTTTGGATATTTGTAGGAGGCGGGAATAGCTTTGCGTTTGGTACGAAAATAATCAAAATATCTTTAATACATACATATATTACTTCACGCTGTATCCTGCATATAGAAGGGTAGACAGAGGGAACCTAGTGTTAAGACACTCCGTTCCCCACTTTCCGCTGGATTAGGACATTGCGTGCAGAGTGGCGGAACTCAACGTCGCGCTTTACCTTGTTACCCAACCCAGGAAGTAAAAAATTCCTGGAGTGGGAATCGGACCCACAACCTGTCGCGCTTACCGTCGCACGCTTGTGCCTCTGCGCCACGACAGGCGTTAAATTTCATTTTATAATTTTAAAGATAATTCGATTAATATGTGTTATGTGTTGGGCTATGGAGAACGGAGTGTTTTATCACTACACACTGCTATAAGGGAAAGAAAATGAGAAATGTTGAGGTAAGTATACTAGTAATAAGTTCAAAAGATTTTAAGTACTTGCTTGGTGATCGAAGTTACTATGAGTTTTTTCTTTCAAAATATAAATAGGAATTATTTAATGAGTATAAAGTGAAAACCATATTTTTCTCTGTTTGTTTATTTGCAAAATTCTTCTTCTTAGTCGTACTCCTATCGGAGTGTCGTGGTCATGACCCACCTTGTCATAACTCTCATGGGAATTTGCAAAATAGAGAATTAAAATATGTACTCATATTTACCGTATGTCCCAGAGCAGGCAAAAGGAGCCTAGTGTCAAAACACTCCGCTCTCTACTTTCCGCCTATATTTGAGGCATTGTGTGTTCAATAGCGGAAACTAATGCCTCACTTGACCTTACTGGTCAAGGATAATGGCCAATTATTTAAGTACAATCATTTTATAAGTGAGAATTGAACCTGCACCCACCGACCTTTTAGTCAATGCGTATAATAACGGTGGACCTATGGTTTCGTCAACATATAAAACTTTTTCGATTATAAGAAAGCTTTATATCTAAATACAAACATTTTATAGTTTCATTCTAATTCTGGTCGTAGCTCGTGACGCTGTAACGGCTTAGAGGATAAACTTAAATTACTCTGCAAATTAAATTTTATTGTTTATCGATCCCACGCTGAGTGTTAAATACTTGCTTTAGCAAGAGAAGGCAGTTTCATGATCTATCCCGCATGGCGGAGTAGACAGAGAGAATTCACGCTATATTTAGTGTCAAGACATTCTATTTTATACATTCCACCCAAATCAGGGCCGCCAGCAACATCATTTCCACCCAAATTGGAAACATTGCTTGTTAAGTGGTGGCACTTCATGCTACGCTTTGTCTTACTGAATTGACTAATGAAAATAATTTATAATCGTTCCATCGAGAATCGAACCTAAAGCCACTCGTGTCTACAATGACCTGTTTTAAATATCATTATATTAATACGTGAAGTTAAACTTAAAGGTATACTTTATACTCCTTTTTACGGTAATTTTGAGGACAGAAGAGTACGAAATTTGGCATAGTTAACGTTTATATGAAGAAAAAGTGCAGAAAATGTTATTAAAAATAATGTAATATACTCAGAATTCAATTAATAACACATATTACTATTGGTTTGACATTCATTTTTATGTAAAGTGACCCGTTGCTAAGGCAAACCGTAACTAGGGTCTCTAGTCTAAATAAATATTTTCCTCTAGTATATGATATGGAGTAACAAATATCGTGTTCGCTATTACTACGTAACATAACATAGCATTAGAAAACTACCATAAAGATAATTTTATAAAATAAAACGACAGATTTACTTCGCAACTTCCGGTCTGTTTCCAAATAACTGGCTTTCAGATCTTTATGTGAACGTTGCAGTTGAAACTAACGTTTTAGTGTGTACTAGTTGTTACCCACAACTATGTTTCCTTGAACTTTAAAGCATATTTTTAACTATCAGGATGAATTATAAAAATGCAATTTAATATGTACTATAGGTAATTTATTTTAGAATTACCCTCATTTGAAAATACTACATACATAGCTCCACGCTGTATCCCGCATATAGCAGGGTAGACAGAGAGAACCTGAAAAAATCCATTTCCTGGAATTTGTCTCGAACCCACAACCTCAGCATTCAAGTCGCATTTACAGCCGCACGTTTGTGCCTCTGCACCACGACCGGCGTTGAAAATATTTGTAATTATTAATCGATAATTATATAAATAAATTGACAATCGTTAGCTTTGAAATATAAATTAGAACGGATTCACAGTATCAGCCTCATCGACCTCATCAACCGTATACAACTGACATCTTGTTTTTATAAGAGTGGGAATGAGGATGGTGGGTATCGATACTGTTTACTCATAAAGTTCATTTCTTTCCGTTTCCCTAGGAATTTCTTGAATTTTCTTCTTAGTGCTCTCCTATCGTTGTCTGTCAGCGTCTGTAGGTGTTGTCTGTCAGTCAGTTTTATATATACGTACATCTGGTACGTCTGTATATCTCTATATATAGTTACTTCCGATTACCACTCGCTTGTAACCGGAAGCGAATTGAAAACCACGTGACGAACACATAATATGAACTTTTAGGTGTCGCTTACTATACTAGCGCTGCTGAAACACATATGTATGCATAGTATAGTTTAGGTGATTTTATTTTCTTTTGGTCCTTTTTTCAAGTACCCTTTTGATTTATTTAATGCATATAAATTTGACAGAGAGAGGAGCTAGAGTATCCCAGATACTATACAAATTCCTCTTTCTGTAACGCGATGGGCAACTACGCTTCGAATCCACGGATTGCTAAAGAATTTCTTCTCTACATTTATAAATTCTAATTTTTTTTTCAAATTCCTAAATATACGCGACTATTCTGGTTAAAGTAGTAACGTTTAAAATGACTGAAACAGACATTTGAAGCTCGTTTAAACACACAATGCATTATGTCTAATAAAGCCAAGGAATCTAACATATATTATTAGATTGTAGTAGTTATTCACCCTTTTTCACATAGAAGAAATAACAACCAATAAGCGTTTACAGTCATACGCTGTTCCACTGTGCTAGGATGGCCTCAAGCTCCGATTTATAATAATAATTTAAACACCACAATTGAATATCAATCGTGAAGGGTGTCAGGGGGATGAAAGGTGGTCCAGGGGGAGGAGGTATAAAAACGGAATTGTAAGAAGCGACCGAACCGCGAATATCTTCGATAATTGTTGCATAGAAAAGATCGCACTAACGAGCCGCTGGGAAATGAAATGATTGCAGCTATTGAAACAGCGGACCTGACGGGCTGGAGCGGAGCGTATTATACATATTAAATATAGGTTAAACTATGTATACTTATTACAACAACAACCTGTCGCGTTTACAGTCGCACGCTTGTGCCTCTGCGCCACGACAGGCGCAGGTTTTTTACGATTATATTTGTATACACTTGTAATTTGTAAGTCGATCAAAATATGAAAATTATTTTAGAAATAATACATATTATGCGTTAAACTAAACGTGTCCATGTAAAATTATTTCTTTCCACCTTAAATACACAAGGAAGCTTCTGTCTTCTCTTTCGGAATGATTTTCACCGTTTCATTAGGCAAATACAAAATTATTACTTCCATGGTTTCTTCACAATTCGTCATTGGTTTGCGAATTTTATATTTTTGTAACATATTTAATATATTTTTTTAACTTAATTACGACTTCGTCGTTTTTAGGAAAAACACTCCGCTTATTTCAGGATTACTGCGCGGTTATCGAAATGTATTATAATACTTAAAATATTTAATTAATCTGAATACGAATACAATTAAAATAATTAAACAATTAATAATTAATTGTTAATATATTATAACCAACGTGTATTCTGACAATATGATATACTTGGGGGTAAACATAACAGCTATGTCATCCATCACGGCCTAGCACACAAAGTCTTAAATTTGGGTGAAATTTGGAGAACAGAGTGCCTTAACACAAGGTTTTCTCCATCTAACTTGTTACATGCAGTAAATGACATACTAATATAGATATACTTTTACGTTTTGTCTCTCAAGGCATACAGCATGCAGACAGAACGGGGCGCCGGATGCGCAACTACTATCCCTGCGAAAGAGGTACTCTTTCACCTCGTCCATAGTCATTAACCTCTTTATAAATGCCTTTGGGAGATCTTCGACCTTTTTATGTAACTTTCCGGTATCATCGATACTGTACTTGAATGTTTAATCAATCGATTTGAACATTAATAAATAAAATCGATTTTAGTACAAAAATCGCTAATTGCGTGGACACAGCGGTGAAGTAAAAGTTATAAAAAATACAAAAGGATCGGTTTCCTTTGACGAGAACAAAGCGGCATTCATTACCAGAACTTGCATCGCTGATTTATTAAGTTTCTTCGCGAATTATTTCTGCATTTTGAATATATTACTAACTTTACAGTCGTTTTCGTTTCTTTTATCGTTTTCTGTTTGTTCTCTTTTGAATTGTAAATAATGTTCCGTTTTTAAGTTATTATTTGGTTAATGATTACGGGTTATGTGTTTGAATTTTGTATAAATATTTTTGATTATATGCAGTGTTGAGTTACGTCAACGCACAGTATTTATAAAATGAAGGAAAAATTATGTTCCGAAGGTAGATTGATAGTAAATTATTTCGCTCTACCCTTCATAATTTGGCAGACATGTAAAGATACTCGTTTAATTAAGATTTTAATAAAAAATGATTTCAAAAAATTGCACTTAGCTATAATAAATAACTCAAAAACTACTCGTCAGATCTTAACTAAATTTCATTGGGACTACATAAGAAGTACCAACTGACATTTACAAAAAGAACCATCAAAATTGGTTCAACCATTAAAAAGTTATGCGGTAACACTCAAAAAGTACAGTCGAATTGAGAACCTCTTTCATTCAAGTCTATTAATAAATTCTAATTCTAAACATGCTATCGAAATATATAATAAGCGTTTGAGAAGAGAGAGAGAGAGAGAGAGAGAGAGAGAGAGAGAGAGGAGAGAGAGAGAGAGAGAGAAAAGAAGAGACGTTCCAGGGATTGGTACACAGTACCTCAATTCGGCTTGGAAGTGGGAGACAGGTGTGTAACACTAGGTTCTCAGGTTCCCTCTATATGCAGAATACAGCGTGAAATTATCTAAATATACATGTTGAGTTCCTGTAAGGAAATATTATAATATCCTTAGGTTAAAAGAAAATATATATACACAAATATTAGAAAGCCTAAATCGTTCCGTTTATTTTTACACCCCCCATCGTCACCAGCATGCGAATGAAACGCTATGCGAATATTAAATATTTTCAATAGTACGCCGATTGGGAGTTGCGTTTAGAAAATGGACATAGAGAACTATGTTAAAATGATTTTTGTCGCTTAAACTAGAGTATTGCATATTTTGACAGTTTTGATGTTATTTCTATTTAGGTTCGAATCCCGCTTTGAGAATGATTATTTATAATTACTTTCAATATCTCCAGGAAATGAAAATATTAAATAATATTTAATTGGTTTTAGTAACAAGGCAAACGGTGTTGAGTTCCGCTACTCAGCACGCAATGCGCTATTCGACGGAAAGTGGGGAACAGGTGTTGCTATGTGCGGGATGCAGCATGAAGCTAAAAAAAACTTTTCGAAAAAAAGGCGATGTTAAAAACAAAATAACAATATCATTTCATATTTCAATGTAATTAATTATTTTAATTTAAAAAACAATGTTGTTCCATGTAACTCATTAAATGTGCAATTTTATACAATGATATGTTGTTTCGTTTTTAACCGACTCAAAAATGAAGTTCTCTATCTGACTGTTTTTTTATTATACTTTATACTATAGATAATAGGACCACATCAAAGCACTAGTTATCATATAAAAAAATCATTAAAAATGGGTCACTCAATAGAAAGTTGTGTTCTCAATAAAAACTTTAGTAAACCGTATATTTTACACATCAATAAGTCTACTAGTGTTTTTAATATTTCATATGTTTATAAATAACATATCGGTACCGAAGCGTAATGGGATAATTTTTCACTGTAAACACGATTGGTTGTGGGTTCGATTCACTAGGGGGGAAGGAGATTACGTTTAGGTTATTGCATTTCTTCGCTCTGGTAAGATAAGGAGCGAGGGAAGTTTCACTGTTCAGCATATAATATCTCTTTTTTGGGCGAAAAGCGAAGGACAGTGTCTTGACACTAGGTTCTCTTATTCTCTTAGAAAAATAAGTGAAAAACTGAAATTAAAGCTCAATTTTCTCGTAAAGAGTTTCAATTTCATGTTTATTTCGTTTGTTTTTGTGTTTTTATGTAAATGTGTTTGTGAGAGGCCGCTGTTGATCAAACAGAGGCATTTCTCTGCTAATTTATGGATTGCATTATTGTCTTTAATTACGAAAAAGTGCTTTTGTATACATTTTTCAGTTTGCTTTTTGTTTATTTTGAGAGCTGTGCGTGTTGAGTACACGTAATTATTTAAAGTTAGTTTTTAAATTGCGGAAAGTGGAGGGATGGAACACTAGTTTATCTCTTACTTCTATATTCGGGAGATAGGTAAATGGACACACAAAGTCTAAAAGTTGCTAAAATGTTGAGTATTGCATCATTTACTGCTCTTTTTTCCGTTTCTCCCATCTCCCTTTTGTAAAGTTGAGCGTCACATTTTATCCTACAGAGCAAGGTATTCAAAATCTCATCTCAAGACACTCAGTTCATCGCTTTCTGCCTTTATTCGAGAAATTGCATGCCAAGTGGTGAAACTCAGTGTTTTGTCATACCAAAGAAAAAAATCGGCGGAAAATGGGAACGGAAATTTTAAAAGAGAAAGGAGTGTCTTAACATAGTCTCTTTTTCTGTTCCTCTCTCTCTGGTCTCTGGTTCCTTTTACCTACCCTACTATGGTATGTGCGGGATACAGCATGAAGCTAAAAAAATGTATACCTTTATTTTCCCACTCTCTCTCTCTCCTAAATAATGCAAAAAATTGAAAAAAAATATAATTTATTAATATATTTTATTATTTTTCCAGGTAAGTGGCCGCATTGAACAACGAGTGCACTGGAATGTAAATGAAAGTTAGTATTCAGTGATTACAGAATGAAAGCCGGTAATTTTGCAAGCGTAATACATTTATGAAACATTAATTATCATCATAAATTCATTAATATCATCTGTTTATGACTTTTAATGTCTAATTATAATTTGTGGTTAATCTATGTTTTACTATTGGGGATAAATGCGATTGGTTGTGGGTTCGATTCTGATTCGGGGGAATGATTATCTATATATCTTCTAATAAAAGAGTAGAAAAGTCAATTCTGTACATGAAAAAATTTTAGAAAAATATCAATTGGATGTACCTTATGTTAATGGAAGCGAAAAAACCAATCAGTAGAGTTTTTGTTTGTCTTTCTGTTTGTCGCTATATTTGAACGCGCATCACGCAAGAACTACTGGATAGAAATGAATAAATTTTGGCGTGGGAATAGCTTAGAGTCTGGAGGTACATATAGAGTTTATCCTGTTATTCGATATAGTTTCCATGAAAAAAATATAAAAAATCATTACACTACAAAGACAAATTACTTTATATGCCTATAACTGCTGGATAGAAATGAATGATTTTTTTCATGGTAGTAATTATTTGTTAAAAAGATCTATAAAATACACGAGTGTTCAATATAAATGAGCACTTTAAAGCTAAGCTTCAGCAAACTTACGACGGTTTAATCTCACCTACGTACTCGTACTCGTAGTACACACGTAACAGATTGGTCTTAGGTGTCGTAGTGACTTGCTCCGGTTAGCTTCCAGCCAGTAATGTTCGGATCACCCTTTGAGTTATTACCCTTTTGATCTCTACATTGCTGTATAAGTCCACTTTGTAATCGCACTTTGTCTTGGACTAAGTGTTTGCTCTGACTCTCCTTGTGTTACTCATTTTTAATTTCTTCAAACGCAATAATAATCGATCTTAAGAATGAAAATACAGTATAGTTATACACGAGAAGTGTGCGTTTTTAAGTATACTATAGTCCACGTGTGTAGGTATTAGTGGCGAGGCGTCCATATAACACACTTACTTCCGGCTTACCTCTCATAAATGACAATAAATCATTGACGGACTTATTAGCCGATTAGAGTTCTCAAATTTCGGAGTAAGTTTGCAAATATTAGCTCATAAATTAGCTAATATAATTATAAGTTATGAAACCTAAACAAAAGGTAGTAAGAAAAATGTGGGACTGAAATTGGATTTCAGGAAAATTATGATTATGAAATTGCTAAATACGTGAATGAACCTGCTTTTTTAAATATACTGGCTTCCTTAAATCTACCGGCTTACCTTTTTAAAATTCTCACCTCTCGTTACTGGGTACACACACATACAGGTGGTCATGATGGCATAAGTGTCATGCCGCTTTCCGTAACGACAAACTAGCCAATTTGACTTTCAAAACACCCCAATGTATGTTGCACATATAAAACCTCTTTCAAAATATTCTACAGTATTTTTCCAAGCAGAACCACCGCAAGAACCTAGTATGCAATATATCATATTAAAGTTTTAAATTGATTCTGATGTCACTTCCGGACCCGCAAGAAGCCTTCGAAGACACGCCCTTTGATAATTTGTTACTAACTTCAACTCAAAATTTAATAAGGTAATGTATGTATTCGATAAATCATTACGAAAATAATTATACTGTAGCCTTATAAATATAGAATTTAAAGACCACCGTGGCGTGGGACAGCATCTGATAGTAAATTCAATTGGTTCTGGGTTCGATTCGCATTCGGAGAAATATTTAAATCATTGTTATTTTTCCGCTCTGGTAAGATAAAATGCGGCGTTTAGTTCTGTCCTTTGTTAGCATATTAAGTAATTTAGTATTTGTTCTGCTGAAAAGCAACATGACAAGAGTGGGATCGCCGGAGTACTATAAAAGCCACTTCTTTGGCTTAACAGCGATAGTTTATTATAATCAGTATTTTAAGTATAAAAGTGCTGCGTTATAAGTTGTGGGAGGTAAAGGTATTGAGACTTAAACTCATTGTATATTAAAGTCCAATTTTATTATACAAATTTCCAATTAATTGGACTAACTTAATAACAATAAGACGTAAATATGTTGATTTCGGAAAGTGGAGAACGAGTTCCGCCACTCAGCCCGCAAAGGCTCATTTCGGCGAAAAGCGGGGAATGGAAACGTTAAAAGAAAACGGAATGTCTTAACACTAAGTTCTCTGGTTGGTTGGATACAGTGTGAAGCTAAAAAAAATCTATACTGTTCCCTCAAGTGAGAATAGAACCCACAACCAATGTTTTACAGTCAGACCTCACATTACGCCACGATGGTCTCTAGGTAGCCTAGACTAGAAAATTAAAGCACTAATATTGGTTTATTCACAAAAGTTTTAACTAGGTCTAGGAATATAGACTTCTAGCGACGGCTGTACGTCCAAAGTCATTACCCTCCAAGTTCGTAACACTGATGTTAATAATAATAACTATGAATGCGTTAGATTAAAAAATATTATTGTCTCAAAGGAGCCTCTACACCGGACGGACCTGTGTCCCCACGCAAGCCTTCTAAACATCGGGTTCTTGTGAACCCAAAAATTTCGTCATACATAATAATAATAAAGCACTTTATTGCACATAATAAAAAAAATAATTATAAAATATAAAAATAGGTAAGCAGAGGCTGCCTTATCACTAATTAATCTCTTGCAGGCAACCATTACTGATTGCGTACTAAGTAAAACATCTTTTTTGGCTAAAAACAATGCAAAGAAAAGTAAAAATAATTATGTTACTTCACCACTCGGCTAACTCTGATGTAACAAGGCAAAGCATAGCGTTGAGTTCCGCCACTCAGCACGCAATGCCTCAATTCGGCGGAAACTGGGGAACTGAATTGTTGAAAGAGAACGGAGCTTGGCGTTTTTTGAAGTAGGTTAAAAATTAAAGCACTATTATTGGTTTATTCATGAAAGTTTTAAGTAGGTCTAGGAATATAGACTTCTCGTCGACTGTAAGTCCAAAGCCATTACCCGTAAGTTCGTAACACTGATGTTAATTCACCTCACTCCGCTAACTCTGATATAAAGTAATGTGACTTTTTATTTCAAAATGTTGAACAAAAACTTCATATAATGGTATTTTAAGAACTTTTCAGTTTTTGTATTGCATAGTGTATGGTAGGTGCATTTTATGAGGGTAGTTACAATTTTTGCTATATGATTTTAACTTTACATACATACGTAGCTTCACGGTGTATCCCGCATATAGCAGGGTAGGCAGAGGGAACCTAGTGTTAAGACACTCCGTTCCCCACTTTCCGCTGAATTGGATGAAATGGCATTGCGTGCTGAGTGGCGGAACTCAACGCCGCGCTTTACCTTACCAGTATCTTGAAATGAAAATAACTTTCAATCACCCGCTGTCCCACTGCACCATGATGACCACTATATATATAATAAAAGAGCAGAAAAGTCAATTCTGTACATGAAAAATTTTAGAAATATACCAATTGTTAATAGAAGCAAAAAAACCAATCAGTAGAATTTTTGTCTGTCTGTCTGTCTGTATATTTGAACGCGCATCACGCAAAAACTACTGGATAGAAATTAATGAATTTTGGCACAGTAATAGCTTAGAGTCTGGAGGTACATATAGAGTAGTTTTTATCCTGTTATTCGATTTAGTTTTCATGAAAAAAATAAAAAATTTACATAGACAAGTTACTTTATATGCCGATAATTACTGGATAGAAATGAATAATTTTTGGCACAGTAATAGCTTAGAGTCTGGAGTAATAATAACAATTATCTTATTCTGATATCAATGTGAAAGTTAGGAAACTCAAATATTTAGACGATATTTGTTACTCTAAAACTTAGGACTGTAATTTAGAAGATTTTATATGCGTGAATCGGACTTATAATTTATTCATGTGAGGCTACAGAATAATCTAATAGGAAAAAAATAAAAAAAACAGTCAAATTATATTGATTACAAAAAGTGAAACCAATTTTTTTTCAAATATAATTTATATATTTGAAAAAAAATTGGTTGATTATATATTAGTAACAATTTACTAATTTTTTTCTCGAATATAAATTATTTGAAATATTGACCGCATATGCGATATTGACCGCTAAATAAAAAAAAATTAGAAAGCGTATAAAAATTTTTACGTGGACATGAAACCCGCGCCTGGTGTTGTATGCACTTAGAAATATCAAAATATTTAATAAGCAGCATTCTCTCTTGCCAAATGATTGTTCATAGAAATAATCTTTAAAAAAAATTTTTTCAAATCTCTGTACCGAGATGCTAACAACAAAAATAAGTTATAATAAATGTATAAAAATTTCGGCATGGTTGAATAAGAACGTATGTCATAGTGCTTGGACGAGACTGGCACTGGTTCGAGTCTTGCTGCGTTCAATTTTTTATACCTTTTCGAAAAATGGTTTTCTATTCCTAAGTATGTCATTAACACTTTAATAATATTAAAAATACCATTGGTACTGTAAATAGTAGTTGTGACCATCGTGGCGCAGTGAGATAGGCTCTCTCCGCCTACTAATTAATACCTAATTAAGATAAAACATATAAACATTTGGATATTTATATATTAGAATATTCCGACTTAATAATTGGAAAAAGGTAAATAATTGTAAAAAGGTAAGGTGTAACCAGAAAGATTTGATGAAACAAGGCAAATATTTAGTTGAAAAATTAAATACGGTAGTACTTAACATGAAAATAAGTGAAAAATCCTAAGTTTAGCGCGAATGAAGTCGCGGGCACCACTAGTAAGTTAATAATTTATACATATATTCAATTAAAACAAAAGATTAAGGTATATAAGTCTTTAAGCTATTTAGCTGACGTCGTACAATAATATTATATTACAATATAAATAAGAAATACCTAATAGAAGAGACCGAGCGCAAGTTATGCATAGTAATTTTATAGCTAGCAGAATAAAGGAAGATTTATTTAAACCATTTTTTTTTTAGCTTTTTGCTGTATTCCGACCTGAGAACCTAGTGTCCCGTCCCGTCCACCATTTTCCGCCGAATTAAGGCATTGCGTACTGAGTGGCGCAACTCAACGCCGCGCTTTATGTTTCCAGAGCAAAAAAATGCAAATAATTTAAATATAACCATTCCTTCAAGTGGAAATAGAACTCACAACGAATCGCGATTACAGTTCGAAAAGCATCAAAAAACCAATACATTGCGTTTTGTATGACGAAGGTTAACCACCATGATCTAACTTACCAAAGCAATGTAACGAAAATAGTTAAAAATATACCTCCGAATGGGAATCGAACCCGCCCACCTTTACAGTTACTACTCACCAAGCCACGATGACCTTTTACAAAGTATAATATTACTAGTAGAATATAGAATAGTTGTAACTGATTGTTCATGACATCTACACATACTTAGCGGAACGAGGTGTTAATGCTCTCGCAAGAGCTTACCGTCTCACGTTACTGCCGAAATTATTTGTAAAATTAAATTATTTACTAAATTAAGTTTATATAAGTTTTCAATATAAATGTTTCTTTGTATTTCAAATTTAGTGACGTTACTGACTGGAATAAGTTTTTCAGGGTTGGTTTTTAGACATCGTTCTTCTTCTTCTTAGAGATACACTCCTGTCGAATTAGTCGTGGTCACGTGACTCTTTCACCCAAAACTACCAAAAGGATTTAGATGAAACTTCACAGTAATATAGCTAATACATTAGAATAACACATAGGTCACAAATTGAAAAGTTTTTGTGTACTTTAACTATAACCCATCGAGAATCTTATCAAAGTCGCTAATTCATAAAATTCAGAGATTTAAAGAGAGACCACTATGTCATCGATTTTCATACATAAATATTCTGGAAGCCAATATTATATGACGAAGAAAGCGAAAATAATTTAAGAAATGACAAACAGATAGAGTACACGCGAAATTTAATATTTACAATCCTTGAGGAGTGTAGGAGAATACTAAGAAAAGATATTTCGAAATTTCAGCCGGAAGTTCAGGTTCTACAGTCCACGCGCACGAAACCACGGGATATAACTAGCTATGTGGCATATAATATAAAAGATTAAAACCCCAAAACCACACAGGTTTCAATTATTTATTTCATTTTAAGCTTTTGTGAGAGTGTTTTGTAGGAGACCCAAAGAGGCTTTAGATCTAGAAGAAGGTGCATGGATCAGATCTTTTCATTCTATTAATTAATACACTTTCCTCGTAAATATTTGTCCAAAGCGGGAACTGAACCCGTGATATTTGACCTAGCATTCAAGTATGATAGGTTAAAGCTCTTTAACAGATAAGTATCCCGTTGGATTCAAAAGCTTTACATAATAAAACCATTTAGGTATTCTAACATCCAAATTTATGGCAACATAAAAATGTAATAACTGCGTTTCGTATACAATAGCTGCGTTCGTTTGTTTTAATTTTTATTTTTATATATTTTAGTATTAATTTTGATCTCTTAATTCTTAAGTTTTAATTGGTCAGAGAATTGTATGTACATACATATATATTTGTTTTGCGATTTAGTGCACATTGTCTCTAATTTGGGCAGAAAGTGCGGAACAGAGTCTTTGAACACTTTGTTTTTTATAACCTCACAAAAATTGGCTACTTGAAAATAAACTATTATGCTTTACATACGAATTTAGTAAAGCTTTTAAACTTCATCATACAGCAGCGCAGTTAGAGAGAGTCTAGAGTCAACATATTCAACAATCCAAAACATTGCGTGTTCGAACAAGTGGCGGAACTCAACGCCGCACTTAATCCTACCAAAGTCGATTGTTAAAAAAATATATAATCTTACCTCCAAATGGGACTCGAACCCACAACCAATATAAAAGCTTAAAGCAGATAGAAAAAGCATCGCATTAAGCTGATTCCGCGGTCCTCGACTCAATTAAAACAAGAACATGAGGAACGTTTTGAATGCTTTGTTCGTAGTGTTTTTTGCGGGTCGCTTTAACCTCATTGGCCCTGAGGCTTACGGGGAGAGGAAAATAAATAATTGAAACCTATGTTGTTTTCCGTTGTGGCTATAATCTTCTATATTATATGACATATAGCTATATATGAATACTTTTCATACTTAATAGTCTGCCCAAGAACATCCGATTGGAGTCTGATAAATGTCTATTCAAATTAAAATTACGAAAATACCTGTTCTTATTGTTGTGAATTGTTAGTGGTACTGTGTGTATTTCTACCTTATTGGCTCTTGAGTCATAATGTAATAACATCTGTATGTCTAAAAAGACTGATCCCGCAGTCAAACTGTTTTTTACAGTTTTGTGGAACAATTTATAAGGATTATTGTAATTGTATCCCATAGGATATATATATTACATTACACATTCGTAATAAATAAATATATAATAATAAATCTTGTTTCGTTTGCATGGACCATTAAGCCTAAAATTCCGTTTGTTATCATTTTCTCGAGAAACTCTCTTTTAGTGATCTCCTAAATATTGGAACTCATTTTTGTCATCAGCGGAACTCAACGCCGTGCTTTATTTCATTAGATCGGAGAAATATTGTAATAATAATAATATACTTTTAAATAAAACACATTAAATCCTTAATACCTAAAAATGTATATTAGAGTCACAACGTCGATAGGTTCCCAAGTAATACCCATATATATTATAAATAGCGGAATAAGTTCAATTTAACTCGTGTATAGTTCCATCCCAATGTGCATTGAGTGGCGCAACTCAACGCCGTGCTTCGTCTCATCAAAGTGAAGAAATGAAAATTAATAGTTATATACACCCAACTTAATCATATTTACGTTTAAAACATAATGTTGATAGGTTTCCAAGTAATACCGTGTAAATATTCGCTTGCTTCGCTCACCGCGGGATAATTTCAATTTAACTCGTGTGTGGACTTAAAAGCTTCTAAATTGTTTGAGACGGGTCAGAGAGGGTGTTTAGAGGGTGATGCAATTAAACCACTCTTAGTTCACCTCTTGAAGGCAAATTAATTTGGTTCTTGGCAAAAATTTGTGCTAGAAGTTTTCTGTTCACCTTTTATGCTTGTAATTACTGGCTTTTGTTAAGAAATTGAAAAAAATATATCTTTTTATAAGTAATGTTTTTATATATAGGTATGTAAAAAACATGCTTTTCTTAAATTAGGACTGTCTGTGACACTGTTTTCCATTTTCAATTCGAATTTGAGATCTTGTATATTGAGTAGCGAAACTCAACGCCGTGCTATGTCCTACTAGAACAAAGAAGGCAATTTATTTTGGTTCTATGCAAATAATTGTCTTAGAATATTGTCACTTTTTATGATTCTAATTGTTGGTTTTTTGAAGAAATTATAAAATCTTTATCGTTTCTTTAAAGGGGTATATAGTGCATCTATTGTATTTGAAGCTTTGAGCTTTTAGTTATGCTTTTCTGGGATATCAGAGTCGATAGAAACAAGTTGAATTTGTATCTCAACGTCGTGCTTTGTCTTACTAGAATGACAAAAAAAGTATTTGTCTCAGTGGGGATCGAATCCAGAACCAATTCGATTTTTCATATTAATTGCTTTTACAATTTTCTTTTAAAAAATACTAAAAGGAATAATTTGGAAATTCTCGGGCACACGTACAAATTTTCCACCAGTTTTTAGTCAATTGAGCAAGCAATAAATTGACATGTATTGAAAAAATAACACGTTAGCTGAATGTTTTAATTTAATTCTTAATTATTGCAAGCGGGAGTTGACGAGCGAAGCGAACTGGGCACGAAGCTATCTAGTATTACATGAAATAATTAAAATTACGTTAATCTCCTGTATCTTGTAACGTAATACATACATCACTGTCTGGTCTTCACGTTTAAATGACGTTTTAGTAATATAGTATGTGTACGATTTTAAGAGATTATTATACTGTTCTATTTTAATTTTCTTAAGTACACAATAAATTACAAAATACATACTGTAAAAGCAATTTTAAAATATTATACAATGTAACTTTCTTAGTTTAGCTTAACTTATAAAAAGTAAGATGTGGAGGCATATGCCTGCGTCTGTAAACGGTACATGGTGTGGGTTCGATACCCATTTCAGGAGATAAAGATATTCAATATCTATAATCATGAATATTTGGCATTTTCATTTTTTCGCTCTGGTAACTAGGCAAAGCGCCGCGTTGAGTTTCGCCACTCAGCACGCAATGCCTCAACTCGGCGGAAAGTGAGAAACGTATATCTTAAGAGAACGGAGTGTCTTGACTCTAGGTTCTCAGGATCCCTCTGCCTACCCTCCAATGTGCGGAATTCAATGTGAAGTTAGAAAAAAAGTAACTAATACAATTTTCTCTATAATATAATATTTCCTTCGGAAGTTATTCGTATAATTTGAAATATGCTCTGATGCTGATCCTGATCTCTTCAATAAACTAGCAAATTCCTCATAAATTGAAAATTGAATTGAAAATATGTCTTTCTTTTATACAATAAATATATTTTGTCGCTTCACGTTATAATACAAAAAATCACACATTAACTGGATATTTTAACTTGGTTTTTTTAATCGTTACAAATGGGGATTGGCGAGCGAAGCGAAGAGGGGAAGCCCCCTAGAATGTAAATATATTCCATTTAAAACATAAAATCTGTTTCCAACTTTGAAATAGCAGTTTTTTTCGTTGTATTGTATGGAGAAGAACTCAAATTATGGTAAATATCATACTCCTCCGTCCGCATGATTTTTAACGGACTATAAAAAAGCAAGAGGTTCTCAATTTGAGCAGGGCAGTTTCAAAGGGAACCTGAGAACCTGAGTACCTAGTGTTAAGACACTCCGTTAACCAGTTTCCGCCGAATTGAGACATTATGTGCTGAGTGGCGCAACTAAACGTCGCGCTTTGCCTTATTACCAAACCTAAAAAATGAAAATACTAAAGTTTACATTTTCTGGAGTGAGAATCGAACCCACAACCTGGCGCGTTTTTAGTCGCACGCTTGTGCCTCTGCGCCACGACAGGCGTAATAGTTATATTATAATTTAATAACACAGCACTTACTATAAACTATAATTAGGTAACAGTATTACAAAACATTCGGACAAGGTGTTGGGTGCGTCGTAATCCCGCGATTGATCACCGTGATGGATGGATGGATGTGCCGATCAAACGCTTATTACTGAATTGTCGGAAACGCTTGATTTATGTACAATCACCTTATCTTGTGGCTCCTGCTATGAGGAGCTTTTAGTTTATTGTTATTTTATTATGTTATTTGGTTAAATGCCACTTATTTGTTAATGGTTGCTGGCTTGATATAAATGAGACGTATTTCACTGGAAGTACCTTAGTGGAATATCTTATTTATAGTTTATATATTTTCCACCTTGTTTTAAGTTGATATTGTATATTGCCATGATTTATGACTAAGTGAAATGGACTGGTTTTTTCCACATAGTATGATGGATAGGATCTATGATCAGTTTTTTATTCAAAAATTATACTGTCTTGCCTGCAAGTGGTATTTCACATTTGCTTATTTCACAGTTATGCATATATAAATAATTTACATAGATGTTAATTTTATTTAATTGCATCATTATAATTTATATTTTTATACATTTTAAAGGGGCCCCTCAAAGCTACACTTGTGTCGAAACTCCTAGAGACTCTCCAAACTTCTCTTTGCAACGCAATGGGCACTCACATGATCAAAATTGCTCAATACTCAATGTTTCGTATCCGGATGGAAAGCAGACAACGAAATATCTTGACTGTAGAGGCTCCTTCGTATTACCCTATTTTGCGACAAAAAAACATGAAACTGCGTATCATTTTTTTCACTTTGAGTAATTAACAGAATAATGAGTAAAAATCAAAACATAAAAGCAAACAATAATGAGAACCGCTAAAAAAATTGCCCATTTAAAAAATGAAACAACGAACGATGAATTGAAAGCAAACTATCGAAATCATTAATAAAAGGCAATAAATCAACCTGTCCCATATTAATGATCATAAGAAATGATGAATGCGCTATGAAAAACTGAATCCAAATTAAAACTCCATCGGAAAAGTTCAGAAGCTTAATATGAATAATAAATAATGAAAATTGTGTACAAAAAGGGTTTTGGTCGAAATGAAGAACCTTTTTGCTTAATGCTGTGTTTGCTCGGATTTGTGCCAGACACAATTACAGGATTACGAGGACAGCGGAGTGGAGACGGGAATAAACGCTCTTTTAATATTAACTTATGAATTTGGTTTATTGATTTAGATTTTCAGGTAAATTTTGGAACCTATTAGCTGTTAAATTATTTAATTTGGTTAGGTAGAGAAAGAACAAATAATAAATAATTGTAGATCTATACGGTATAGGACTCAAAAAAAAATGTCCCGCTGAGTTCCTTACGCCATTTCTTCTCAGGTCTGAGACATTAACATTAGTGAACTGGTGTATATACATATAACGTTCAAAAACATGAAACATGTACAACTTTTTATTTTGGATAAAATTATTTGATTTTGAATTTGAGGTAAAAGAGCTCGTTAAGTCTTGGTCCCTTAAGTTGACACTTGTGGTCGTAAGTCCCAGGTACTGCTCTGAGCTACTCTCTTTGCTATACCAGTTCCTTCTCTAAAAGTGAAATTGATCCTGTGAAGTAAAAATTATGTGTTAATTAAGAACTGTTTCCGCCTTGTATATAAATATTACAAACAAGGCATAAAACATAAATATCATACCTATATTAGTAATACAAATAGTTAGATAACAAAGGCAACTAATATTTTGAATTTTCTTGGGAAGTACTTATCCATTCATCAAATTATTATTAGTTCTAAGCTTAGTTAAATAACAAAAGAGAAAATTATAATAACCCAGATGCTAATAAAATGTACGCACTACTTGTGCATAATGATTAAGGAGAATCATAAAAACTGATTTCGTGACTTAAGCAAAATTTACGTTATCGCACACTTTTAATAAAACACACTTTTTATTAAAGTTTATTTAGGCTTTCCACTTCATTACGCATAGCAGACTAAACAAAGAGAACCTAGTGTTAAGATTCCGTTCTCCTCTTTCCACCTGAATTTGAGACATTGCGTGTTAAGTGGCGATTCTCAGTGCTACATTTTGCATTACCTGAGCGGAAAAATGAAAATAATTAAATATATTAATTTCCTCGAATGGAAATCGAATCCACAAACAATCTCGTTTACATTCAGACACTATCCTACACAACGATGACCTCGTTATGTCTAATAATTATATTTGAATAATAAACTTTAATGAAAAGTACTCGCAGTAACCCTTTAGAGTATTTCCATCAGCTCGGTCATGTCCAATTAATTGGGCGTTTTAATCGAAATTCAATCAGGAGGCGAAATTTTTGGTTAACATTAGATGGAAGCAGAAACTAACTTTATAATTATATTTGTGAAACGGTCTAATGGAACAAAGAGAAGTATGAGGTCATTTTGCCCAAATTGGGCTATAAATGAGTCAAAATTACGTTAAATTAGCAAAAATGAAGCGGATTAAAGATCAATACTTAAAAAAAAACATTTTTGAAGCAAACACTTCGTAATATTACATACTGATATTATGTAGTGTTAAGTTTCGTTAAAGAATAGAATGGAAGGTCTATAAGGCTCTCTATGCCTGCCCTTCTATGCGGAACAAAAATGAATCTAAAAAATAAATATCTAAATTAATTTATTCTTTGTATAAATAGTTTATTACAAGCACTTTAGAATTGTCAATAAACATAAAAATGACAGTTTTGTCAGCCTACTGGAAGCTAGCCTAGTCAAATGGTCTAATCCAGATTAATCTCAGTCACGTAATAGTGAGCAATAACGGAAGCTTATCGGAATGTGTAAATTATAATATGATCGTTCCTCTACTGAGAATCGAACCCACAACCATTCACAATAATAATTAGATAAGCTTTAATCTTACTTAGTTTAGTTTTTATTCCACTTTTAAAGTGATGCATTTAATTGGTCTAAACCAAATTAATCTCAGTCACGTAATAGTGAGCAATGTGATATTGATGATATTGTGAGATACAATCATAATGACATCTTTTATTTTAGAATTTTTTACATATATTAAATGAAACTATATTAAACGGATTAATCGCGTATATTTTAGTATTCGAAAATATATTTTAAGAAACCCGATGTTTCAAACACTAGGCTATAGAGTCGACCTGTGACCACGGACGAGTCAATCATCCGGTTAAAATAGCTTTATTTAATATTTTTACTATACAATCATTCCCTGAGTAAGAATCGAACCTACAATCTCTCATTAATAGTTAGACGAGCTTTAATCTTACTTAGCTTAGTTTTTATTCCACTTTTAAAGTGATGTAGTTAAGTGGTCTAATCCAGATGAATCTCAGTCACGTAATAGTGAGCAATGTGACGGAAGCTAATCGCGATTTATGTTCTCAGTAATTGCGCTAAAGTTGGTTGCTTTCAGATAAATACGTTAGTTAGGAGTTATACTTATATTTTATATAGTTAGGTACGTGTCAGTCAGTATATAGGTCAGTCCTTTTGTACTTTAGGGGGCATGGGGAAGTGTTTCATTGTATATGCTAGGTTGGTTGTGGGTTCGATTTTCACTTGAAAAATTACTATATTTAAATTATGCTCAGTTTTTCGCTCTGGTACGACAGAACACAATGTTGAGTTCTGTTGCTTAATACGCAATGTTTTAAATTTGGGCGGCGGATTGTTTTGACACTAGATTCTCTCTGATTAACTTTCGATTCGGAATAATTCGTGAAGTGTGAGTGTGAAGTGAAGTGAAAACGTATAAAAATGTTAATGTTGTAGGATTTGAACCTGTGCCTCTTGGCAACCAAGCACTCTAGGCATATAAGCCATACGTTCTAACCAAACTACGTCGAAATTCTTCTTCTTATTAAGATAATTGTTAGGAAGAAGTGCGGGTTTAATTGATTTTAATACATTTTTAACGTTACACTATATTGACGCGTGCACTGGCGGAACTCAACGCCGCGCTTTGACTTCATCGATAAATTACTTTTACTACAAAACCAATGAACAGGTATACTCATGTGTTTGGTAACACTGACTATACTCATGATAAGGAAAACTTTACAAATTAATTAAAACCTCGCTTGATTGAGGAAGCGCTAACACTTCCCTTTCGCCGACACCAACGCCAACGCAGTAAAATACTTCTAAACTTTTGTATTAAATCAAAAATTTAATTTGATTTTCCAAACGAATGTGGCTGTTTAAAATGTTATGCTTTCTGTAACTTATGAAATATACAAAATTCTGAAACTGCATTTTCCTCGTGGTAAAGTTTTTCTGCATATGAGGGTAGACAGAGATAACTTAGATACTTCATTCTCCTCTTTCTTCACTATATCGAGATAATATGAATTAAATAGCGGGACTCATTACAAAAAAGTAAAAATATTAGGGATAACTCAAAAACTAGTCTTTAGACCATAACTAAATTCAAATAAAACCACATAAGAACTATTCATCAAAAAAAGAATCATCAAATCGGTTGACCCAGTAAAAAGTTTTATGTACACATAAAAAAATAGAGTTGAATTCAGAATCTCTTCTTTCAAAGTTGGTTAAAATTCTGAAATTGCATTGAAATAACGTAGATATTATTATTATTTTTATTTAGCTTAGCGGTTTTTTTATCTTATCAGGATATTTAGAGAAAACCCGTTCAGACACTCCGTTCTCCTTTTTCTGCCCTATATCACGACACTGTGTGTTGAAAGGCGGAATCCTATGTCGCTTTATCTCACCAGAACGGACAAACGAAAATAATTGACATAACCTAATCCAATAAAAGAGTTTAAAAAAATTGACTTTATGAAATTATTTTTTATGATTATTGAAAACTTTTCTTACTTCATAACGACATTCTTTCTAAAACAACAGAACTCTACAATGCATTTAATTAAATAAAGAAAATATTTAACTGAATATTAAATTATATTTCTTTTCTAACCGACTTTCAAAAAAAAGGGAACGCACTTAATGCAACTGTACTTCTTTGTGTGTGTTACCGCAGAACTTTTTACTGGGTGAACTAATTTTGATGTTTTTTTTATATGACAGCTACTGCTTCTGATCTGATCTTATTTAAATGTAGATAAGATCTAATGAGTAGTTTTTGAGTTATTCGTAATATTTTACTTATTTGTCCACTTTATTTGAAGCCGATGTTTTTGTTAACATTTTAATCATTTAAATGAATGTAGAGACCTATTTGTTTAATAGATTTAAAGCGGAAACACAATTATCATTTACAATGCGAGAATATTTATTTTTATTGTCACAACAACTGGAGTGAAGCTAATTTCATATACTTAATAAAACTGATTACTACCGTTAAAAGTAAATACTGTATTTTGAGTCGGAAAATATTAATTATTAAGGCCATGGCGCAGTGGGATAGTGCCCATAAATGCGACAGGTTGTGGGTTCAATTTCCACTCGGGTCAATGAATGTATTTATATAATTTTCTTTTCCTTACAAAAAAGGATAGTGTTGAAGTGGTTGTCGGAGTGTCTTGACACTTAAGTTCTTTCTGACTCCGGAGCTATCTGTCTTTTTTTTCCTTTCTGATTGAGAGAAACTACAGATCTTCAGACACTCTGTGTTCCACTTTTTGTCTCACTAAGAGGTACTACGTGTTGAGTTTTAATAAAATAAATATATTCTTTTTACATAATTTCAATAAATTTAATGTAGAATGACCATCTTTAAAACTTTTGTCGCTGATAAAATAATAATTAAATAAAATCTTAATCAGAACGCAATATTAAACTTAGTATCGTATATGAAATTTGACTGAACATCGAATCTACACCCATCATGTTTATAGTCAGATTCTATTCCACGATGCCCTCAATCCGATATTTAAGATGATATCTCTTCAAATATAACAATTCCATCTTTCCATATCTTCCATGGCCCCGATCATCAAAAAAATTCAAATATAACAATTCCATCTTTCCATATCTTCCATGGCCCCGATCATCAAATTTGGCACTGGTATAGAACGAAACGGAAAAACACACAAACCTCATTAAATATTCCGATCGATAGTTCCCGAGAGAAAACGATATATCATATGAATATGAATCACAAAAGTGAGGCGTCAGTGAGTGCGAGTATGCGAGTACGAAAACAAAATTCTAAGCTAATAAATCATACGTTATGTACGCTTGCCTGCTTTGGCCTTCAAATTTACAAGCTTTTATCTTTGGTTGGGAAATATCAAATTATTGTTTTCTTAATATTCTTGGTGTTATGTACTCACCCTTCTTCTAAACATGAGGAAATAAAAACTTTTTGGATGCTCATGAGTCTCCTAGCATCTCGTGCGATTTTCTAAGTTTGCAAATAAAACCCTAATATAATAATATAATATGTAATGACCAACAAGAAACTCCATTTTTTAACGGAACTCAACGCCGCCTTGTTATAATACATATTATTATATATTCATAACTACCTTGGTAATTCTGGTGAGTCCTTGATATCCTTCAGCTTCACGTTTGTCTCGCATAGCAGAATAATCAATCAAAATCTAGAGTCAAGACACTCCGTTCTTCAATTACCACTTGTGATTGGAATATTTGCGTATTGTATAGTGAAACTCAACGCCACACTACGCCTGATCAGAGCAGTGAAATGAAAATAATATAAATATAAATATTATTTCAAGTGAGATTGAACGCACAACTACTGGCGTTTGTTGTCCTAAGCCTGGCCTCCTGTTATCATCACAGAAATTCGTAATTCAATAAATGTTCAGCCACTATCATGAAACGGTGTAATGGAATTGAAAACACCAGATGAAGACAGCCGGAAACGCTCCCGTCTGCGACTGACGGCGAAACAATCAGATACCCACTATTGAAACAAATTACGTTTCCCGAAGAACCGTGTGGACTAAATAATAGACTAGCGGTCGGACTGGAATAATTGGAAGGTTCACTTGATTGTAATGAATAAGTGGGGAAGTGGGAGAAAAATGTAGATGGTCCGATATGTAGGCGTTAACGGGTTACTATTATTTATTGAGGAAGAAAAAGTAGCAGATATTTTTTTGTCACATAGATATGAAAATAAGTGAATAAATAAAATAAATACATACAACAGTTCATTTAAGACCATCGTGACGCGGCGGAGCAGCGTCTGTCCGCAAGCTCAATTAATTGTAAGTTCAGTCTTTCCATATTAGCTAGAGGAAGAGCGGAGTTGCATTTCACAAAATGTGTTGACATTAATTTTTTTCTGTCCTGTTAAACAGGAAAAGATGTGAAAAGAATATGTGTCAAGATAAATAATCACACATCAATTTCGGACAAAGAAAAAAATGAGAATAACCAACCAAGCATCAAGCAAGCTAGCGTTCTATTAATTACACTGTAGGCTTAATTTAACGAAGCTCTAAACATTAATATATGAAAAGTAATTCAATAATGAAACTGTCCAAAAAATGATATTTTTGATTACTGTACCACTATTTTATCTTGCCATGTTGAAAATTTAGATTAAATTTTATACTGTTTAAAATTTTACTATTAAATTCGAAAGGAGAACTTAAAACGCTTTATCACATAAACTGTATCAAACAGGATGTCACCAACAAAACGTCCATTGAAACTATTTCTGACACGAAATGTATTTTCTGCTAAAATCTGATGAGTTATATTGAAATCTGCCATGTCTCTATTATTTTGAAAGTGACTTGTTTATTTTTAACCGACTCCAAAAAAAGGACATTCCCAATTTGACAGTTTTTATTGTTTGTTTCCGCATAACTTTATACTGGATGAATCAATTTTGATGATTCCTTTTCTATATAACAGCTGGTGCTTTTGATGTGGTCCCATTTGCTAAAATCTTAATTATACTCAAAACGTGTCATGTTATATGTTTTTTGTGCTAAGCATGTACATTATTTGCAGCTTTACCGTATAGTTAAAGAGACACTAGTGTCAAGACATTCGATGTTGTCCTTCTAGAGTAGTAAAAATAAAAATAAAAATAAATATAATAATTTCTACAAGTGGAAATCAAACCCACAACCAATCATATATACAGTTAGACGCTGTCTCCCTGAGCCATTGTAACCTTACACTAATGATCCACAATACCGAGAACTACTATAAAAAATCTCTAGATAATACTACGAAAAGCCGAAGGTCTCGTATGTAAGGATTAAGAGGTGCGAAGTGATCGGAAGAGGCTTAAGTGTAGTACGATTAGTCAATATAAAGCCCTCACATTAAAAAGCCATGGATCTGCTAAAGTCATGGGGTCTTAAACGTTTTTATAGGTAATTTCTGGTTTTCATGGTGTGTGTTAAAACTTTTGAACCGATTTAAAAAAAGAGAAGGTTCTCATTTGACTGTTTTTTTATGTGTGTTACCTTCTATTTTCTGATAAGTAATTTTTGAGTTATCCGTAATAATTCTACAAAAGTCGCATTTTTTTTTGTTCAAATCTTAATTATTCGTAGATGAAGAAACAAGGAAACAATATTTTTAGGAAATATATTGAAACTCCAAACTGCGCCACTTGGATATCGTTCAGCTGCACTAACCACTAAGCCATACGTTCTAATCCAATATAAAAATTGTATCGTACGTACAAATTTGAACTCAAAACTCTATATACAGCTTTACACTTTATCCTGCATAGAAGAATAATCAAACAGTACCTAGTGTCAAGACACTCCGTTTGTCGGTTTTCACCCAAATATGAGACATTGCGTGTTAGGTGACGGAACTTAACGCCGTGCTTTTTCTTGGCTCAGTGGCGATTCTACTATAGCTATGATTCAGATTTAATTCCATATATTTTTTCTAACCCCAAGTTTACTTCCTTTTTCTGAAGTGATAAATTACGAAAGCAGTTAAGTTTTATAAAAACTTAGAGATTAGTTAGGAAATGACCTGTCTGGAACTCGCAAAGGCTTTAACTAAAGACCTAGACAACTTCGTTCTGCGAATCTTTTGAAAACTAAAAAACTACTGAAAATCCTGAATGTGTTACATTTATTTTTATGTTGCGATTAAAAGTGAATAATAAATATTTTACTTATATTTTTATAACCGATTGTAATGTACCGTCTGTCTACTTACATATTTTTTTTAATAGTGTAGTCAAAGAGAACCTAGTGTTAAGACACTCATTTCTCCACCTTTCGAATTCTAAATTTCGCGTATTGAGTGGCGAAAATTAACGCCACGCTTATATGCTACTTATATCCACTTATATGACCATACTGTATACCAGAGCTTATGTGTGAGGTCATCGTGGTGCAGCGCCTGACTATAAATATATTTTTTTATTGGTTCGATTCCGAAAATTTATTCGATTGGAAAGAGATATTTAAATTATTTTCAATTCTCTTTGTTAAAACAAAGCGCGGCGTTCAGTTTCACAATTCAAGACTACTCTGCTATAATATACAGTGTAGATATCGTGAATATGCTTTGCCATAATAATTCAATACTCAAAAATAACCAACAAAATCTAGATCAAAACCTCTACATCTCAAAGCACAACCAATTAAAACGAAAACCCAAAACCTCATACACGTTCAGAACAAAACAAAACGTTAGGCATTAGATCCACTACCACCCACCATTCATACGAATAACGAATTAGCAACATTACGCCAGAACGCCGGAACACAAAATAAGACACACTACACGATAAATTAAACCACGCGGAACACCTCTTTGTAACTTCATGTCAATGTTGTTTGCCAAATTGCCTTAGGAATTTAGTATTGTAAATTTCAATTTCAATCCCAATTTTAAGGCAATAGAGGCTGGTTTCGTGTGACATGGTGGTGTGCATTTGGGTGCGTGTGCAAGGCGCGAATGTCGACCATTCGAGGTGACTTGTTTGGGTCGTTAGGGAGAATTGTCGTTGTAATATACGTTATAACTGAAATGGTTTCATTTTGGACGTTGCTTAGAATATTTTGGACTGAAATTGGTTTAATTTTAATGAAATAAAGGAGAGAGAAAGAGACAGAGATAAAATAAATGTCTAAACTCTCCGTATTTCTGTAAAATAACCCGTATGAGGTCATTGTGGCACAATAAGACACCGTCCGATTGTAAACGTGAGTGTCTCTGAGTAATATCCCCATTTAAAGATTAAAACAAAAATATAACATAGCTTCACGCTGTATCCCGCATATAGCAGGGTAGGCAGAGGGAACCTAGTGTTAAGTCACTCGGTTCCCCACTTTCCGCCAAATTGAGGCATTCGCATTCCATTTCCTGGAGTGGGAATCGAACCCACAACCTGTTGCGTTTACAGTAGCACGCTTGTGCCTCTGCGCCACGACAGGTGTCACTTGGAGATTAATATATTTAATTTACTGTGTCTCCGTTCCGTTAAAACAAAGGCATGTCATTGAACTCTACTCTTTCTCTCTATTCAATACGCAACGTCTCAAATTATGGTAGAAAACAGAAACCAGAGTGTCATGACACCAGGTTCTCACTGACTAATTTGCTATATGAGGATTAGCGTGAATTAAAAAAAATGTAATTATAAAGTAAGCGTCAAGATCTTTCTTTATAATTCTATAGAAGAAAATGAACGAAATATTTAATCGTGAAATCTAATATATTTTTTATCTTAACCAAGTTTCTTTTTAAGTTTCATTATATTAATGGAGTGTATTTAAAATAATTAAAACTTAAGTAAAACATTGTTGAAAGTGATTATTACATTGAATTACTTTATATAATTAATTAGTTTAAAAATTATCATAGTTTTAATTATAGGAATATTTATAAGCTTTTATTTATTGTAGCTCGCAATAATTTTACGTTTACAGTCAGATGCTGTCACATTACACTATGACGGCTTTTTACACTACGGCTTTTTTAATATATAACGTAGTGTAATGACACTCCGTTCTACACTTTCCATCCAAATTATAGATATTGCCAGTCGAGTAGCGGAATTCAGCTTTTCGGTTTGTTTTACTAGACCGTAGAAATTAAATACAATCTCTCCTCCAAGTCGGAATCTAAACCTGATGTTAATAATTTTAATGATGAAAAATAATTATTAAAGTTATTATTAACACAAGAAAAACTTCCAGTCATCTTATATCAATCTCGAAGACTTCTTTTATAATGTGCATTACTTAGCTACGAGAAGCTACGAGACTCTACGTAACATTGCGTAACGGATATACGATGAACTTTTATTGCGGAACTTTGCAACTTAAAGTTTACTGCCGTTGAAATTATAGCTTACAAGTTTAAGTTCTATCGCTACGTGTGGTAGAACAGGTAGAGTGTAGGAGAGAAGCTATACTATGCGCCCGCCCTACTTTTTATATTTTTCTAAAGAAGCTTTATCCTGCATAACCGGGTCGTTAGAAAGAACCTAGTGTCAAGACACTCATTGTTTATTAATTAGCGGAACTAAACGACGCGCTTTGTATTACCAGAGTGGGGAAATCAAAACTGTTCCATAACATTACGATTTGGAGGCTCTAAAATCCCACTTTATATATTATTTCTTTTGTTCTTTTACAAATAAACAAATATATCCCAGTATTAACCACTCAGTAACACTCACATATACACACATACACTCACTCCGGTCACCAATTTACCTTAATTTTTATAACATTAAGTACAAATTGGTGGAAGTTAACGTCGTGTTATGTCTTACCAGGCTCAAATTAAAACATTTAACATATAAGCAATTAAAAATATCTTTGATTCTCGTAATTTTAAATGAAACTATTTTAACTCAATTAATATGTTCACTGTGGAACCAATTTAGGTAAACTTTTAGCTGATGTTGAGGTTGAGGTCGAATCGGCCTCAATACGAATTGCCGTGTAGTGCGACTGAGGTATTTTCTGTCTTATGTTGGTAAATGAGTTGTAAAACATACAGAAACGTATGTAAGATTTTTACGCTCATTTTCGTATAGTAGGGTAGTCAGAGAGAACCTAGAGTTAAGACACTCCTTTCTCCACGTTCCGAACATGCGTGTTGAGTGAAGGAACTCAATGTCGGGCTTTTTTTTGCCAGAGCAGTGAAATGATAAATAATAAAAGAATCCAAATCAGAACCACATTTACAGTCAGACGATCTCCAACTGCGCCACAACGGCTTCATGTACGTGATTAATCCGGTAAAAATAGTTTCATTTAAAAAACAAACCTGTACTGAGAATCGAACCTTAAACTCTTTGTTTGTATATAAGCCCTCAATTATGCCACAATGTCGTCAATAATATTATATTGGACATTGTCATATGAGCATGAAATTGATTATTATTCCTTTCATCGCCTCACGTTCTATATCTTGATTAGCCAGAGACAATATTATTATGCGTAGTTAATTTTTAATAATATATGTATGTATATACTCAGATACATAAAAATAATAATAAAATTTAGTATCCGAATGAAATCTTGTGATGAGAAAGGCAGAGAGAATCTACAGTTAAGTCACTCCGTTATCTACTTGCCGTAACTTTCAAGATAATACAGATAAAGAAAAAACTAAACGCAGCATATCATTTCAATGGCACAGAAAAAAGAAAATAATTCCATATAATCATTGGATCATCACCAAGTGGGAATACAATTTACATCCATCACGTTTTTCACACACCACTGATCCATGATGGTTTCACATCTAACATTTCAAAACAAAATTAAGATTTTAACAGAAAACGAAAACCGACTTCAAATAAAACGCTTTACAAAGTACAATAATTACGAATAACTCAAGAACTACATCAAATTTTAACTACATTAAAATCAAAGCACAATAGAATCAGTAGCTATCATATAAAAAAAAAGAATCATCAAATTCAACTCAACAAAAGTTATGCGGTAAAACACAAAATATTATAACACAATCGAATTGATAACCTCCTCCTTTTTCAAATCAATACATCAGATAAACCAGCTATCCTAATCGCACAAGCCTGCGACTGTAAACGCGACAGGTTATGGGTTTGATTCTCACTTCAGGAAATGGAGTTTTTAATTTCCTGGGTTTGGTAACACAGCGAAGCGCGGCGTTGAGTTCCGCCACTCAGCCCACAAAGCTTCAATTTGGCGGAAAGTAGGGAACGGAGTGTCGTAGCACTAGGGTCTCTGGTTCCCTCTGCCTACCCTGCTATGTGCGGGATATAGTGTGAAGCTAAAAAAAATTAAATTGGTTCACCCTGTAAAAAGTTCCTTTTTTTGGAAGTTGGTTATTTCTAACTCTACTTTTCATTTCCACCGAATTATGCTTACTAATACATATCGAATGAATTATGATCTGCTTTATAAAGCCTTTGTAGTGGCATTTGAACTAAATTTGACGATAATGTGTGAATTATGCAAAATGCTTACAACTCATGTGGAATAACTGTTGTTAGTTTAGGAGTATGTCCAATATGGTTTAGATAATGAATGATGAGGATAATTATTAATTATATTATTACGAACAACTCTACAATTATTTATTACATAATAACTAAATTTTAACCATATCTGAAGCATTTTTATTATTTAAAAGAGACTCTTCAAAATTGATTCACCCATTAAAAAAAATATGCTGTAACCTCCTTTTTGAAATGAGTTAAAAATAAATTCTATTTTCTTGGCTCTAGTAAGAGATGGTGCGGTGTTGAGTTCCGTCACTCAATCAAAACGTTATGTCTTTATTTTAGGTGGAATGTGAAAAATGGTGTGTAATCAGTTGAGTCAGAATAATCAAAGAGAACCAAATGTCAAGACATCATATGTTCTATACATGTTGCGAAACTCCGCGACACGCTTTGTCCTATTAGACCAAGGAAATGAAAATAATTTATATACAAGTATATTGTAATATTATCAGTCCCATTTGTAATATTATTAACCCGAAATTCGGGTGGAATGCTACAATCTTTCGACACTAGGTTCTTTTTGTCTACCCTGCTATGACGTAAAGTCTAAAGCTGCTTTTGATCACTACCCCGAGTGGAAATTGAACCCAGAACTACTCGTTTACAGGTTCACTGCGCCACGATGGCCTCTATAAAAATAGCTTCACGCTGTAACCCGTATATAGCAGGATAGGCAGAGGGAATCCAAGAACCTAGTGTTAAGACACTCCGTTCCCCACTTCCCGCTGAGTAGCGTAAGTATCGAGCCCTCAACCTATCACGTTTACAGTCGCACGCTTTTACCACTGGGCCACGACAGACTCTATAAAAATAAGATATTATATACTTATATATTAAGACGTGATAAGCTTCCAGTCTCGTTAAATATTCTCAGTGATATTTAAGTAGTAAAGCTCTTAAAACTCTCAAAGGGGTTCTTTTAAGCAAAAAAAAATATCTAGTTTTTGAGTATCAGAGACACCATTATGGTTCAATGGAGAAGGATTTGATTGTATGTTTTGGTTATAGGTTCTATTTTAGCTTCATGCTGGATCCCGCACATAGCAGGGTAGGTAGAGGAAACCAGACAATCTAATGTTAAGATAATCCGTTCTCTTTTAAAATTTCCGTTTCACATTAGGTTGGCTTTATATAAATTGTATATTATTTTATACTATTGTATTACCTACCTTACGTACCTTAATCACCTACTATATTAAAAAAATGTAAAAAAAAAACATAATAATTGAAAACAACAATACAAATAAAATTATTTCCACTTTATCAAGTTCCTGTATAATAAATTCCTGTTCCTGTATATGTATCATAAAAAAATTATGGCATTATAATATTTTTGTTTTAGATATAGGGAACAAGTAAATCTTTGATAGAACATAAAATTAATGAAATTTGTATTGGACCACGGAGTGTCTTAACACTTGTATCTATTTCCCAACTAAGTTATATGCGTGAAGTTGAAAAAATAAGACCAGCTTTACATTTTTTCTCCCACAAGAGAGCAGACAGAAATAACCCATTGTCCACTATTGGTATAAAATCGAGACAATGCGTGTTGAGTGGCGGAACTCAATGTCGCCACGCCAAGTTATTTAGTTTTTATTTTTTTTTTAACTTTACGCTGTATCCCGCATATAACGGGGTAGGCAGAGGGAACCAGAGAACCTAGTGTTAAGACACTCCATTCTCTTTCAACAATTCCGTTCCCCACTTTCCGCCGAGTTGAGGCATTGCGGGTTAAGTGGCGGAACTCAACGCCGTGCTTTGCCTTGTTACCAAACCCAAGAAATGAAAATACTAAATTTTACATTTCCTAGAGTGGGAATCGAACCCACAACCTGTCGCGCTTACAGTCGCACGCTTGTGCCTCTGCGCCACGACAGGCGTTTTTATAATATTATTATTTATTATAATATTTTTTTCCCAAATATTATAAAGTAGTAACTCTATTTGTTGTCAAACTGATGTATTAAGTATTACTATCTATTTTTTTTCATTTCCAACAACTTTCAATTCAAACAACCAACACAACTTATCTATAAAGATAAAGAGTGAAAACCTTGAGTTACATATCACTACAAATCACTAAAAATGTATTTATTTATTATTTTAGCAATCAAAATCAAAATATTCAAATAGGCACTTTCTATAGCTATATATCTAGGTGGTCACTAAATCAGATCGCCATGACATTTAACTCGGAAAGTCCCAACTATGCAAATGTTCTCCAGTCGGGACTAGAACCCGCAACCGTAATTGTATATTTACTCTTTAAAAAAATAGAAAAACTTAGTACTCTATTCGTAACCAAACTGAAATATTAACTTTTACTATATTCCTTTTAACAAAGTTCAGTATTAAGATTAAAACAACCAATACAAAATATCTATAAAGATATTGAGTGGTACCTTGAGTGACATATCACCAAAAAACACTAAAATGAATCACTAAAAACATTATTTCTGAAGTTACTTGAGTAATATTTCTGCTATAGCCATATATTATAGTTGATCACTAAATCAGATCGCCATGACACGTAACTCGGAAAGTTCCAACTATGCAAATGTAGTCCAGTCGGGACTCGAACCCGCAACCGCAATTGTAACTTTACACTAAATTGTTACAATGCATGATGAAATTTATGTTCACTTTTGACATTTACTCTGGCCGTATAGTTTTCCTAGCTGTTGGGAGAATTAGAATTTGTTCGCGCATTTTGATTTATGCGCTTCAAAAACGCTCGCAATGAAATTTAGTGTTTATTAACTAACAAAATTAAACCCGCTATTATTATAAATGTGAAAGTTTTAGGCCATCATGGCGCAGTAGGACAGTATTTGATGGTAAAGGCGTTTGTGGATTCAATTCCCACTGGAGGGAACGTTATTTAAATTATTTACATTTCTTCGCTCTAGTAAGATAAAGTTTGATACTGAGTTCCGCCAGTCAATATGCAATGTCTTTAATTAAGATGGCGAAAGAAGTGTTTGAACACTATATTTTTTTCCCTTCTAAGCAAGAAAAGAAATTTTGTGAAGATTGATAGATCTTTGTACAAAAACTACTGAACTTACTTTGATAAAGCTGATTACAGTAATGTAGCTTCATAATAGCGCGAGCACAAACTATATTTTTCAGATTTTGTTTAAGTTAGCCCTAATATAACAATATCTAGTATTTCATAAAGTTTCAAAATGGTTTAAATGATGAATGGCAATTTTAATAGCGTCAAGCATCTTCCGCATATTCTATTCTTCAAAATAAGCTGAGAAACTAGTGTCAAGTGATATTGCGTAGCGAGTAACGGAACACAACGCCGCACTTTATCGTACCAGAAAATATCACACCCAAAACCTGAAAATAAGTAGATTTTTAAAATACATGTTATTTGTACTCCACATGCCCAAGTAACACAAAGCAAAAATCGAAAAATTTGAACTGAATTCACAAAATTACCACACACAATATAATCGCACAAGAGTACAGAACAGTAAGGTGTAGTACAATCGTCGACATTAGCTGTCCAAGTGTCACTAACAGTTACTTCTCGTTCGTAATGTCAGAGCTTGCTAGTCGTTTAAAATTTTCCACATTTTCCTTCGAATTGTTAAAACTTCTTGGTTTCTAGAGAAAAATTGTATTAAACTATAGTTGTGTAGATGTAACTGTACGGAGTCGTCTGTTGTCCACTGATAGACTTTAATTTAGTTAATATACTTCTATGTGCTTGCATATTAAGAATTTTATTCACAGGGAATCTACTTTTTAAGACACTCCGTTCTTTACTTCCAGCCTGAATTCATGATATATGAGTTAAGTCAATTCTAAGTACATATACTCGTACATATATCAACTTGGTCCAGTTGGACTTGTTTGGTGGTAGGAGGTTCGTCCTCCGTCTGGCTCGCGACCACTATCCGAGCGAACCGCCAAATATCTTATGATGTGTTCCGGTTCGATGGCATGTAAGCCAGGTTTTCCCCTCTCCCACCTATCCTTTCCCCAAAATGTGGTGGTTCCGATGGCGGACTACTACATTGTCCTCCCCTTCCATCTATATCCTCTAGGTTGGCAACGCATACAACATCTCTGGTGTTGTAGAGGTTCATAGGCGAAGGTAACCACTTACCATCAGGTGGTCCTTCTGCTCGTTTGCCATCCTTTATCCATAAAAAAAAAAAAAAAAAGAAGTTAAATGGGGATTTGATTAATTAAATAGACTTAATACTCTATAAGATCTAATACTGTACGCGTATATCACTAAACACCCTTAGTTCTCAATACGTCTACTTCCCACAAATTTATAAGGCAGTACTTATATACTTAAAACACTAATTACTGACACTGATTTTAATGAACTGTCACTGTGAAGCTAAAGCTATAAAGGCCACTTCTTTAGCTTTACAATCCCAGATAATCCCAGATTAAGTTATTTTCCATCTACCTTACAATACTTACAATATCTATCAAAAAAAAATACTAAATTACTTAACATGCTAACATATATGTAAAAAAGTATGTATATAAAATAAAAACTTAACTACGCTTACTCTGAGAAGTACGAATTTTCGAGTTATCAACGTATTCACGGATATACATATCGTCTTTACCATATACCAATATTATAAAATCAATAAACTGTCTTTTAATCTACTTTACGTTTCAAATATAACCTGTCAAATACATTTCTCAAATAAAGGAAATCGTTTTCTAAAATTCAATATTCTATTCTGAGAAAACACAAATAGGTTTCTCTTCAAGTAGGGTTTAATGGTACATCGCTTTGCATGCTACTGTCTAGAACTGCGTTTAAATTTGAATATTTAAAGGTTAATAATGTTCTATTTGCATATAGTACTATGTGCAGATATGAGTTTTCTGCTTACATACAATAATTAAGATTTTGACAAAAAAAGAAAACTGACTTCAAAGAAAATGCACAAAAAGAACATTTATTACGTATAACTCGAAAAGTACTGGTCATATCTTAACTAAATTTAAGATCATATCAGAAACACAATCACCAAAATTGGTTCACAAGTAAAAAATACCAGTTAAGAGTTATGTGGTAGCACACGTTAGAAAATACAATCGAATTGATAACTAACTAGGTTTTTGAAGTCAGTTATAAATAACATCAAGTAGGGTTCTATGTACACCGATACAAGTGCAAAAACGCAACTATACAACTTAAAAGTAGTACTTAAAAGTTATATTAGGAATATTGTAATTTAATCATCATTACCAGTAAATAAATACTTTAAATAATTAATCCTATGAATATTGATAAAATAACAATAATAAATACTTTGAATAATAAAATTACAAACCTTTAAATAGGTCTCATGTGAAATTGTGCTTTTGAACTTGTACCAGTATACGTGAGACACTTCGAACACTTGACCGTACGAGTTGTAGGTTCGACAACGACGGCCGAGATTTAATTATTATTAAATAAAATGGGTATACCATTTCTGTGCCCTGGTAAATGTATTGACTTTCGCAACACACAGCATATTGAATTCGAATAGACAGCGAAGTACAAAGTGCCCCGACACTAATTTGTTCCTCTTTGAAACAACTTAAACTGCTTTGTTTTTTGTATAAGTTAGTAAGTTTTTCCTCCCTACCCTGCTATATGAAAGATAGCTAAAAACTGCTTTATTTTACATATAAAGAATTATAATTAAAAATTACCTCAGCAACTTCAATCAATGAACCAAAAAAAGAACAGAAAAATTAATCACTCTACATTTTCCGTTTAATCCTCACAAAACATAGAATCAAGATATAAATGGAAAAACCAAACCAATCTTGTGTGTCCGTAAATTCGGAAATCTTCTGAATATATAGCAAACCCTGTCGTCGCGCGGTACTCCGAATACAGATCTTACACTGAAAAAATTCACATTCTTGCCCGTGAATAGAAACGAAAGGTGTCTACAGTTTATTTAAACAAATTTCCCTGAAGCAAAACCGAAAATACTTTGGCCAAAGCTTTGAATAATAATTTATAGTAGTAAAAGTTTCTGCTCGATTTAAATATATTGCTTTTGAAGTCGTTTTATGGTTTAAGAGGCGTCGTGGCGCAGAGGTGTTAACATGCAACTGTAACGCAGCGACAGGTTGTGGGTTCGATTCCACCCAATTCCAGGTAATGAAAAATATTTATTTTTATTTATTTATTTATTACATTTATTTGCGGACATGTTGACATTAAGCAAAAGAAAAATACACTTAAATGAGCAAGAGATAACCGCGCTGGAATGTCAGGGTTTTGTGAGTCCTTGGATATCTCTACTAGGATTCCCAAAGCGAAGATATCCAGCAATGATTCCTGAACAGTATTCTTTGTGTATTTCAATAAGTTAAATGGATATATATGTATATATATATATATGTAGATTAGTAAGTATCAAAAAGTTTATTATATAATATTTATTGTGGAACTTCCAAAATGCCTTCTGTTTCATCATCATAGTCTAGGGCTACATAACCATTCATTTATTACTTTTTTTTACTTTCAGATATTTAAGTTTCTTGTGAAGATTTAATCCTTTTTTATTTATTTTGTTACTGATATAAGGGACCCAAAAAGACTTAAAATCTTTGGGCACTTTTTTTTTGTCTGTTTCAGGAACTACGCAGAATGCTGTAGCAGTAATGTTTTGGTATAATTCGTCATATTTGGCAGCTTAGTTAATTTTAGCATTGTTATAATATCAATTGAAGTAAAAATATTTTCGAACAGAGTGGAATTTTACTAAATTTATTTAAATCTGTAGTTGAAATTGATAATTTTAAAATTAATAAGTTTCAAAATCATGCGTTGAGCTTTCTACTATTAATATAATCCTTTCTTTGAAGTGAACGCACCTCAGGTAGTGCAATACCGAATAAGTATTTAAAGAGACTCCGGTAGTACTAAAGCAATAAAGCTAAAATTACCTAGGTGTCGGAGCGTTTTAAATATCTTTGCCAACATTCTGATTCAAGCTGCTAATTGATTCGCGTAAGATTCCCACCTTAAATGTTGGTCGACAGTAACGCCGAGATATTTAATTTCTGAAACTTTTTCAAGTTCCATACATTTGCAGCTAGTATTATCGGATAAATCAGCGTTACAGTAATCAGAGTGACATTTTATATGAAAGTTGAATTCGGTTGTGACGCTATGCTAGTGCTAAAAGTTACGTATTTAGTTTTATTCACGTTTATCGTAAGTAAGTTTTTGTCGAGCAAGTTCATTACTTTTCCCAAGCCGCATTCAGTACTACTCTTAACTTTACTCCAATCTTCTTCTTCAAAAATGAGCACTGTGTCATCTGCATAAGATATAATTTTGCAATTTTCAATTTGCAATGAACACAGACCATTTATGTATATACTAAATAGCGTTGGTCCCAAAATACTACCCTGCAGCACACCGAATCGAATACCACATTCACTGCTTATCTCAGAATCTATTTTGACACATTGTGATCTATTTGTTAGGTTATTGATGAATAACTCGTGGCAATTACCTCTAATTTCTAATTTGTGTAGTTTGGAGAGAAGGATAGGAACAGAGATAGTGTCGAACGCTTTGGTCAGGTCTAGAAATACACCGATGCACTTCTTATTATTGTCCAAGGCATTTGATACGTTATCAATTAAGTTATTAAAAGCATCTTCGGTCGACCTGTTGGATCGGAAACCAAATTCGTTTGGCGAGAGCAACTTGTTCTGGTCTAAGTACTTCTTTAGACGGTCGTTAAGAATATGTATATAATTTTAGATGTCACTGGTAAAATAGAGATTGGCCGGTAATTACAAACGTACGTACGTTTGAAATGCTCAGGATATATCTGAGCATTTCAAACGTGTCCCTGCTCAAAAGATAAATTACAAATGTATGTGATTGGTGTTACAAGAGTATCTATGTTTTGTTTGAGAATGCTAGGTGTAATTTTGTCATGACCTGGAGCGCTATTCGTACGAAGACGTAGAATCATCCGTCTTACTTCATCCTCGTCTGTGGGCAACAAGACAAAAGATTTCAGAGTATTGCTGCTGAGGGTAGAATTTGAGCAAGATATTCCTCCGAGCAGTTTAGTTTGTTTAAGATTTTGCTTGCCAGTTCTTGACCTAAGTTGGCAAAGTATTCATAGACACCGTTAATGGGTTTCAGTATATAGTCTTTATTTCCTATTAATTCTATTGCTTTGGTTCTTGGCCGGTTTTGATTACAGATACTCTTCACAGTTTTCCATAAATCCTTTGGATAAATTTTGTTCCTATTTAAAAGTAATTATCAAATAATATTTAGTATTTTCATTCCCTTGCTTTGATAACAAGACAAGCACGCTGAGTTCCGCATCTCAGCACATAATGCCTCAATTTGGCAGAAAGTGGAGAACGGAAATGTCAAGAGAACGGAGTGTCTTAACACGAGGTTCTGTAGTTCCCTCTGCCTACCCTGCTATGTGCGGGACACAACGTGAAGCTAAAAAAAGTCGACGCGAACTGAAAAATACTTGGCCGTAGCTTTGAATAATAATTTATAGTAGAAAAGTTTGCTCGATTTAAAAATATATTGGTTTTAAATTCGTTTCATGGTTTAAGGGTACGAATGTGGCAGTTTGGGAACTTATAATATGTATTTTGTGTTTTCTTCTATAGTTTATCGATGTGGAGTTTTGATACGGCTGAAAGGTGAATATACGATGTTTACTGAGTTTAACACCGTATTTGAAGCCATCGCGTGCTATCTGTAACTAGATAGTTTTATTTTTTATAAAAAAAAAACGTATACGTGTGCAAGAAATTCTTTTATATTTTCTATATGTTCCTATTTAGAAAATGCTGTTCTTGAAGTAGATAGGAAATTGATCACGAAATATTTTAACACTACACTCTCTATTAAAAATCATAACTATCAGTGGCGAGGCGTCCGTACAACATGGATCCCACCGGTTTACAGTTTTGTGGCAAAATTTGGGAGCGATTTTGCATAAAAAAGGTGGTCGCCAGAAAAGTGTTAGATAGAAAATAGCAAAAAAACAAGCTGTAACACCTAAAACCACCTAAAACAGGGTCGTGACCAAAAGTCGATAGTGAAATTACTAAACAACTTTACTTATACCGGCTTCCCTAAGTATACCGGCTTCTCTGAAAATAACGGGCTTACCTAATTACATATACCGATTTCCCTATATATATACCGGCTTTTCTAAATTGACCAGCTTACGTATTTAAAATTTTCACCCCTTGCCACTGATAATTATAAAATATTAAATGAAATTTTGAACGTTTTCTCTCAAACTAAATATTAAAAAAATAATTAAGTTTTTGCTTACAAAAATTCAATTTCAGTTATAATTATAATTTACAATACTGCACTACACGCATGTTTTTTTGTTAAATGTTAATATACTAGGTATATAGTAATATTTAAAAAAAAAGCTTCACCTCTTACCCCCGGGACAGATAATCAGAAATAGCCCAGTGTCAAGACACTCCGCTTACCGCTTTCCGCTGTCACCAATTTGGACGAAAAACGACGAATATTTATTTGGTCTCTTTCCTCTAAAAACTATAATATTGAACAGAATAGTTAAACTATTTTGCATACTATTACGATTGAATTCCGCCATCAAATGTCTAGTGAAATTTACATGTCACGAACAACTTTTAACTGGATTTCCCGGCCTACGAGCATTCACACTCGCTGTAAATGTCGGACGCTTTAAACCACGATTTTCTATCTACGAAGTTTTGTAAAGCTTTGCAATAAAAAGTTGCTGTTTTAAAAGAGTTAAATCTTCCATATAATATTGAAAATATATGTTAACTAGTTGTATCCCGTAATGTTGTTTGCGTGAACTAACAAAAAGCAGTTTCACCCTTTATGCTCATAGCAGGTTAGTCAGAGTGAACCTATCAACTAGTAGACTAGAAGTAGAGTCAAGACACTCTGTTTGCCGTTTTCCAGCCGAATTCTAAACATTACGTGTTAAGTGACGGAACTCTACGCCGCGCTGCCAGAGCGGAGATATGAGAATAATTTAAATATAATCATTCCCCCGAGTAGGAATCGAACCCACGATGACGTCTACAAGGCTATAAAACGTAAAATCCCGTTATTTTTTTTTCCGCAGAAATTTAGGGAAATTTTCTGTTAATGGTCCCGTACACTCCCCAAGGAGCCTGTATGTCAAGTGTTTCTATGGACAGTAGTTTTGCCTATACGTTGTCTTTCAGTTACTTAGTAACACAAGCGTTTTATATATACTTATAAATATTAAGAGTTTATTTTTTTTAGCTTCACACGTCAGTCATGGTGAGTTAAGACCGTAGTGGCATAGTGGTAGTAATGATGCTCCGTAGTGGCATAGTGGAGTAAAGGAGCTCTGTGAGGTTTTAGTGGGTAGCCGGTCGTATGGTAGGCACCATCTGCCGGATTAGGAATCCCACATAATCTGTCCGAGTCCCCAACGACAACAAAAAATAATAAAGAAAATAATGAAAGAGTGCAAAATGATAATATTTTTAAAAATAATACTTAAAAAATATATTAAATTAATAAAATAAATGTGACACACACTACTATGGTTTGACATGCATGTTTATATAAAGTGACATGTACATTGATACATTGATAGACAACGCGTTGTTAACGCGTCAACTGGGACACTCAGTATTTTTAAAAACTCATCAAAAGTCAAAATGTCTTATTTCAAAATAACCCCAGAGGTTCCAAGGTACGATCAATTAATTTTATATTTAGCTTGAAACAAAGTTTAGTTGGCAAGTGTCGGGAAGTACTCACAAGTTGTAACAACCCGACCAATTGAATGCAAGCGACAAACTACTACGACCACTTCTAACTGGGCTTAGCGAGTGCTACAAACTTGGCTATTCAAGTTCTTACATAAATTTTCAAATGAATATTTAATAATTTTGGCAAATTTGTATCTATTTTTTATGAAAATTAACCTGTCTAGGAAATAAAAAACACTGCCATAGTGTTATCACGCGTATTAAGTGAAGGCAGTGAAAAACATGGTGTAAACGCACTCTGTTCACCACTTCATGCCTCAATTTAAGGTGCATACATGAATTCCGGTGGAAAGTCGAGGACATACTGTCTTAACAATATATTATCTATATGGTAGACATGTAGTACGGTTACTATACAGGATAAAGTGTAAGTCTGAATCGAAATCGAGGCTATCGTAGCGCAGTGATACAACCAATAGCTGTGGTTTCGATTCCCAGTCGAAGATTTTTTTTGTACACTATGTCTCGATTTCAAGCAAAAAGTTGACAATACAATGTCATGACATTACGTTCTCTCTAATTACGCAGCTATTTGCTATTATATTCACTGAAATTTAAATTCAAAGTAGTCTAGACTACACATATCTATATAATTAATGAAAACTCAAACAATATGTCCTTACTTCCATTTGTGCCCATATTTCCCCAAAAACAACCGAACATCTCCACAAATTGACATTTACAAACTATTCAACACAGAAATTGCCTTCAAAATTATATAAATTGAATGTTAACTATGAAAAGGCTATCATAAAACAACAATTGTGCCCGAATGCCGAAATGTTTACACCAAAAATGAGCCGAAAGCAAACAACCCGTCAGTTTATTAACTGTCCTGTTAATAGCAACGGGAGTAATTACAATTGAAACACCCGGTTAATGTGACAAGGTTGTACCGTAAAACCGGGGATGGGAAGTCGGGACTGTGTCGAAATTAGGATATTATAAGAGCAGGAGTTAGCAACCTTTTTTAGGAACGGGTCTTTTTTATGGATCAAAATCGTTCTTCTTAATAGCATTTAAAATTATATTACAAAAATATACATTATAAAAATAGTTTGGTAGAACTTAATATATTAACGAGAGATCTTTTTATTAATACGTGAAGCAAAAACTTTGTACCACTTTTTCGAAAATTACGCGGACGGAGGAACAATAAACTTGGCACAGTTAAAATTATATGGGAAAAGGTGGGCAAAAACAAAAGAAAAAATGTCAGTATTGTAATAATGCATTACATTATTTACATTAACTACCATTGATTCGTTAATCATTGTCATTTGATACAGTTGTTTACGCATCAGCGAGGTCTTTCATATAAATAAATACTTGACGGGCCGCATAAACTTATGCGGGCCGCAGGTTGCACACCCCTGTTATAAAAGGTCCAGTCTAATTGCAGGTGATTTCATCTCTTATGTTCAGGGTAAAGTAATGAAATGTTTGAAACATTGAAAAACCATTTGAAAGGGCGAGCAACGTAATTGGGTATTTTTAATACTTTAAAATGTTAATCAATGTTAATAATAAAAAATAATAAAAATAAATATCTTTCTCTCCTGCCAAACTATTAGTCTTAGAAATAATTTTTGAGCAGCAGAAATTTGAGATAACAACTAAAATAAGTTAATATAAATAAGAAGCGTATAAGAATTTCGATGCAGTTAGATAAGAACGCATAACTTAGCGGTCAGGGCGCGAGGCCGGTTTCCAAGAGGCGCAGGTTCGAGTCCCGTTGCGTTCAATTTCATATATATTTTCTAAAAACGTTTTCACGTAATTGGATGTTAAAGAAACCTTAATATATCGGATAATGTTATTTAGGGGTTCCCTACCGTTATTAGAGTCAAAGGCGAATTATTTATAGGGTATAGGAAATACGTAAACAAAAAATATTATTGCTTCGACATTGTACGGAATAATGTTTCGGATAATATGTTGTTTTTATTACGCAGGTATTTGTTGAGTTTGAAAATACGTAAATAATAATAATTACGTTAAAATTAAATGATATATTAATGTTATGTGTATATTAATTGTAATTTTGTATCGTTTCTTATTCGTGTCCATCTTGAGAGTCCAAAATCAGGGAATGGTTCTAAAATTGAGTAAGGATTCTTTTTACGTTTTTTAGTTGAGCCTTATGTATGAAACTCTATTAATCGTTTGGTGGTAATAATGATAAAAAATTGAACATTATGTTCGCTTATTTAAAATGCAGAAAAACCCAAACACAAACGTCTAGACAATAATAAATCTAAAATAGACTGCCATAATAAATATCCAAAATATAAAATATGAGAATATATTTCAAAACGAAATTCGTTCTTATGAATTCCGCGCCACGTAACGTCGCAGTTATTAGTCCACGACAATGCTATTATGTTCGAATTTCTTATAAAATATGAAAGAAACGGAAACGAATAACTTATTACAGACCATCGTGTCGCAGTGGGACAGTGTGTGACTGTAAAAGCGATAGGTTGTGGGTTCGATTCCCACTCAGGGAAATGATTATATTTAAGGACACTCTGGGACTCCAATCTACTTCTAAATACAGGCCATCATGCAACAGTGGGAAAGACTTGACTGTAAAGGCATTGGGTTGATATGATTTTATTTTATGTCCACGCTGTATACCGCATATAGCAGGGTAGGCAGAGGGAACCTGAGAGCCTAGTGTTTAGACACTCCGTTCCCCACTTTCTGCCGAAATAAGGCATTGTGTGCTGAGTGGCGGAACTCAACGCCAATTGGGTTGATATCCACTCTTTAAAATCATAGATATATTATCACTCTGGTAAGACAAAATGCGGCATTGAATTTCGCCACTCAATAAACAATCTTAGAATATATTGACTCTGGGCTCTCTATGTCTACCCTGTTATATAAGATAAAATGTGAAACAGTAGATAGTTATTGTGACTGTAAATGCAAGTGGTTGTAGGTTCTATTTCCGCTGCTTAATATTATTATTGCCCCTCTCTGGTAAAAGAAGTGGCGTCGAGTTCCGCCACTCAACACGCAGTGTTTCAAATTTGGGCTGAAAGAGAAGAATATAATATATTGACACTACGCTCTTTATGTTTACTGTGTTATGTGTTATACTTGGGTTGAGTTTGAGTTTCATTCCCACTGTTTTTAATTTTAAAATTATTGTAATTTCCTCACTCTGGTTAAACAAAACGCGGCGTTGAGTTCCGCGATTCAATATCTCGAATTTAGATGAAAGAAGGAAAATGATACTCGTTTTTCCCTGATATTTTTTCTGTCTATCCTATTATCTATATATAAACACGTGAAGCAAAATCTTTGGACCCCTTTTTAGGAAAACTACGCGGACGGAGGAGACTGAAACTTGACACACTTATAGTTTATATAAAAAATAAGTGCACAATGCTAATATTTTTTTTAAAATAATGCATAAAAAGTATATTAAATTAATAATATAAATGTTACACACACTGCCATGGTTTGTCATCCATGTTTTTATAAAGTAACATATACACTACGCAATGCGTTATTAACGCATTTACGAGGACACTAGTACACGATAAAAGGTAAAGCAAAAAAAAAACAAGAATAACCCAATTTGTTATCCTCCCTCAGATGTTGTTACAAAAACGTATTTTCTGTGTGAATTTGTATAAACAATCGATATGTTTCATCATCATTGGTTTCAATCCGCGTCGACACTTTGAAGCGGAGACGTTATCGTTCGTTAATGCTCATTCTGTATCGTGGAGCGTGGTCCAAGTTGAAAGAGAAAAAATTAAATGTTTTTTTTTAAAGTGTGAAGCTGTTTTTTTATTTTTTTTTCATGGTTTTATTTAAACTAGTGTCCTCGTAAATGCGTTAATAACGCATTGCGTTGTGATGTATATGTATGTATGTGTAATATTTATTTTATTAATTTAATATACTTTTTATGCATTATTTTAAAAAAGTAATTGTATTCTCTCCTTCTTTATATAAACTATAACTGTGCCAAGTTTCATGCTCCTCCGTCCGCGTAATTTTCTTAAATAGGGATCCAAATATATGCTTTTTTTTATGTTTCTTTAAAAAAGCAATTTTCTTATACATAATTTAACATTTTTATAATCACTTCCAGAAATTTAAGAATACCTGTAATTGATAATTGATGAGATGACATTAGCGACTCGACTTGCGTTCTTAAATTTGGTAGAAGTAATGGAAAGTCACTTTAACTTCGCAAGTTTAGCATTAAGATGAACTTCGACATTCTTCGAAAGAGAAGACCATATTTTCTACGACACATGGCAATAGCTCGGTTATTGCCATGTGTCATAGAAAATATGATCTTAATTTTTTTTGCACTTTTTTATAAGGTCACTTTTATTCATTGCGGCGTTGAGTTCTGCCACTCAGCACGCAATTCGGCGGAAAGTGGGGAATGGATTGTCTTAACACTAGGTTTCCTCTGCCTACCCTGCCATATGCGGGATGCAGCTTGAAGCTATGTACGTATGTATTCTTAAACTTTTATTTGTGATGCAGTTACGTCCACAATCAAGAATTTAATTGATAAAATCCTGCTTAGACATTAATATATTCAGAAAGAAGCTTTCTGCTTTCATTAGAAGAACAGATGAATGAAGATAATATTTTATGCGCTTTACAATGAACAGAGATGAATAAACTTAAGTTTTATACATTCAAGCGTTCACTTTGTTAAAATAATATATTTTAACAAAATATTTTTAGATTATATTTGAATAATAATAAAATTTAAAAAGGAAAACTGACTTTAAAATAAATACACTAAAAAGTCAAATTATTACGAATAGCTCAAAAACTACTTATCCGATCTTTACAACATTTAAATAGGACAACATCAGAAGCACTAGCTTTCATATAAAAATGAATTATCAATAGTGGTTCACCCAGTAAAAAGTCATGCGATAACACACTTAAAAAAACCAATTGAATTGAGGACCACCTTCTTTTTGAGAGAGAGAGAGACAGAGAGAACAGACAGTTTCTCTAAAACACGCGCACGCCACACGTCTTACAACTATAGCAAAAAGTGTCATTACAACTTTTGGTCTTAATTTTTTTCCGTCTTTCGCAACGCGCGATAAGGAACTTCGTTCCAATATGTATATCCGCGTCATCTGACACCTTGCACTGTATACACTGCTGAAGTAATTCAGAAAAGCTTTCAAACTTCCACTCAAACAATGGGTGCGTAACTGAAGCTTCTAGTAAAAAGATCAATAACAAGAATATCCTCATTTTAAACGAGAATCTTCATTTCTACTTCTGTTACTTCATAATTCAATATTCTTCATGCTTTATCCCGCATTGAAGGGTAGTCAGGGGAAACCTAGTATCAAAACACTCTGCAAATTGAGTGGCGCAATTAAACACCGTGATTTATTTTATATTATCGGTGATATGAAAATTACCTCGAATGGGAATTGAAGCCACAACCAATACATATATAATTGTATAAATAATGTTATTGAAACGCCTGTCGTGGCGCAGGGGTGGGTTCCATTCCCACTCCGGGAAATGGATTTTTTTATTTCCTGGGTTTGGTAACAAGGCATTGCATTGAGTTCCGCCACTCAGCACGCTATGCCTCAATTCGGCGGAAAGTGGGGAACGGAGTGTTTTAACACTAGGTTCCCTCTGCCTACCTTGCATAAGTATAGTATATATTAAACACTCAGTTCTCTAAAGATTTCCATTCTCCTATGCCTGTCGTGAAGCATAAACATACAAATGTAAATGCGACAGGCTGTGGGTTCGATTCCTACTCTAGGAAATTTAAATATTAAATATTTTCATTTCCTCGCTACACTAAAAAGCAAAAAATGACGCGTTGAAATCCGCCACTTTGCCCACAATGCCTCAATTTAGTGGAAAGTGGGGAACGGAACCCCATATATATCATATTTTCTTCCTAATTCCAAAACTTGGTCAATAATTGTAAATCTCAGGTAAACATTCAATATACCTTTCTAAACCCCAGTCACTGGCTAATAGGAACCGTAAAGCAATTTATGTAATAAACAGCGTGAATTCCATAGTACTTGCCGCGAACTTCGGAGACCCTTTAATTAAACTTAACGAAGGAATATACATCTGTTAGTTCTCTCGCGTGTTTAATACAGTTACTAATATAATTAAGATCATCTTTTTTGTTCAAATTATTTATAAAGTTCTTAAAGAAAGAGTGTTGTGTGTAATATTTAAACAATGACGTTTATGCGATCTTTGATTTTCACGATTTTTAAAATTTTGTTTGTTTTAGCTTTACGCTGTATCCCGCATATAGCAGGGTAGGCAGAGGGAACCTAGTGTTAAGACACTCCGTTCCCCACTTTCCGCCCAATTAAGGCATTGCGTGCTGAGTGAGAAAAAAACCTCATATAATAAAGATCATCCTTTTAGTTCAAACTATTAAAAAACTTCTTTAAAAAATAGTCTAGTGTGTAATATTTAACCAATAATTTGGTTATTGCGACCTTTGATTTTCGCGATGTTTACAGATATTAAATGAATTTGTTACTCAATGTAGCTAGGGCTACTAATGTAATTGAATATAATCATTCTCTCCGAATGAAAATCGAACCCACAACCAACTACGTTTTAAATCAGACATTGCCCTACTAAATCACGATAGCCTCTTCTAAATCATAAAAAAAATCTATATATTAATACGTGAAGCAAAAACTCTGTACCCCTTCTTACGAAAATTACGCGGACAGAGGAACATGAAACTTGGCACACTTATAGTTTATATAGCGAAGGAGTACATAATGATAATATCGTTTGAAAATAATTCATAAAAAATATACAAAATTAATAAAATAAATGTTACACTCTACCATGGTTTGACATCCATGTTTATATAAAGTGACATATATACGTTGCTAGGTAACGCATTGTTAACGCGTCAACAGGGACACTAGTATTAAATATGCACTGGCATATACATTTACCAAAGCTTTGAGTCTTCCAATATTCAGATGTTATCGTGAAACATACATACATATAATTCTAAAAACGGATTTACATGCTCATAGTAACTCAGAGAGGCGACGTGTGATATGATTTGCCTCGTAACGCACACCTGCTCTCTGCTTGATGTCTCTAGCAATATCATAAATAACCATAAATAAAAATATATAAATATATGTAAAATGTGATTTATTATATACTATAGAACGCCTGTCGTGGCGCAGAGGCACAAGCGTGCGACTGTAAGCATGACGGGATGTGGGTTCCATTCCCACTCCAGAAAATGGATTTTTTTATTTCCTGGGTTTGGTAACAAGACAAAGCGCAGCGTTGAGTTCTGCCATTCAACATGCAATGCCTCATTCTGGCGGAAAGTGGGGAATGGAATGTTGAAAGAGAACGAAGTGTCTTAACACTAGATTTTCAGGTTCCACTGCCTACCCTTAACGCGATTGGCCTTAGGTTCGATTTTTACTTGATGAATGATTATGTTTGAATTATTTTCATTTCTCTGCTCAGGTAAGACATCACGGCGTAGTGTTCCGCTACTCAATACTCATTGAAAAAACAAAAACGTCCAATGGATTGTCTTGATACTTTGTTTTATTGAGGAAGATAATGGCTTCGCTATTAATAGAAGCGTAAAACTGAAAAAAATATATCTATATCCATCAATTGAGATTCGAACCCCAAACTACAAACGATCGGGCGAATATTACGTCACGCGTACGTCAAAGACGTACATTATTACTATTTTTTTTAACTTCACGCTGTATCCCGCATATAGCAGGGCAAGCAGAGGGAACCAGAGAACCTAGAGTTATGACACTCCGTTCCCCACTTTCTGCCGAATTGAGACATTGCTTGCTGAGTGGCGGAACTCAACGCCGCACTTTACCTCGTTACTAAACCCAGGAAATGAAAATACTAAGCTTTTACATTTCCTAGAGTAGGAATCAAACCCACAACCAGTCACGTTTACAGTCACACATTTATTCCTTTGCACCACGACAGGCCTTTATTACATAAATAACTTTATTAATATACAATAATTTATGACCAACAATCAACAGCAACATTACAATACGTCACCAGCACAATATAAGCAATTACGAAATATAAAATCTCATTAAAACGCACACCCATCCTACCGGAGATTTACTGATGACTTTCCCCCGTAACGTACACCTGCGTAACCGTTACAACTGTGCTTGTTAGCCCCCAACTTCACATATTATGTTAAAATTATTACCTTTTTTTACCCTTAATAATAATATTTTTTTCGCTTTTTCTGAGGTTTATGTAATTTATTAGTTTGTTAACGCCTGTCGTGGCGCAGAGGCACAAGCGTGAGACTGTAAATACAATAGGTTGTGGGTTCGATTCCAGGAAATGTAAAAGTTAAATATTATCATTTCCTGGGTTTAGTACATGGCAAAGCGCGGCGTTGAATTCCACCACTCAACACGCATTGCCTCAATTCGGCGGAAAGTGGGGAACAGAGTGTCTTAACACTAGGTCCCCTCTGCCTACCCTTCTATATGCGGAATACAACGTGAAGCTATGTATGTATGTATTAGTTTGTTAAGTTTTTTTTTGTAGTTTCAGGGATAGTAGGGTAATTAGAGAGAGTTTAGTGTCAAGACACTCTGTTCTCTCTTTTTTTGGCCAAATAGAGTATGTCACTTTATATTTAAGTGTACGTCAAGTAGATGGTAGTGTTTATAATATTTATTGTATTAATTTATATGTTTTTCTTATGTGTTTGTTATATGTGGGGAACGGAGTGTCTTAACACTAGGTTCCCTCTGCCTACCATGTTATATGCGGGATACAGCGTGAAGCTATGTATGTTTGTATTATATGTTTCTAATAAATTATAATAATGCTCCTCCATCCTTGTAATTTTCGTAAAAAGGGGTTAAAAATTTCTCCTTGACATATTATTTATATTTTTTCTTGCATTTTCATATTTTTTCTACGTAGAAAGGAAATTGGAAAGAATCAACAATCAACACATTCTCTAAGGAGAGACAAGTAAGGACTTGTCCTCTCAAATGGTGTTAAGTTACGAAACTTAACGCCGTGCTTTTATAAGACCAGAGCGAGGAAATAGATATTAAATAAAATCAATTCTCGAGAGAGACGAACCCGCAACCATCGTGTTTATAAGTGCTGTGCCACTGCGCCACGATACCCTTATGGCTTATTATTTTCTATATATTATTTATAAATATATAGCTAATAATAAGTATCTTTTAAATACATATTCAGTATATAATATTATAAGTTACACGTTTTAGCATAATTATTACAATATAATAATTATTACGATATAATAACTACTATTACAATGCAATAACTACTAGACGGATCTCGATCAAATTTATGTTTCTTTTTAATTTGGCCATAATATAATTTAACGTATCTAAGAACAAAATAATATCACAAACAATTCCTCCTAAAACCCCATTTCTCCATAGCCATATAAATCCCAAATCTCTAAACACGCCATTAACTCGAAACTACCGCCGGTATCCAGTTGGAACCAGTTCGAGGCGGTTCAAGGCGGTTCAAGCCGGCTCGATCCGGAAAAAATTGCACGTACGCTCCACCGAGACGAGACATATTGGAGTGGACTCACTTATTCTATATATATATACTGAATTGCAATTTATACTCCTATGTCTATGTTAGAGAATAGAAGTGAACTTTTGAAAGCTTAAATTGGAAGTATATGAGCTTAATGTTAAATTGTATAGTAAATAAGTTTATATGTGTTGTTTGATTACTGCTTCACGCTTTTTAGGGAGAACATAGTGTTAGGATTCTCCCTTCTCCACATTTCATCTGAAATCAATATATTGAGTATTAAGTGGCGGAACTCAACGCCGTGCTTTATCTTAGCATATGAATGATGATTCATTTTTCATGAAGAATAAATATAGTGACTAACTTATGGAACATATACTCGTAGAGACACAATTTCTATGGTTTTTTTCTGGTTTATGGTCCCACTATATAGTAATGGTAATGTAAAAATATATATAATTATATGACAAACAAAAATTAAAGAAAAAACACATTTATACATTGTTTCTTTTCGAATGGCAGTAGTGCACCAAAGAGACTGTAGTGTAGATACTTCTTACTCTTTTATCTTATATTCCATTCTCCACTTTCCGCTCAAATATCTCGACAAAATATGTAATTGCGCAACTAAACGCCGCGTTTAATCTCTCCAGACCTTAAAACTAAAAATAATTTAAGAAAAGAAAACTAAAAATACTGCAGTATTATGTGCACAATTACATACTTATTCTTTCCTTTGTGAACGAAACAGCCGGATGAGTTTTCCACTCGAGATGCAGACGTATAGGTCTTACTTACCTGCTACCTTACAGCAAATATTGCGAATGTCAATTTAAAATATATATGCTTTTATTTGAATAGTATTTCCATCATGGCTATCGTAGTGTAGTGTCTCACTGTAAATAGAATTGGTTATATGTTTGATTCTCGTTTGAGGTAGTGAATAATATTTAAATTAAAAAAAAAAAACATTTTTTTGGAACGCGATGGTACTCGAACCTGCGTCCTTTGAATACCGCCTAAGCGCTCTGACCGCTAAGCCATGCGTTCTTCTCCAGATACGTCGAAATTCTTATACCTTTGTTATAAATTACTATTGTTGATAGCAAAAACAAGACGCGGGTTCAAGTCCCGTTTCCGTATCCTATGTGTGTGATTAACATTTCAAAAATGAAAAAAGGTTAATATATTTTCATTTCTCCTCTTTGGCAAGACTAAGTGTAAGGTTCTATTAGTGACTTGACTTCGTTGGAAACTGTAATATAGAACAGGGTTGTCTTATCGTTAGGTTTGACTATCTTAACATAGTATGAGGGAAAAAGCGTAAAAATGCTTTTTATATACTTAATAAACAGCTAGAAATAGTACTACAGCCAAATTATACAAAATATTTATAGCATACATACGTACTTAGCTTCACGCTGTATCCTGCATATAGCAGGGTAGGCAGAGGGAACCTAGTGTTAAGACACTACGTTCCCCACTTCCCGCCGAATTGAGGGACTGCGTGCTGAGTGATGGAACTCGACGCCGTGCTTTGCCTTTTTACCAAACGAAAAATTCCATTTACTGGAGTGGGAATCGAACCCACAACCTGTCGCGTTTACAGTCGCACGCTTGTGCCTCTGCGCCACGACTGACGCATATTTATAAATTGTAGCCTATGTATTATTTTGATATATAAACTATATTACCGTAAAGGTTCATTTAGATACATTCAGTAGTTATTACGTGAAAGAGTAACAAACATTCTTCCTCACAAACTCTCGCATTTATAATATTAATAGTGGAAATTATATGAAAACCCAAGAAGAAAAGCTTTAATGAAGGCAATTTGAGCTTAACGCTGTTTAAAGTTCGTGATTACTTGAAGCAAATATTTGCAAGAAGTTTCGCATTCGAATTTATAAGTTTATTTATCGTTCATACATAATGTACATACCTTTATATATTTGTGTGCTTACACTGAATAATGTCTCATTTTACACCTGTAAAAGATGTATAGATCTACAGCGGCGTTGAGTTCCGCCAATCTGTTTCGTAATTGAACGGGAAAAAATAAAGTAGTGTTGATACTTGCCACAGGTTCTCTTTATCTATCCTGCTATATATAGAAACTGCGTTAATCTTAAAATGAGATATAGCAAGAGATTAATGTGTTATACATTGTTGTCAAACGTTATCACATCACATGGCGGAGACAACATAGTGTCTACACACTGAGTTCTCCATCCCTCATCCCTCCGGATTTGATACGTTACGTGTTTAGTGGCGAATACAATGCTGCACATTGTTTTATTAGAGGCATGAAATAAAAATAATTTAAATATAATCACTTCCCCAAGTAAGAATCAAACCCACAACCAAAACGTTTGTAATCAGTCACTGTTCACTGCGCAATGTTGGCGATTGAAATAAACAAATATTACATGTTAGACATTTTAAGTTTCAAATAGAATAATGTTGACTATTTATCTATTTAATTACATATTATTCGCTAATCAGTTCATTTCAATTTAAATGTGAAATTTGATCATACTTATTAGGAACTATATAATTTCAATAAATACCTTGTTAATATAACTAAACCGTATCGGAGAGTTTGTAGTCAAAGTTTTCTCTTTTAAAATAGAAAACGTAGTGTTTTGACACTAGATATCATGCTTTACAAAATAATAAATAGGTAAATATTAGCGTCGCTATTGTTCTTCGAAGTAAAAATCGAACCTACAACATGCCTTAGTATGTCTTGGTTAACTGCATTGTTAAAAATATTATTACTAATAAAGATTAATATATATTTTTTCACACACCCGAATATAGCAGAGTAGGCAGAAAGGCTCTTTATTTGCACATAGAGACTGCCACAAATATACGTGGACATCGCCCAATGGACGAACGCACAACCAAATTGATCATATAGCCATCAGAAAAAAATGGCGTGGCTCTCTCCTTGACGTTCGTAACAGAAGAGGAGCTGATATCGACAGTGACCATGAACTTGTAGTTGCCCAACTAAGGCTTAAAGTTTCTGCTCCTAAACGTTCACCACAAGGATGCAAAGGCCAAAAGTTCGATATTGGAAAATTAAACAACAGCCAAATAGCAGATCAATTTAGGATTGAGCTACGAAACCGTTTTGCGACTCTGGGTGATATGGCTGACAATGACATTAATACGGAGTGGAACAAGATTAAAATGGTTTACTTAGAAACCAGCTCCAGTATTCTTGGGCACAAACATCCTAAACGAGAGAACTGGATGTGACAACGAACGTGGGACCTAATTAATGAAAGACAAGCTGCAAAAATACAACTTCTCTCAGCCACCAACCACTCAAATGTCGAGATACTAAGGTCGCAATATTCTACCTTGCGAAAACGAATTTCCCGTAGCACTCGTAAAGACCGACGCCACTGGGCACACCAAATGGCAGATATAGCTGAAAATGCTGCAAAAAACCGTGACCTGAGAGAGTTGTATCGCGCAACAAAAGCCTTATCAGGACATAAGCGACTTAAGCAACACCCCTTAAAAGATGGCAATGGGCAACTGATTGTGACATCCGAGGGCCAACTACGTCGCTGGGCAGAGCACTTCAAGGAAGTTTTTCGCGAACCTGCTGTTGCAGTAGAGGAACCTGCGGACCGGGCTCCCTCCCCAACTCCCCAAGTACTGGACATTGACACCGAGGTACCAACTTACACCGAAGTGCATGATGCTATTAAAGGACTTAAGTTAAATAAAGCCCCTGGGGAAGATCTCATAGCCGCTGAAATGCTCCAAGCTGACATACAAACAGCTACAAACCTGCTTACTCCTCTCATTCAAAAAATTTGGCGCGACGAAGTCATGCCTGATGAATGGCGAACCGGCCTACTTGTGACGGTGCCAAAGAAAGGAGATCTGAGTAATTGCAGCAACTGGCGGGGTATCACTTTGTTATCTGCCCCCTCTAAAGTCATATGTAAGATACTTCTGAAACGGTTATCTAACGCAGTAGAACCACTTCTACGTAACGAACAAGCCGGTTTTCGTCCTGGAAGATCATGCACTGACCAGATTAACACTCTGCGTATCATTCTTGAACAAGGAGCTGAATTCCAAAGGGAGATATATTTTCTCTTTGTCGACTTTGAGAAAGCCTTTGATACGATTCGGTGGACTGCTATCTGGTCACGACTGGAGACGATCGGAGTTCCTACGAAAATCATCAACCTTACTAAGGCAGCGTATTCAGAGTACTCGTGCAGAGTTCGACATAATGGGCTTATTTCCGAAAAGATCCCAGTACATGCGGGAGTTCACCAAGGATGTCTCCTATCTCCGCTGCTCTTCCTTATTGTGCTAGACGGTATGATGTCTCGCATTAACAACACACCACAACATGGCATTGAATGGGGTCTAACAGAATATTTGCAAGATCTAGACTACGCTGATGACCTGTGCCTAGTCAGTCATCGCCGTGTGGACATGCAGACAAAGCTGGATGAACTGCGGAGAGAAGCTGCTGCAGTAGGCTTAAAAATAAATGTGCGGAAAACAAAGGACATGAGAAGTGGAGCTTGTGACGACAGACCGCTTTTTATAGGCGATGAAGAAGTGGCTAGAGTACAGAGCTTCACCTATCTTGGAAGTGTCGTGTCAGAATCTGGAGGAACAGACATAGATGTGACTTCCCGGATTGCTAAAGCTAAAGGCGCATTCGCTTGTCTCCGTCCTGTGTGGCAGTCGAAACACCTCTCCCGTAGAGTGAAACTAAGATTATTTAACACCAATGTCAAAAGTGTGCTGCTGTACGGATGCGAGACGTGGAAAGTCACCAAGACGATCACACAACAACTCCAAGTCTTCATAAACCGATGCCTGCGGCAAATCCTGAAGATTTTCTGGCCGGGCACTATCGCCAATATAGACCTTTGGAGGGAGTGCCACGAAGATCCTGTCGATTTGCAGATCCGACGTCGCAAATGGAGCTGGATCGGTCACACTTTGCGTAGGGATTCGGATCACATACCAAGGCAAGCCTTGGACTGGAATCCCCAAGGTAGACGAAAGCGTGGCCGTCCAAAGCAAACCTGGCGGCGCTCGATTATTGCAGAAGTCAAGAGCATCGGGCTAACCTGGAGTGAAATTAAGCGGATAGCGCAAGACAGAGAAGAATGGCGTGACTTTGTAACTACCCTCTGCCCCGCTGTGGGGACTTAGGACTACGAGAGAGATGGTGGTGCAATATAAAAATTTGAGGGATCGGAATTTAAAAAAAAGTATTAATAAGAAATTGACGTTTCATTTCAAATACAAGTCTCGTATGTATGTTGGCTCATTACAAGAGCAACAATGACTCAACCTAAATTTTCATATATAAATCCCTGATAGAAAGTGAGGCATAAAACACTAGGTGACAGGGAGGTAAATTATATAAATTATAGCTTTATTCATAAAAACCAAATATCTAAACCACATACAAGTATCGGTTTGCACAAATCCCAGCAAAACATAGCGTGATGTAAGCAGAGAAAATATAATTACTAAAAAGTTATAATAAGTATATGAATTAACATAAAACTTTTGAAAGCATATATATGTATACTATACAATATTTTGTTATGAAATTTATTCCCACCTTTGAATTTCTCTTTCGCATAAAATATGATTTTAAAACGTGCCTTTCGAACTCTAAATTCCTTTGTATAAAGTTCGAACAATAGTAGATTAAAAATAATAATAACCCATTTACGTTCCAGTACGATTACGTCACATGAAACCGTTAAAGCGAGATGCGGAAGATATAAATGGAAAAACCAAACCAATCTTGTGTGTCCGTAAATTCGGAAATCCCTGAATATATAGCAAACTGTCGTCGCGCGGTACTCCGAATACGATTCACACTGAAAAATTCACATTCTGCCCGTGAATAGAAAACGAAAGGTGTTCACAGTTTATTTAAAACAAATTTCGAAGCAAACCG
>JAKGSA010000643.1:216229-251229 GCA_033558755.1 Philaethria dido
TCCCTCTGCCTACCATGTTATATGCGGGATACAGCGTGAAGCTATGTTTGTATGTATGTATGTTTGTATTATATGTTTCTAATAAATTATAATAATGCTCCTCCATCCTTGTAATTTTCGTAAAAAGGGGTTAAAAATTTCTCCTTGACATATTATTTATATTTTTTCTTGCATTTTCATATTTTTTCTACGTAGAAAGGAAATTGGAATGAATCAACAATCAACACATTCTCTAAGGAGAGACAAGTAAGGACTTGTCCTCTCAAATGGTGTTAAGTTACGAAACTTAACGCCGTGCTTTTATAAGACCAGAGCGAGGAAATAGATATTAAATAAAATCAATTCTCGAGAGAGACGAACCCGCAACCATCGTGTTTATAAGTGCTGTGCCACTGCGCCACGATACCCTTATGGCTCATTATTTTCTATATATTATTTATAAGTATATAGCTAATAATAAGTATCTTTTAAATACATAGTCAGTATATAATATTATAAGTTACACGTTTTAGCATAATTATTACAATATAATAATTATTACGATATAATAACTACTATTACAATGCAATAACTACTAGACGGATCTCGATCAAATTTATGTTTCTTTTTAATTTGGCCATAATATAACTTAACGTATCTAAGAACAAAATAATATCACAAACAATTCCTCCTAAAACCCCATTTCTCCATAGCCATATAAATCCCAAATCTCTAAACACGCCATTAACTCGAAACTACCGCCGGTATCCAGTTGGAACCAGTTCGAGGCGGTTCAAGGCGGTTCAAGCCGGCTCGATCCGGAAAAAATTGCACGTACGCTCCACCGAGACGAGACATATTGGAGTGGACTCACTTATTCTATATATATACTGAATTGCAATTTATAATCCTATGTCTATGTTAGAGAATAGAAGTGAACTTTTGAAAGCTTAAATTGGAAGTATATGAGCTTAATGTTAAATTGTATAGTAAATAAGTTTATATGTGTTGTTTGATTACTGCTTCACGCTTTTTAGGGAGAACATAGTGTTAGGATTCTCCCTTCTCCACATTTCATCTGAAATCAATATATTGAGTATTAAGTGGCGGAACTCAACGCCGTGCTTTATCTTAGCATATGAATGATGATTCATTTTTCATGAAGATAATTTAAATATAGTGACTAACTTATGGAACATATACTCGTAGAGACACAATTTCTATGGTTTTTTTCTGGTTTATGGTCCCACTATATAGTAATGGTAATGTAAAAATATATATAATTATATGACAAACAAAAATTAAAGAAAAAACACATTTATACATTGTTTCTTTTCGAATGGCAGTAGTGCACCAAAGAGACTGTAGTGTAGATACTTCTTACTCTTTTATCTTATATTCCATTCTCTACTTTCCGCTCAAATATCTCGACAAAATATGTAATTGCGCAACTAAACGCCGCGTTTAATCTCTCCAGACCTTAAAACTAAAAATAATTTAAGAAAAGAAAACTAAAAATACTGCAGTATTATGTGCACAATTACATACTTATTCTTTCCTTTGTGAACGCAACAGCCGGATGAGTTTTCCACTCGAGATGCAGACGTATAGGTCTTACTTACCTCGCTACCTTACAGCAAATATTGCGAATGTCAATTTAAAATATATATGCTTTTATTTGAATAGTATTTCCATCATGGCTATCGTAGTGTAGTGTCTCACTGTAAATAGAATTGGTTATATGTTTGATTCTCGTTTGAGGTAGTGAATAATATTTAAATTAAAAAAAAAACATTTTTTTGGAACGCGATGGTACTCGAACCTGCGTCCTTTGAATACCGCCTAAGCGCTCTGACCGCTAAGCCATGCGTTCTTCTCCAGATACGTCGATATTCTTAACCTTTGTTATAAATTACTATTGTTGATAGCAAAAACAAGACGCGGGTTCAAGTCCCGTTTCCGTATCCTAAGTGTGTGATTAACATTTCAAAAATGAAAAAAGGTTAATATATTTTCATTTCTCCTCTTTGGCAAGACTAAGTGTAAGGTTCTATTAGTGACTTGACTTCGTTGGAAACTTTAATATAGAACAGGGTTGTCTTATCGTTAGGTTTGACTATCTTAACATAGTATGTGGGAAAAAGCGTAAAAATGCTTTTTATATACTTAATAAACAGTTAGAAATAGTACTACAGCCAAATTATACAAAATATTTATAGCATACATACGTACTTAGCTTCACGCTGTATCCTGCATATAGCAAGGTAGGCAGAGGGAACCTAGTGTTAAGACACTGCGTTCCCCACTTTCCGCCGAATTGAGGGACTGCGTGCTGAGTGATGGAACTCGGCGCCGCGCTTTGCCTTTTTACCAAACGAAAAATTCCATTTCCTGGAGTGGGAATCGAACCCACAACCTGTCGCGTTTACAGTCGCACGCTTGTGCCTCTGCGCCACGACTGACGCATATTTATAAATTGTAGCCTATGTATTATTTTGATATATAAACTATATTACCGTAAAGTTTCATTTAGATACATTCAGTAGTTATTACGTGAAAGAGTAACAAACATTCATCCTCACAAACTCTCGCATTTATAATATTAATAGTGGAAATTATATGAAAACCCAAGAAGAAAAGCTTTAATGAAGGCAATTTGAGCTTAACGCTGTTTAAAGTTCGTGATTACTTGAAGCAAATATTTGCAAGAAGTTTCGCATTCGAATTTATAAGTTTATTTATCGTTCATACATAATGTACATACCTTTATATATTTGTGTGTTTACACTGAATAATGTCTCATTTTACACCTGTAAATGATGTATAGATCTACAGCGGCGTTGAGTTCCGCCAATCTGTTTCGTAATTGAACGGGAAAAAAGAAAGTAGTGTTGATACTTGCCACAGGTTCTCTTTATCTACCCTGCTATATACAGAAATTGCGTTAATCTTAAAATGAGATATAGCAAGAGATTAATGTGTTATACATTGTTGTCAAATGTTATCACATCACATGGCGGAGACAACATAGTGTCTACACACTGAGTTCTCCATCCCTCATCCCTCCGGATTTGATACGTTACGTGTTTAGTGGCGAATACAATGCTGCACATTGTTTTATTAGAGGCAAGAAATAAAAATAATTTAAATATAATCACTTCCCCAAGTAAGAATCAAACCCACAACCAAAACGTTTGTAATCAGTCACTGTTCATTGCGCAATGTTGGCGATTGAAATAAACAAATATTACATATAAGTTAGACATTTTAAGTTTCAAATAGCATAATGTTAACTAACTATCTATTTAATTACATATTATTCGCTAATCAGTTCATTTCAATTTAAATGTGAAATTTGATCATACTTATTAGGAACTATATAGTTTCAATAAATACCTCGTTAATATAACTAAACCGTATCGGAGAGTTTGTGGTCAAAGTTTTCTCTTTTAAAATAGAAAACGTAGTGTTTTGACACTAGATATCATGCTTTACAAAATAATAAATAGGTAAATATTAGCGTCGCTATTGTCCTTCAAAGTAAGAATCGAACCTACAACATGCCTTAGTATGTCTTGGTTAACTGCATTGTTAAAAATATTATTACTAATAAAGATTAATATATATTTTTTCACACTCCCGAATATAGCAGAGTAGGCAGAAAGAATCTGAGAACCTAGTGTTAAGACACTCCGTTCTCTTAAGATTTCCGATCCCCACTTTCCGCCTAATTGAGCCATTTTGTGCTAAATGACGGAATTTAACCCCACACTTGTTATCAGAGCGAGTAATTAATTATTATAAATATTTCATATTTTTATTCCCTGGTGTGGGAATCGAACCCACATCCTGTCGCGCTTACAGTCGCACGCTTGTGCCTCTGCGACACGATAGGCCTTATCTTAGACTTATTTTAGGATAACTAATAACTACCACTAATATACAACAGACACAAACATTTATTAATGGTTTGTATGAAATATTTAGTAATTTGGAAATTCTATTTGAAATCTAGTTTATGTGGAGTCCCATTACCGACTTGAAAGGGAATGATCAAAGGCAGTAAAGTAAACTAACTTTAAACATTATTATATAGAAATACTCCCAAAGACTGGAGGTAACATATTAATTTGTATTCAAAACGTTATTACTGACTTCCAAATATAAGTATATACACATTTTTTATCATAATCATTATATTAATACGTGAAATATCTCACTTTTGACATTTTTTTTGTAAAACCTATGCGGTTGAAGGAGTGTGAAAAAAGAACAAAGAACATGAAAAAAGTGCTGATAACCAACATTTTTTATTATAATGTATTACAAAAAGATTTAATTAAAAAAATATTTATTTATCTCTATGCAATACCATGTTTGCATACACTTTTATATAAACTAGTGTCCCCGTGACTGCGTTAATAACGCATTGCGTAGTGACGAATACGTAACTTTATATAAACATGGATGTCAAACCATGGTAGTGTGTGTAACATTTATTTTATTAATATAATATACTTTTTATGCATTATTTAAAAAAAATATAATCATTATGCACTCCTTTTCTATATAAACTATAAGTGTGCCAAGTTTCATGCTCCTCTGTCCGCGTAATTTTCGTAAAAAGGGATCCAAAGTTTTTACTTCACGTATTTATACATAGATACATATTGCTTGGATATATTCTATCGTATATAGACCATTGCCGGGTAGTTAAACACCATCTGGCTGTAAACACAGTAGAAGTGGGTTCTATCTCGCTGTGAGTTCTTTCCTCAACAAGCAGTGTTTCTAATTTGGTTGGAAAGCAGAAAACAGTCTTGACACTAAGTCTCTTCTGACGACGAAAACTAGGATAGATCTATAAGAAAGCTCCCTACTCTACCATAAATTAATTCAAAAACACACAACTATTATGTGACACACAAGAATAAACACACAAAATTAACATAAACACAGGTTACGTTTATTCCACACTTGGTGGTAGCAAAAATTGTTATTTCTTTTAAAAATGTTGGCTGGAGACAGGCCAATTTATTTCGTAACGAAGTGGGGTTTACTGGACTTAGGGGCAGAATAATAAAAATGTTATATACATATATATAATAATCAATATTTAATATTTTTATTTCCTCGCTCTGGTAACAAGGCAAAGCGCGGTGTTGAGTTCCGCCACTCAGCACGCAATGCCACAATTCAGTGGAAAGTAGGAAACGAAAATCTTAATAGAACGCAACAATTATTTTCACACGAAGAACAAACACACAAAAATAAATATAAACACAAGTTATGTTTATTCCACACTTGGCTGTAGCAAAAATTGTTATTTCCTACAAAAATGTTGGCTGGAGACAGGCCAATTTATTTCGCAACGAAGTGGGGCTTACTGGACTCTGTGAGGACTTGGTGTCGTATTATCGTCATACGCTGCTAATATAAATCTGGATTATTTCACTGTGAGCGTGAACTCAAAAAGGTTTTCACTTGAAATTTAGTGAAAAGGATTATATGCTGAATTTCTTTGAAAATTTGGTAAAATAATGTAGTTGTTTGAGGCCGTTTCTTCTTCATATCAGGATAGATAACCCATTGTCATGATACTATGTTCTCTACATTCCGCAAATGGAAACATTGCGAGTTGAGTCGAGCAACAGAGAGCGGAAAAATGAAAATAATTTCACTATAATAATTTTCAAAAATAAAGTAAAGCTGGACTTTTAAAATCTTAATCCTAGTTTGGCTATTAATTATATAACACTCCGTTATAAACTTGTACTTAAAATTACTTCTTATTGGATCTGATTAAACCAAGCGCGGTGTTTAATTCCGACATATTCTAAATAAACATAACTCAAAGGACCATATTATTGTTCCAAGGCCTTCTAAACCAGTTGTAATCAAGACTGACAATACTGACATTATATTAACCGATCACTCGAAATTGCTTAGAAAAAGACAAAAAAAATACAAATTTAATTAGTACTATCTTATCTCACAATACGACCGCAGCTCATCTCATAAATATACAAGTCCGGACAAGAATGAGATATTGCTGCGGACATCAGATATTATGTCCTTCTATTATTACTATATTTTTTGCAGTTTCATGCTTAGAAGGGTAATCAGGGAGAAATTAAGAGAGTCTATTCTCTACTTTGCATCTCAAAATAATAATAAAACCCATTTATTATTGCCACAAAGAAAAGTTGAGTTCCGACACTCTACAAGCAATGCCTCAATTCGGCAGAAAGCGGGGAACGGAATGTCTTAACACTGAGTTCTCAGGTTCCCTCTGCCTACCCTGCTATATGCGGGATACAGCGTGAAGCTATGTATGAATATATGACAATAAATCTTAAATCAAATATTTTTTTATGGCGGAACTGAACGCCGTAGTCCTAAAAGCCAGTTTAATTAAATATATCTGAATTTCATTGCTTCTGTATTAACAAAGTAATGACAATATTTATTAAGAGAAAATACAATTGTAATTTATAATAATGAATTCGTAACGAGTCCGTTTTGCTGAATAATATTTATTTATAGGAATTGTTATATTAAATTGTTAAAGTTTTTTTTTGTTTGTTTGTTTTTTTTTTTATTTGGTAACAAGGCAAAGCGCGGCGTTGAGTTCCGCCACTCAGCACGCAATGCCTCAATTTAGTGGAAAGTGAGGAACGAAATTGTTGAAAGAGAACAGAGTGTCTTAATATAAGGTTCTCAGGTTCCCTCTACCTATCCTGCTGTGTGAGGGATAAGCCTTAAGCTAAAAAAAGTTAAAAATAAAGATCAATGGAATTTAGAACGTTTTTTGAAATCAGTTAATAAATATGCCTCAATTCGGCGGAAATTGGGGAACGGAAACCTTAAGAGAAAGGAGTGTCTTAACACTAGGTTCTCTGGTTCCCTCTGCCTACCCTGCTATGTACACAGCAAGAAGTTAAAAAAAAAGTTAATAAACAAAACGCAACAAAGTAAACATATCAATAACTGTAATTTCGTATAGTACATTTGTAGAGTTTTATTAAAAAATTTGGAACCATAAATTTTGGCTCCGTTGGTGTTGAGTGCTGCGAGTCGCTGTTTATATTATAAAGCCTTGCTTATTAGCTTGCTAAGTTTGGGGAAAGCTTTTTGTTAATGAAATGGTTGAACGATAGCGCAGTTAGAGTTTTTAATTCTACTTGCGATGGGTGTGGGTTCGTATATACTTAAGTAATGTAAGAATACAGCTTCACGCTTTTTCTACATAGGAAGGTAGTCAGAGATTACATAGATAGGACAAAGATATTACGTGTAGAGTGATGGAACTCAACGCCGTGGTTTGTCCTACCCAAGTGGAGAATGTATTAAATATAATCATTGTCACGAATGAGAATCACAGCCATAACCAAACGTGTTTGTATTCAAACATAGTGATACAATTTTTTTAAGCTTCGCGCTGTATCCCGCATATAGCAGGAAAGGGTAATTAATACCTGTCGTGGCGCAGAGGCACTAGCGAGCTACTGTAAACGCGACAGATTGTGGGTTCGATTCCCACTCCAGAAAATGGAATTTTTAATTTCCTGGGTTTGGTAACATGGCAAAACGCGGCGTTGAGTTCCGCCACTCAGCACGCGATGCCTCAATTCAGCGGAAAATGGGGAATAGAGTGTCTTAACATTAGGTTCCCTCTACCTACCCTGCTATATGCGGAATACAGGGTGAAGTAATACAATGGCTTCAGCTAAATATATAAATATTTGTAATAATTTAAATTGTAAACCTTTTAAGTTCTTTACTATTATCAAAACACAACCCGCTATCAACCCCTATCAATTAAAAACCCAACTCCAATCGCTGGGTGTAATAGAAATAATTTCCCTCCGGTACAAAAAGGAAGAAAACACCGTTAATCCGCCGCTGTAGCCCGCCAACCGCCAACCCACCAACTTTTCTTTCTTCTATTTTTTTTTATATTCGAGAAAATCTTTTACGGATACCCCCTCATTTGAGGATTTGAACACGTTATGTAAAACTGTGGCAGATATAGGCTGTCCGTATACCTACTAAAACTTCACGCACGCATATAGCAGGGTAGACAGAGGGAACCAGAGAATGTTAAGATACTCCAGTCTCTTTTGACAATTCTGTTCCCTCTTTCCGCCCAATTGAGTCATTGCGTGTTGAGTGGCGGTACTGAACACCGCGCTTTAACTTATTGCCAGAGCGAGGAAATGAAAATACTACATATTTTTTAATATTTTCATTTGGGAATCGAACGCACAACCTGTCTCGTTTACAGTCACACGCTTGTGCCACGACAGGCTTCTAAGAATAAAAATAAAAAAAAATACTGCCAACCCGCCAACTCGCCAACCCACCAACCTGCCAACTCGCCAACCCGCCAACCCGCGCAGCGGTACAAACAACACGCGCGATTTAACGTTTTAATTATTGCGGCAAATACACTCGGAGCAGAACTGAGGCTGAAGCTGAGAACTCGCTCAAGTTCCCTTTTTGATTTTACAAACGAATTCTAAAATATTTTTTCCTTTAAAGTTTTAGATTTTTGGACGAGAAAAATTGCTAAAGTTGGTATGTCTGTATTGTGTACTTGTTAGGCGATAATTGTGGGTTCATTTCCCGCTCATTATAATGATTTTTTGCAACTTGGGTTGAAAGAACTTTATTCTCATAAAAACTATAAATGAGATACAATAAATTCCCTAAAAATATTATTAGTATAATAGTAATTAACTTCTGGTGCAGCAATTCTAGCATTTGTGACCATTATAACAAAAACTTAAATAACAAACTTCAGATCAGATTTTATGTACATATTCCTTTAATTTAGCTTTAAACACACTCTGCTCTTCCCACATTTAACATCATTTGGTAAGTTATTATACAGCTGCACTCCCTCAAACATCTTATTATCTATCTTTATTTCTTAAATCATATTTAGTTATTTATTTTTCAATTTTATTGTTAGAGTGTATTGATTCATTGATAATGTTTTTTATCAGTATGTAGGTGTAATAGGTGGATAGTTGAGTGATATTTAGTAATTTTGTGATATATAGTAAGTTCACGCTTTTTCCCGTATTAGTTAGTTGAATAGCCAAAAATCTAATCTAAACGTAGCCTAACTCATTTTCTGCCCAAAATGTAGACATTGCGAGATAAATAGCATGACTCAACGCCGTGTTTTATCTTAACTTTCGAAAAACACAATACACTCCTCAAGGATATGTCAAATTTCAGCATGATACAGCCAGTAAGATTACCTGTACGTTGTCTGTCAGTTAGTAATGAAAGCGTTTCACATACATACATTTTATAAATTCCATTTTTAGCTGTAAAAACATTTGAATTCAAAATAAACAGTAAGATTTTTTTATCGTCGGTTTTAGTTTTCCAAACAATTTCCTGTTTTGAGCGTATGAAGTGGCCATTGTATGGGCTTTCATTGGAACAATAGTTTGATGTATATTTATTTTCTATTTTCCAATTCAATGTATCTGATACATTAATTGCGAGCCAATATTCTCAAAGCTACGATTTGTTGTGGGATAAAAAAGAATGCAAAAATACTGAAATAACGTTTAAAAATTTAAACGCAGCTGGAATTGAATCTACTTCTCTTGGACTACATCTAGCCATATACAACTATATTGACAAATTCAATGACGCCTGTCGTGGCGCAGAGGCGCAAGCGTGCGACTGTAAACGCGACAGGTTGTGGGTTTGATTCCCACTCCAGGAAATGGAATTTTTCTTATCCTGGGTTTGGTAATAAAGGCAAAGCGTGGCGTTGAGTTCCGCCACTCAGCACGCAATGCTTCAATTCAGTGGAAAATAGGGAAAGGAGTGTCTTAACACTAGATTCCCTCTGCCTACCCTGCTATATGCGGGATATGGCGTGAAGCTATGTATGTATGTATTGGCAAATGCAAAGTTTATGCAGTACAAATGATAATTACTATATATATAATAATTACTATGTTAAAGATTTACTTTAATATATTTTTTCAGTTTAATGCTCTATCATTCAAAGCAGAGGTAGGCAGAGGGATCTTAATGTCGAGATTCTCTTTTTTTTCCGCTTTCCTCAACTTCTTATCAACACTTTAAATTTTCTTTACCTCAAACCGTTCATATACTCCGGGGAGTCCTTATGCTTTCAACGAGACTTTCAGACAGTATAATATATGTTATTTTATCAATTTTAATCTAACAGTAGAATATTAAATTCACACAATATATTCAAAATCAAATAAGAGGCCATCGTATCGCAGTGGGGGAGCGTCTGACTTTCGTATTTCGATTCCCTCTTGGGGGAATGACAGTTTTTTTCTTCCATAGTAGAGACAAAGTATGGTCTTGAGTTCCACTATGTACCACACAATATCTCGAAAGCAAACTGAGAGTCTTTACACAGGGTTCTCTCAGACAACCCTGCTATGCAAGACACAATGTAAAGCTGATATTTCATATCTAAAACCTATTACTAATCTACACTTTTTATAGAAAAATCTTGCCTACTATTTGCACTCAAAACCTTTGTACTTGCATAATAAATGAATTCATTCCAAGCTAATACTTAAGTCAAAATATAAAAAAAACATCCATTTGACTAAATTCCCAAAGCAGAAAGTTCTGGTGTTCTAATTTCTAGAGTAGTCATTACTTGGAGAGGGAATTTAATGGCGAGAACTAATATTACTTAGCGAGTATATGTATATGAAGTATTCATTTTGAATATTACCGTGAAATTACAAGCCCGGCTCGAAGGACCAAATTACACGAAAACGTTCCCAACTCGCATGAAATGAAAGGAAATTCACATTCAAATAATAGATTAGGAGTTTCACGCTTTTTAATGTATAGCAGAGTAGGTAGAACTTAGTGTCAAGACGCTCCGTTTTCCACATTCCACCAGAATTCGAGATTTTTTAAGATTTTCTTATTTCTTATTTTTCTTATTTCTACCACAAAATCAAACTATGTATTTTGTAAAACTAGGTAAATGATAGAGAATAAATATAATATTTCCCCCAGGTGTGAATTGAACCTATAAACATGACTCATTTTAATCATCCACTGTGCCACGATGGTCTCAATAAAAATATTCACCTCAATAATTCGACAGTTTCAAATACACCTAAACCAACTAAAGAATTTTCTTAGTCCCTTAAGTTATAAAAACATGGAATCCTAAGGAAGGTTCTTCCTCATACAAACCGTTGATGAAATATATTAATAGCCGTTGACGAATGACTGAGTATATTTACTTCCACAGTAAATTAAAACACATAAAAATCATAAATAACTGAAAAGGCATAACACAAAAAAAATCCTAACCTATTTTTTCATTCCTACTAATAAAAAAAAATCTCTCTCTACTCTACGCCTCGAACATTATTATTTTTTTTAGCTTCACGCTGTATCCCGCATATATCAGGGTAGGTAGAGGGAACCTGAAAATCAAGTGTTAAGACACTCCGTTGTCTTTCAACAATACCGTCCCCCACTTTTCGTCGGATTTAAGCATTGCGTGCTGAGTGGCGGAACTCAACGCCGCGCTTTGTCTCTCTGGTACCACCAGATCCAGGAAATGAAAATAATAAATAATATTTAAATATTTTCATTCCTGGAGTGGGAATCGAACCCACAACCTGTCGCGTTTACAGTCGCACGCTTGTGCCTCTGCATCGTGACAGGCGTCGAACGTTATTTAGAGTACTTAAACAATATAAATGGTTGCAATACTTTTAAAATGTAAAAAGGAAAAGAAATTAAACGTACAATAGATTTATAGCCAAATCAATTATACCTCCTTTGTAAAAGCCGATACAGTGTTGTTAATTACTAGAAGAGTTTACAAGAGCTTGTCTCACTAAGATACCTTAGACATTGTAAATTTTCTTTAAAAATTTGGCCTTTTACCTTAAAATAATTAAGATTTTAACTAAAAGAAAATGCATTAAAAAGTATTAAATTAGTATTAGTATTACGAATAACTCATTTCAATAACTCATTCATATAAAAGAGAATGATCAAAATTGATTTACCCATAAAACTTTATGCGGTAACAGACATAAAAAAATATTATCGAATTAAGAAACTTCTTTTTAAGAAGTCGGTAAAAAAAATAAATTTATATTAATTACTGGAAGGGTTAACAAAAACGCTTGTTTCACTTTCACAAATTACTTAATTACTGATTTTTTGCAAATTGTACACTTTCTTAATCGAATTCTCTTGAAATATTCTTGATGAATCTTTCAATGACTTTTTCTAATTTGATTGACAATGAAAATTGGTAATTGAACAGATTTATATATATTAAAATGGTGGCTCATTGTAAATGAACGCGGCGTTGAGTTCCGCCTCTGAACATGTAGTGTCTCGAATGGGACTGAAAAGTAAAAACGGAGTATCTTATCTCTAGTTTCTCTTTACCTACATTACTATTAACAGAAATGCGTCAACGTCAAAAAAAATAAAACTTACAATCCATACTAAATTAACACTGTCTTTTTTAAAAAAGGCGATTGGTTTTGGGTTCGATTCCCACTGGCCGTCATGATTACATTGAAATTATTATTCATCAACACTAAACACCAACACTTAACACACAATATTTCAAATTCGGACAAAAAACATATAACTAAGTGACTTAACCCTACTTTTTCTTTACCTGTGGCAATTAATAAAAAAAGCGTGAAACTAAAAAAAAATCCATACTTAATTAACATTAGATCTTTTTTCAAAAGGCTAGACTTTACAGGATGTAGCTTTTCCATTTGCGACCGGAAGTGGCATTTACACGAGCAAAAGAATGCTCCTCGACGTTTATAGAACGCAGAACAGTACTCGCTAACACTCACTGTTCTCAATGCTATGAGAATTCCTCTTCAGATGCAAATAGCTGCTTTGATGTTGTTTAATTTATCGTCAAATTATATTATTATGGTACAAAGATATTACTAATTACATTTTTTATACTTTAATATAGTTTTTGTAGAATCATTATAACGAACATGGGTTATGATAAAGAAAACCTTTGTAAATTGAGGTTTCGAAAGTGCTTGTAATAGCCTATTTGAATAAAAAATATTTAGATTTTTTGATTTTGAATTAAACCGACGAAACGAAAGGAAATTCATATTTAAATAATTCTCAACACTCAATGCCATTATTTCAGGTGGAAAGTGGAGGACGGAGTGTCATGACATTAGGTTAACTTTGGCCACAATGCTACATGGAAAGTGTTAAAAAAGTGGTTTTAGATGAAGATGATTATTATTTTCAGGTTTCATTTAAAAAATATATGTTTTCTATTATAAAATCTAATATTTAATTATATGAAATCTACAATATATATATAAAATAAAAATATAACCAAGAGGATCCCAGATAGAAGGATAATAATAACAACCTAGTGTCGAGACACTCCGCCTCTTTACGCCTAAATTCAAGACACTGCGTGTTCTGTGGCGGAACTCAACGCCGCACGTTCTATTACCAGAGTGGAGAAACGAAAATAGTTTAAATATAATCATACCCTCGTATGGGATATGAACCCAGACGCTATCCCACTACAATACCGACTCAAATGTTTATTTTTCTAAATCTACGAGAAAATACATACAAAATAAAAATATTATCAAGAGAACGCTTTCATTAATTCGCATTACATATTTACATAATACTAGAGACAGCAAGTTAAAGCGAAATTAGTAATAACATGAGGTTATTTGCATTTGCAGAGGTATTTCTCGCTTAGCGACGACGTTGTTTGCTGAATCGCCTGAGAATTCACTTTGAAAACATATTTTGAAGTGAAAATTTTTAGTTTTGTATATTTTTCTTATGATTCGTGTTTTTTAAGCGGTCGGCTTGATGCTTAGTTAGGAATTGTTACGGACGGTCGTAAGTTTAATGTTCGCCCAGAAAAGGATCTTTTTTCTGACTATCCTGCTATGCAGGGTGCATTCTACTGCAGTGGCGAGAGGTGAACATTTTGATTAGGCAAGCCGGTAAATTAAGGGAAGCCGATGCTTATTTAGGGAAGCCGGTATATATATTTACGGCTTACTATCGCACGACGATGCGAAAGGGTAGGTAGAGAGAGAGTAGTGTTAAGATATTCCGTTATCCGGTTTTCGTCTGAGATCGAGATATTGTGTGTTAAGTGACTGTAACTGAAGGCCAGGTTTTGCCTCAGTAAAGTAGAAAAAGGTTAATAAGTTTTATGTAATGTCGACCAGTGGGCATTGAATACCACTGCGCCGCTTTTTTATCTATCCCTATTGGAAAACAGCTTAGTCATATCATTTTTCTTATAATTTGTACTAGAGCTTATGAATGCCAAAGTCAAAGCAATTAAAATAAGGAATTCATATTATTTATCTGGTTACTGTACTGAATTTTCTTTTGGATCATTTTTTTTTTCTCAAGCGAAAACTAACCTAGAACCATTATTATGAGGTGATTTGGTATGAGGCGTACATGGCGCAGTGGAACAGCGTCTGACTGCGTTCGGTTGGGGGTTCGATTTCTACTCAAGGGATTTCATTTCTCCGCTCTAGTAAGATAAACGCGAAACGCGACAGGTTGTGAGTTCGATTCCCACTCCAGGAAATGGAATTATTCATATCCTGGGTTTGGTAACAAGGCAAAGCGCGGCCTTGAGTTCCGCCACTCAGCACGCAATGCCTCCATTCGGCGCAAAGTGGGGAACGGAGTGTCTTAACACTAGGTTCTCTCGGCCTACCCTGCTATATGCGGGATACAGCGTGAAGCTGCGTCAGCGTCAGCATCAGCGTGAAGCGATGTATGTACGTAGTAAGATATTTTGGCGCTGAGTTCCGCCACTTAACACACAAAATTTCAAATTCCACCGAAAATAACGAACGGAGTGCCACGACACGAAATTTTATCTGACTACCCTACTATGCACAAAAAGATTTTAGTACCTAGTCTTATCTACATATCACAACTGTGAATTAAACAACTTTTACAAAATTAATCATAACGTGAAAGGGTTATTTGCATTTGAAAAGGAATGTTCTCTGAGTGTTGGGACCAGGTTTATCTAAAGCGCAAAATTTTGACTCGAAATGTTTGCAATGACAAGTCGCATCTGTAGTTAATAAAAAATTGCGAAAGGAGTCACGGCGTTGAGTTCCGCTTTATATTCACTGTCTGATAAAATAATGGAGAATGAATTTATGTATTTATCACATTTTTTTAGCTTCACGCTCCCTGCATATAGCAGGGTAGTCAGAGGGAACCTGAGGACCTAGTGACATATACATTGCTAAAGACAACGCGTTGTTAACGCGTCAACGAGGACATTAGTCCTTAATAATTCAGCAATACGAGTATGTATGTACAGCATCACGCTTTATCCCGCATAGCAGCCAGGGAGAACCAAATCTCAATTCACTATGGTCGCCGTTTTTTGCCCTAATTCGAATTTACCATGAAGTTTAGCATATATACTATATTATTATAGTATATATAGTTTTCCATCATGTCGCAGTAGGACTGCGCTTGACTGTGGCGTATGCGATTCTCAATCAGGGATTATATTTAAATTATGTTAATATTCTCAACTCTGTGAAGACTAACGTAGCGTTGAAATAATTATTCCACCACTTACCACAAAAGCGGAAAACGAAGTGTCTTGACACTCAGTTGTCTCTATCTATTCTGCTATTCAGAAAAAAATACAGTTAATTATGTAGATATAAGCATGAAACCGCTTTATTATTTTAATATTCATAGTAAAAAGATGAGAAAGGTTCCTTCCGGGTTTTGTTAATCCTGTTAAAATATTTGCCTGTTCATTTGTAACATCCAACGTTGCACGTCTTCTCCAGATAGAGATATCAATTTAGTAAGTCACTAAAGCATTCTTTTATAAAATAATATTATAACGCCTCTCTGTGGTTGTGGGTTCGATTCCCACTCCAGGAAATATAAGTTTAGTATTTTCATTTCCTGCGTTTGGTAACAAGGCAAAGCGCGGCGTTGACTTCTGCCGAGTGAGAGTTTCAGAGTTGAAAGAAAGCGGAGGTTCCCTCTGCCTACCCTGCTTTATGTGGAATACAGTGTGAAACTAATAAAAATAATATATATTTAAGTTATATTCATATCTCCACTCTGGCAATGTCTCGATTTTCGACGTAAAGTGAAGAGTGTTGACGGGAGTGACATTAACTTCTTTTTTAATGCTGTGCCTTGCGATAAAGTTTTGTTTGGTTTCTTAGCCAACTTCAATTATGGAGGTTTTCAATTCGACTGGTTTTTTTAAACAATTTTGACTACTCTTTTTATGTTATAGCTAATGCTTCTGATATAGTTCAATTTAAATTTCTTAATTTATTTATTTACTAATCAGATCTTCTGATTAGTACTTTTTGAGTATTGTTTTTGAGGTTGTGGGTTCGATTCCCACTCCAGAAAATGTAAAAGTTTAGTATTTTCATTTTCTGGGTTTGGTAACAAGGCCAAATCGCAGCCTTGAGTTCCGTCGCACAGCACGTAATGCCTCCAGTCTCTATTTTGAGTTATTCGTAATAAGTAATAATTTTAGTGCATTTTGTTTGAAGTCGGTTTTCCTTGAAATCTTAATTCTGAAACCAATAAACATTCAATCATACAAAAATTTACAATCAACGTACTATTATAAAAATATAATATAAATTCCATTATCCATAGTTTCTTCTACAATAGTACGTTGCAATGAGCTGGCGCGCCGCCACCACGCCCGCCTCCTCGTTAATTGATTCGGAATCACAGTGCCCGCTATGATAATGTGATACAATTTGTTGCCAACGTTCAGTTGCATTACAATCTATGGTTTAGTTTGATTCGAAATAATGGGTAATGTAAGATCTTTTTGAAACCTAAATATTATATAGATATTTAATTTTTATATGTTTTTTTTTCATATAGCAGGGTAGGAAGAGAGAACGTAGTGTCAATACACTCCGTTCGCCACTTTCCACCCGAATTCAAAACCTTTCGTGTTAAGAGACCAAACTTTGTCGTACCAGAACAGAGAAATGGAAATAATTTAATTATATTCATTCCCTCACGTCAGAATCTAACTCACAACCAATGACGTTTACAGTAAGATCATATTTTATTGCGCTTTATTGTCATTTTTTTATTTTTTTTATTTTTTTACATACATACATAGCTTCACACTGTATCCCGCATATAGCAGGGCAAGCAGAGTGAACCTAGTGTTGAAACACTCCGTTCCCCACTTTCAGCGGAATTGAGACATTGCGTGCTGATTGCATGTTAATTTCTTTATTTACTTCGAAATATATGGAAATATAAATAATATAGAGAAATTGCCTGTCGTGGCGCAGAGGTACAAGCGTGCGACTGTAAACGCGACAGGTCGTGGGTTCGATTCCCACTTTAGGAAATGGAATTTTTCATTCGAACTCAACACCGCACTTAGTCTTATCAAAGTGAAGAAATGAAGATAATTTAAATAAATATAATTGAAATATCCCTCTGAGTGAAAATCGAACCTACCTCGTATATATAGTCAGATCCTATCTTTTGCTACTAAATATATGAAAATATAAATAACATAGAAAAATTACACGAAACCTTTATAAATTGTAGCCAATGTGTTGTTTTGATGTATAAGTCGTAATACTGTAAGTAAAGTTGCATCTAGATATGTTCAGTAGTTTTTGTAAAAGAGTGACCAACGATTCGATTACCCTCATAAGCTTTAGTAATAACATCAAGTTTATAAGATAAAGATTTAGATTAATTTTATTTCCTGTCCTTTGGTGGTAGGAGGTTCGTCCTCCGTCTGGCTCGCGACCACTATCATGTCAAACACGAACCGCCATCCATATCTTATTTATATTATTTTATATAAATAAGATATTTGGCGATAATAAGATATTTATATTGATGTGTTCCGGTTCGGTGGCATGTAAGCCAGGTTTTCCCCTTTCCCACCCATCCTTTCCCGAAAATGTGATGGTTCCGATAGCGGACTACTACATTGTCCTCCCCTTCCATCTGTATTCTGTAGATTGGCAACGCATCTACAACATCTCTGGTTTTGTAGATGTTTATGGGCGAAGGTAACCACTTACCATCAGGTGGTTCTTCTGCTCGTTTGCCATCCGTTATCCATAAAAAAAAAAATATTACGTACTAGAGCAAAGGTAGAGAAAACTACACTTTTCGCCTACATTTGTGACATTGCCTGTTAAGTTATGAAACTTAGCGCCGCGCTTCGTTTTACTAGAGAACGAAAATAATTTATTATTACAATCATTAAGTTGAAATTGAAAAAAATTACAAAAATCAAATTTTCATACAAAAAAGTACTGAATTATATTCAAATTTAATAATCTAGCCCAAATAATTGTACAACAATTGACTTACAAAAACGTGAACGGATATAGAATAAGAGTTCATTATAAAACAAAAAAACCACGAAACAAAAACACAAATAGGTTTGTTAAAAGTAAGAGATCAAATATATGTAGATATAATATAATATACTGAAACAAGAGGCTGGTCATAGATTATAAAACAATGTAGAAGTGGTATACAAAAAAATGTACTAAAAAAAAATAAACACATGAAAAGCATGAGATACCACCAACGGGAGGAGATATGAGAAGAGATGGAATATATCTCTTTATATATTCCATCTCTTCTCATATCACCTCTCGTATCCCGTAGAGTATTAAGTAAATAAAACTATTTTAACTGTATTAAACGCGTATATTTTAGTATTTAGATATATATTTTCGGAAACCTGACGTGTCGAACACTTTACAGTAGTCCGTAGTTACAGGGTCTACTTGTGTATTTCCGAATTCTGAAATATACGCGATTAATTCGGTTAAAATAGTTTCATTTAATATGTGTAATAATCGCGAAAATCAAAGAACTCTTCATATATGAAGAGGTTAATGACTGTGGACGTGGCTAGAGAAGTATACAGGGTCCGTAGCGTTTGGCACTCCATTCTCTGTGACTATCCCGATAGAGATAAACGGAGAAGCTAAGCTAAGCTGAAAAACGCATGAAAAATTTGATGCAAGATCAATTTAATATTAACATACGTGTAATAGGACAATATTAACATACGTGTTGTCACTTAATATTAAAGTGTAAGTCACGTTAAGTAATATTTAGAAAAGTGTGTTATTTTCTTATTTTAATGTATTACGAACTATAAATGAATACATCTTAATCCAATCAAATGTGTATAACTTCTAATTAGCGTATTCATTTAAAAAAAATACAGAAACTTACCAACACATGACACATGATTGATAACATGAGTACTAGACTCTACAGAATTTATACATACTCGTATGTACATATAATAAGAATATTTCCATCACTCTCAAAATAAGTGATATATCACTAAAAATAAATCAATATCTTTTATAATACAATCCGATGCCACTTTCATTAAATACAGAATTGGGTATGTCAGTAGAGTAGGAAAAATAAGGCACTTGTGAATTCTGCCCGCGGACCGATTTTAAGGGCTCTTTCTACTCGTTATTATCTTATTTTTCGAATGCACAGCTCTTATACAATTCAGATTATTCCTGTTCTGTTTTTTCACAAAAAATCGATTTGATGTTTCTGATGTTTTTGTTTTCTATCGTTTGCTTGTAATATTTCAAAGTGCTTAGTAATTGGAATTGGAAATTTAAATAAATTAATTTAGTGCATAGCTTAATAATTAATATGTATGTAATATGTATTTATTATTTATATACAAATAGTATAACGTCTGTCGTGGCGCAGAGGTACAAGCGTGCGACTGTAAACGCGATAGGTTGTGGGTTCGATTCCCACTCCAGGAAAAGTTTAGTATTTACTGGGTTTGGTAACAAGGTAAAGCGCGGCGTTGAATTTGCCACTCAGTACGCAATTCAATTCGGCGGAAAATGGGGGACAGAATTGTTAAAAGAGCATTCTCTTGTCTTATCACTAGGTTTTATGGCTTGTTGCTGGAGCTGTGTATAAAGGTAACAATGTATACGTTACCTTTATAACTATGAAATTTATAATTATGGTACAATGGACAACATCTGATAATATTTGTATTATCTAGGATGGTTGATCGATAAGTTGATATCATGTGTGTCACTTATAGCTTCATGCTGTTTCCCACATATAGCAGGGTAGGCAGAGGGAACCTGGGACCTAGTGTTAAAATACTACCTCCGTTCCCCACTTTCCGCCGAATTGAGACTGCGTGCTGAGTGGTGGAACTAAACTGAAATTAATATCATACAAATGTTCTTCTCATATAATCAAAACCGTTTAGTTAGCTTTTATTTACCAAAATCGAATTAGATACAAAGTCTAACTCAATTTCGACAACTAAATAAAGAACAACGTCTAAGTCCTGCACTTACACTGTGACTTGCTAAGGCTCATTTACATTCCGTCGGTCACACTGTCGGCCGTTGGTTCCATCTCGGTTACGATACGATTTAGTTTACTGTGAAATTGAGACCTAAGTTTATTTATGATTGAATTGAGATTGGTTATCTAACGGAATTGATTATTTTGAGAAGTAAATATAGATATTATAAATTTAGAATGAATCGCCTTATATTAACGCCTGTTGTGGCGCAGAGGCACAAGCGTGCGACTGTAAACGCGACAGGTTGTGGGTTCGATTCCCACTCCAGAAAATGGGATTTTTCATTTCCTGGGTTTGGTAATAAGGCAAAGCTCGTCGTTGAGCTCTCCACTTAACACACAATGTCTCAAATTCAGCCAGAAATCAGTGAACGGAGTGTTTTGACACTAGGTTCTATCTGACAACCCAGCTATGCGGGTATAAAGCGTGAAGCTGCTAAAATACTACCTATTACTACTCTTATATATCTATATTTAAACTTTATATCAATAATAGCGTAGCCGTAGCGTTCGGCGCTTCGTTTTCTCTGACTACCCCGCTAGGCATAAAGCGTAAAGTTAGGTTAGGTAGGTATATTAATAATCGAAGGTAAAGAAATCTTGCCACCGCTACATCACATATATAAAGTACCAAATCATAAAAGTAATTTGGGCTTACAGAATGTGAGGCGAGCTTGTGAAAATTATTAAAATTATTCCATTGTGTCAGCCGAGACCCAATTTAGAATATATTGTAGTAGATATTTTTAGACTCTGAATTATGAGAAATTGGGGCCATCGTGTTGCAGCGGTACAGCGTTTGATTGTAGACGCCATTGCTTGTGGATTCGAGTCTTGTCTGAGACACTTTAGGATAGATATACTGTAAGATAGTCACTTTTTTGAAAGGACAAGGCAAACGTGCGTTCGGGTCATCTGATGAACGTCACCGGCCACTACCCTGTGTTACACCAGAGGAGCTACAGGAGTATTGCCTTAAAAGTCTAAGGTATATATAGGTAGACAGGCTTTTTGAAGGTACCCATGTCGTGTCGACCTGGATATTCTGTCGCAGGTAGGCCATTGCACAGTTATGTGGTTCGTGAAAGGAAGTTGCTACGATACCGCAAGGAAATGATGCCACGTATGCAGGCGATGAAGATGATATTTAAGTTTAGACTTAAGACGCAATGACTTGAATTCGGGCAATAAGTGACGAGCAGAGTGACTTGACACTAAGATCTCTCTTGCTATGCGTGAAGCTACTATTGTTTAGTAATACAATAAAAAAATCCAATCAAATATATAGTATACCTCATAATAAATTTGCCACATCAAATTAACTCCACAAAAGAACTCTTTAAAGCCCCACGTCAGTGAGCGTTTTAATCCCTTTTTTTGTATTAAATTTACAACTTGACGAATTACATTAAGTTTCGGTCCCAAAAGAGTCCCTTTTGAGTACCAAACGATGAATCTAATTTCTAAGGTTCACTCGATTGTTATTCTGCAGACGCCCTCAGCATTGGTTGTGGCAGCTAAAAACAGAATGCCGAATTTACTGAGTCACTTTCTTTGTTGGCTTTTATATGTTTCATTATCAAAGGTGTATTATTATTTTGTTTGTCCTTACGGAATTTGGGATATGGAGAGAATCTTGAGTCTATCATGAAGGCGGTAAGACACTTTCTGATTGTAAATGCATGGGCTATGGTTTCGATTTCCATTTAAAGATTATGGTACTCCATCTTAAGCCTAAGTTATTTTCATTTTGTCCGTTGTAGTTTGACATAGCGCGGCATTGAATTACGATGCTCAACACGCAATATCTGTATTCCGCTCGAAAAGCTGTGAACGCACAACAAGTTATCTTTGACAAACAGCTTGAAACTGCAAGAGTTAAAAAACTTATACTTATGTAAATAATACATATATTTCTGAATATATACATAAAATTAGATATAGCTCGTATGTTGGGAACTTTATTTGAAAATTTGTTGCCAATAAAAATACATACCTATATCTTTATACCAATTTTATGTACCTCCCATATTTAAGGCGGAGATAAGCAGGAACTCCGACATAATGACGCAATTATATTATATAATTCAAATTTCTATTCATATTGTGAAATATACTTCTGTACTTGGAGAAAATTTGACGATATACGGCAAGACCCATTTTTTTAAAAATTGGTCGGAACCGACAACATTGTATTTTTGTCTTGGCAGGATTACTCATTCATTAACGTTCCAGCAGATCATCAAGTGCAACACCTATTTGACTTAGCTTCGATCAGGTAATGTCCAGTGTAGTAAGCCAAGGTTCACAGGAAATGCTCTTGCGACACTGTGTTTATTATATGATCATCACATCCCAAGAACTCCAAGTCAAGGTTCTAAGCTATTTTAGTTTACCTTCACCAATACATGGTGCCGCTGTATAGGCTACTTAAGTAACATAATACAGTAAGGCAAACTGCGCCAGATCGTCACCCGGATTCGGGGTATTCCACCATTTAACACGCAACATCCTGATATCGGGTTGAAAGTGGAGAACGGAGTCTCTAGACACTTCAAACTCCTTTTGCCTATCCAGCTGTATATGTAAATGTCTAAAAATATAAAAAATATATGCAAGCAAAGCCATGACTGTCCACTAGTATACACCTGTAAATATAAAACGGTTATCATCACGTAAATCATTCATATAAAACGATAATTTGTTAAACGAACCTCTATCTGATCCGAAAACATTCATTAAACACGAACTGAGGATTTAATATTATAATTGTTACATTTAAAATTATAATACACTTTTACATAATAAAGTTTTATAATTTAAACGTGTAGCCGTAGACATAATGGAGCAGCGTTTGGCTGTAAATGCGATTGGTTGTTGGTTCGATTCCCACTCGGGGGAATGGTCATATTTAAATTGTTTTCTTTACACTGTCTCCCGCATATAGCAGAGTAGACAGAGGAAACCTAGTGTTAAGACACTCTGTTCCCCACTTTGGCATTGAGTGCTGAGTGGCGGAACTCAACGCCGCACTTTGCCTTTTTACCAGACCCAGGAAATGAAAATAACTTAATAAGGAAAATAATATATAATTCCACTCTTTTCCATCTGATACTAAAAGAGGCAAAAAAACAGGATCGCCACCGGCCATCAAACGATTTCCTTAATGCTAATTTATGTTCCTACCGACCTTTATTAGCCACATAATAAGATTTGTGCTGATCGAAGGATAACACGATTTTACCATTTAATTTTATTAGTAGCTTTGAAAATAATGCTATTTGATCACTTTTCATGTATTGAATGGTTAGCCAGATTAAAAAAAGGAACTCCTTTTTTTAAAGTGTTAATCACACACTTAGGAAGCGAAAAATATATTTAGAAAACATAAAAATTTGAACGCAGCGGGGCTTGAACCCGCGCCTCTTGGAAACCGTCCAAGCACTCTGAACGTTCAGCCATGCATTCTGTATCCAGCTACGTAGCAATTCTTTATTTTTGTTCTTAGCATATTTCTAGAGAAATTTTGAAGCTGAAGAAGAAGGGACTTGTTCAGCTTTACGCTGTATCCCGTATGGCAGGGTAGTCAGAGTGAATATAGTACTAAGACACTCGGTTCACCACTTTCCGCTCGAATTCAGGCATTGTGCATAAAGTGGCGGAACTCAATCCCGCGATTTGTCTCATCAGAGCGTAAAATAAAATTTGTATAAATATTGAATTCGACTGTATTTTTTTATTTGTGTTACCATACTTTTAGTGGGAGAACCAATTTTGGTAAGCTTCTGATGTGGCCTCATTTAGTTTGGATCTGAAGATTGACAGGTTTCATTACACTGTACTAAAGGAAATCATTAATTAACCATGAATATACTTGGAACCGTAACATTATGTGTTTAGTGGTGGAATTCAACGCTGTACAAGATATAATCAAGATACGACGAGAAAAAGCTCCTTAGCAATCTATGGATTCACCATGCGGGTGCCGGGTCCATCGCGTTGCAGAAAGAGGAGTTTGAAGAGTGCCTGGGACTTACGACCCAAGTGTAGGTTTAAGGCGCCCCTTCAAAATGTGTATTAACCTAATTAACTAAAAAGTAAAATTGTTACGAATAACTCCGAAACAACTCTTCCAATCTCAACTAAATTTAAACAAGACTACATCAGAAGCACTAGCTATCATATAAAAAAAGAAAAAAATCATTAATTAACCATAAATATAATTAAAACAAATGAATACTTAATATGCTAGTAATTTAGTTACGTCTCATTTAAAAAATAATCTGAAGAATGACTAGTATCATAAAAGCAATATATTCTTATTTAAACTAACATTTATGTAAATATTACATACGTATATATAAAACACGATATAGCTCATATATTGAGGTTTATATGAAAATTTGTTACCAATAAAAATATACATATATGTATGAACGCACATATCTGTATATCTATTTTATGTTCTTCCATATTTAGGACGAAGATAACCAGAAACTCCTAAATAATGTCGCATACGATATTTTTTCTAACTGAAGATAAAACGCAGCGTTGAGTTCCGAAAAGTAATATTAAAAAAAAACAAACAGCTTCATGCTATATCCCGCAAATAGCAGAATAGGCAGAAGGAACCGGAGGATCTAATGTTAAGACAATCCGTTCTCTTTCAACATTTACTTGAAAGAGAACGGATCGTCAACGTTCGAGTGGCGGGACTCAACGCTGCGCTTTGCCTTGTCACCAGAGCGAGGAAACGAAAATACTAAATATTATAAATACAAAGATTTAAATATAATCATATAGCCCGAATTGGAATCGAATCCGCCACCAATGGCATTTACATATAGTGCGAAGCGTTAAAGTAATATAGGTTAAAGCTTCCCGTTTTTGATGAAAACATGCGTTTGTATCGTAACCGTTGCGTGCAACGATTTGCCTCTTTTTGCGACGCGGTGACGTGCGCTCTGGATATGCCGAAAAAGAGAAAAATCCTGTGGCTTTTCAAATAAATATGTTTATAGCTTACAAATAGACTTTAACTATGAGATATCATTTTCAGCTATTTTATCAAAGAGAACCATAGTGTCGAGACACTCCATTCTCCAGTTTCTGCTTGGAATGGTGACATTATGTGTTTAATGGCGGAACTAAACGCTGTACATGATATAATCAAGATACAATGAGAAGAAACTCCTTAGCAATCCATAGATTCACCGTGCGGGTGCCCATCGCGTTGTAGAGAGAGAGGAGTTTGAAGAGTGCCTGGGACTTACGACCCAACGTGTAGGTTTAAGGCTCCCCTTTAAAATGCGCATTAACCTAACTATCTAAAAAGTAAAATTGTTACGAATAACTCCGAAACAACTCTTCCAATCTTAACTAAATTTAAACAAGACTACATCAGAAGCACTAGCTATCATATAAAACAAGAATCATCACGATCGATTCACCCAGTAAAAGTCAAATTGAGAAGCACTTATAAAAATTCCCAATTCAATAAAATAAGTAAAGAATCTCATTTGCTCAAAGTGCATTTCTCAGTCAATTCGACGTTTTCAAACTTATGACCAGCATTTATACTCATAAATATTTCCCTTCAAAGAATCAAATAACGAAAAAAAATAGAAAAAATAAAGAATAGAAGGAAAAAGCGCCCACTTTAATATTCAGGACACACAAATGACTTTTAATTCTTTTTAACGTTTATATTGAAAATAATTCTAGAGGGAATTGCTTTATTTTGTTGTGTTCAAGGAATGCCTTTGATGCAATGAAATTTATTTTGACATTAAAATCATAATTTGTGATTTTTTCATAAAGTTTTTTTAAGTAGACAAGGCTGTTATGTCACAGTGGGCCGTCTGACTGACATTGGTTGTGGGTTTGATTCTCATTCAGTGATTTTTTTAGCTTCACATTGTATCCTGAATATAGCGGGGTAGGCAGAGGGAACCTGAGAATCTAGTGTTAAGACACTCCGTTCTCTTTCAACAATACCGTTCCCCTTCCGTTCTTCTTCTTCTCTCTCTTCTTCGGGATAAAGCGTGAAGCTGCATTTTAATGTATATTTGTAATTTTACTCCACAAACAAAATTTTAGCTGCACAAATGTTGACATGAATATATGTATGAAATACAACAAGTTCATACAAATTCTACTTAGCGTCTGCTTTAATAAGCATTCTGGTTGCAATGTTTGTACGTGTTAATAAATTTTGAGGGTAGTTTTATTTTTATGCTTTTTGCCACATCATATACGGAGAAAAACTTAGTGGTACGTCATTTCAAACTGACTTTTTCAGGCAATTTAGAAATATAAAAAAAATAACTTTTTTATTTTGAGCGACTCATAAACAACGTATAGGCGAAGCAAATGGCCATAGGAAGCTGAAGTTCAGCGCGTGGGGTCGTTGTGCAGCGTAAGAGGACGGGATTTCACAAAAAGGAAATCGCAGGATATAGCTTTTTTTAGCTTCACGCTGTATTCCGCATATAGCAGGGTAGGCAGAGGGAACCAGAGAACCTAGTGTTAAGACACTATGTTTGTCCTTTTTCCGTTCCCCATTTTCCGTCGGATTTTGAGGCATTACGTGCTGAGGATATAGCTACTTACATCTAAAATAGATTGAAATATTAGTTTTTTTTTTAATTAATTATACTTAACTCTAGGCATAAATCTTTATTATTCTTTTAGTTCTAGGCATAAATAAATAATAAAAATAAATTTTATTCCAATAAAAAGATATACCTTTTGTTATGTATATCTTATATTATATTTTTGTAGTGAATTAAAAATCATATTTTGTTAAACCAGATGTAGTCTGAACTTGAATTCGAGTGAAACGCGGAGAACGGAACATCTAGTCCCTAGGATCACCACCAAAAAAATCATCACAAATAACCGGATAGCTTCCTGCCCTAATTATACAGCATGATCACAAAAAGCAAACGTATCACTCCTACTACTGGAGTACTATATACAAAGTGTGAACACAAACATGCGCTAATTTCTCAAGTTTTCAGTATACGTATATTATTAACTATTCATGAAGTTTCAGTTTAAAATTTCAGTCAGCTATCTCGTATGAGATGCGGTTGTGAGCTGGGTTTGTTTAACTGCTCTCATTAAAAGGGGACTACGATGTTCAACATGAATAATGTTGGAACTTTCCACTCATTGTATATTCTTTCTACAGTTTGCGTTGCTCTTGAGATTTTTTTCATAAATTTTTGTGATGTCTTGCTTTTTTATGATGATTTTAGCTTAAGTTTTAAAGTAAAATATAGCTTGTAAAACTAAATGTTAAGTTTATAGCAAATAAACAAAGAACTAAAAAAATAGTTCTCTGTTAAAATCCCAAAAATGATTATTTATTAATTTTATTCCAAAATTAGATCATTATTAAATCAGTTACAAAATATTGTTCAAATCATCCGAATACATAAAGTTAAAATTCATATGAGCATGATAGCAAGTTCATCTTCTCATAAAACAAAGAAAATCTAAAACAGAAAATAATTTAGACTACAAACTATATAGAATATATAACTATATAGAATAGTTATAAAAAAAGAAAACAAAACCAAACCCAAAAAACCACACCACAATATTACATTCAAAATCAAAACAATTGATATCAATATATAAATCATAAAACAGGGGACCGAAAATTGAACCTTGCGGGACCCTTATTGCGATACATAATTCTGGAAATCGCGTCTGTCAGCTCATTGTTATTCCGCATACGAACCCGCACCTTCAAAAGAAATGTGAATTTACTCGCCTCCCTTATTTTATTGTAAATATGTGAGCGCAATGTTGACGGACCCTTTAGAGGTCCGGGATTGAAAACGGTAGTGACACTAAACGTGGATGTGACATTTTAAGACCTTAGTTGTTTTGTGGCGAAACTTGGCAAGTACTTGGGATTTACGTTTTAGTAACATTTTACATTTATTATGGTGAATAGAATTTAAATGACAACTACGAAAAGCGATTTGATTAAGTGGATTTGTTTAACTCTTTTTATATTGTTTTAGGTTATCTTGATGCTGGGACGGTGGTTGACTGTAAATGCGATTAATTGTCTACTCAGGTTATCATTATATTAAAAAAGTAATTTCATTTTCCACTTTAATGTCTCGAATTTCAGTAAAAAGCGGAGAGCTGAGTGTCTTAAAATTAAGTTTTCTGCCAACACTGCTAAAGAAAACTCTTTTACTTTAGGTAAGGCAAAATAAGGTAAATTAGCTCAATATCATAGAACGAGTAAGGCAATGTATGCAGATTTTGCAGCAACAATATCTGGATATTTTTAAGACAAACTTGAAGTTAAAGTGAAATGAAAAAACAAATTACTGTAGAAAAAACCGCAAGCCACAAAGAATAATGCGACAGTCCAATTTGAGCGTTTCATCCGGAAGGCGGTGTTTTTTGCGGAACGCGCACATTCTTTGATAATACTTGTTGTTCGTTTCTGGCGTCAACTTCACTTGCATTATAATAGAAATTTGGATCCTATTATATTATTCCCTCTTTCACAATACTTTTCGTTGATATAACAAATTCTACTTCACGTATTTATAAGGTAGTTTTTAAATTTTGGGTCGAAACTAGTACTTGTACTACTAGTACTTGTAGTAGCTTCGCTTGTGGTCAATGTTAGTCCATACTACATACTGTAGTATATAGTGCGTATATGCGAGTTATTTGAGTTGAGTATATGAGTTGTTAGATATTCTTATTTTTTGACAAACAATCATTTTTACTATTTATTTTAAATAAAAGCTCTACTAAATAGCGAAATGCAAATAGCTAAGATTGAAGAATATGGAATCACTAATCTCTATGGAATTATGTACTTATTAATCACACTAGAGTGACTAGACGATTCAGCAATAAAACAAAAATAAAATCATGAATAAGGAAAGCGCGGCGTTGAGTTCCGCCACATAACACACAATACCTCAATTCGGCGGAAATTAGGGAACGTAGTGTCTTAACACTAGGTATCCTCTGCCTATCCTGCTATATGCGGGATACAGCGTGTAGCTATGTATGTATGAATAATTTTTGCAGCTTCACGCTTATCCCGCATAGCAAGTTAGTCAAAGAGAACCTAGTGCCAAGACTCTTCATTATCTACTTTCCACATGAATTTAAACCATTTATGTTGAATGATGGAACTCAACGCCATGCTTAATGCTAAGAGAGCGGGGAAATAAAAATAATTTTAATAATCATGCCCCCGAGTGGGATTTGAACCCATAATCAATCGCGTTTACAGTCAGACGCTATTCCACTACACATACCTCTTATATAAAAGATTTTTTTATATAAAAAAATATTATTATAAGATTTTAACAATAAATAAGACCGCTTTGATATAAAATGCACTATAAAATAAAATTACGAATATTTGAAAAACTACTCTTTTTTTTTTAACTTCACGCTGTATTCCGCATATAGCAGGGTAGGCAGAGGGAACCTGAGAACCTAGTGTTAAGACACTTCGTTCTCTTGCAACAATTCTGTTCCCCACTTTCCGCCGAATTGAGGCATAGCGTGCTGAGAGGCGGATCTCAACGCCGCACTTTGCCTTGTTACCAAACCCAGGAAATGAAAAAAATAAAATTTCCTGAAGTGGGAATCGAACCTACAACCTGTCGCGTTTACAGTCGCACGCTTGTGCCTCTGCGCCATGACAGGCGTGAAAACTATTCATCAAATCTTAAATAAGTTAAATAATAAGTTAAGTAAGTAACCAATAGAACCACATAACTACGCACTAGGTAACCCAAAAAAGGATCATCAAAATCGGTTTACCCAGTAAAAGTTATGCGGTTTCATAAAAAAAAGGCTGAGGACCTCCTAATTTTTTAAAACCTGTTAAAAATCTCCCAACATATCTGCATTCACATAAAAATAACAAAGTATACGAGTACAGCAATAAAATAACATTAAAACATGACAGATTACTGAAAAACATTGTCGTTTTGTGTAAACGTGAAAAGTCGCTGAAAATATGAATATTTCAAAATGTCCGTCCCACATTAATTATCTTCATAATCTGATACAACCACATAAATAATACACTGAAATATTTGAATATATAAAACATAAAAATTATGCTTTATAATATATTTTTATATGTACGTATATATTTAACGTCTGTCGTGGCGCAAAGGTACAAACGTGCGACTGTAAATGCGACAGGTTTTGGGCTCCATTCCCACTCCAGAAAATGGAATTTTTCATTTCCTGGGTTTGGTAACAAGGCAAAGCGCGGCGTTGAATTCTGGCGCTCAATTCGGCGGAAAGTGGGGAACGGAGTGTCTTAACACTAGGTTCCCTCTGCCTACCCTGCTATATGCGGGATACAGCGTGAAGCTATGTATGTATGTATGTATTTACGTATATATTATATTTATTTATGTTATAATATGATGTGAATATATTTTGTTAGGGACCTCATTCTTTTTTACTTAAGTATAAAGACTAGATTTTTTGTTTTCTTGGGAGTTTCGACAAATTCTTTGTACTACATGCCAAATTCCAGGGTTGGACCGATTTTCACGGAACTTTTACTGACAGGAAGCTGATGTAATAACGAGTAACTTAGGCTATTTTACATCATACGCGAGCAAAGCTGTGAGGAACATCTAGTATTATATAACTAAGAAAGTCCACCAACCTGCTAACCCCAAAATCTGTTATCTATCTGGCGAAGTTAGCGAGACATGCACACTCAGTGTCGTATGAACCTTAAAGTGAATCACGGAAGCCGGTAAAAGTTATCCCAGATAAAGTTAAATGGCCCTTGAATTGTGCCTTCCACCCCTCGCCTTATCTGCGAAGACTACCCCAAAATAAAAATACTGTTCTCATATATTCTTGCGGTTATAATAGTGTTTTTTTATAAACTTGCCTCAATTCGGCGGAAAGTGGGGAACGGAGTGTTTTAACACTAGGTTCCCTCTGCCTAACCTGCTATATGCGGGATACAGCGTTAAGCTTTGTATGTATGTTTATAAACTTGTTCCAGCTACACGCTTTATGCAGCATAGTGGAGTATGCAGAGAGAATTCAATGTCTAAACACTCGATTTTCCGCTTTCTACCTAAATTCTGCTTCTGGGTTCGATTCTCACTCCTAAGAATGAAAATATTAAATAATATTTAGTACTTTTATTTGCTCGCTCTGGTAACAAGGCAAAGCGCGGCGTTGAGTTCCGCCACTCAGCACGCAATGCCTTGATTCGGTGGAAAATGGGAAACGGAAATGTTAAACAGTACGGAATGTCTTAACACTAGGTTCTCGGATTCTATCTGCCTACCCTGTTATATGCGGAATACAGTGTGAAGTTAGAAAAAACATCATTTTACTGTTTTGTTTAATAAACTCGTCTCTATAAGTAAATTAAAATCTGCGCAGAAAATATTGAAACTAAGCGACCTAAATTTGCATTTCTCGTTTATTTGTATTTTTAATTCACATATGTTCTACGTTTTTGTTTAATAGATAGGGTGGCTTTAGGAAAATTACTGACGAATATATTTTAAGTATTTTTTTCTTACATACATAGCTTTACGCTGTATCCTGCATATAACAGGTTAGGCAGAGGGAACCTGAGAACCTTGTGTTAAGACACTCCGTTGCCCACTTTCCGCCGAATTGAGGCATTGCGTGCTGAGTGGCGGAACTCAACGCCGCTTTTTGCCTTGTTATCAAACCCAGGAAAATGAAAAATTCCACTTCCTGGAGTGTGTCTCGAACCCACAACCTGTCACGTTTACAGTCGCATGCTATGCGTGAAGCGTAAAGCTATGTATGTAGATACACGACTATATTAAAATTAATCCTCAGATAATAAAGTAAAGTAGAGTTACTATCATTTTAAATCTTTCAATTATATTTTTATTGTAACTTTAAAAGCTAATGAAAGTGGGTATTAACTTAATTGTTAATAGCAGTTATAAAGAATTTAATTTTGAGACATAAAAATATTATAAAATTGATGATGTTTAGTAATTGATGAATTATTAGATTGATGTTTTTTTTTTTTTTTTATACCACGACGGTGGCAACAAGGCACACGGCCCACCTGATGGTAAGTGGTTACCGTGGCCTATGGACGCTTGCAACACCAGGGGCATCACTTACGCGTTGCCGACCCTTCAAAAACCTATTTATTCCCCTTGTATTGTTTGTTTTTTCACAAAAGATAAAATCAAATATACTTGTGTCGACGTATATGTCGTGTGTGACGTGTATGTCACTTTTATATAAACATGATAGTGTGTGTAACATTTATTTTATTAATTTAATATACTTTTTATGCATTATTTAAAAAAATAGCATTATGCACTCCTTCTCTATATAAACTATAAGTGTGCCAAGTTTCGGCTTCTTCCGTCCGCGTAAATTTCGTAAAAAGGGATCTAAAGTTTTTGCTTTACGTATTTATATATAGATATGGTAATAGATTTTAACATAAAGTTAGGATATTCGGTATTCGGTAATGGGGTGGAACCCTTAAATAAAATTTCATAAAGATAACAAGACCTGTTGTGGCGCAGAGGCACAAGTATGCGACTATAAACGCGAGTGGTTGTGGGTTTGATTCCCATCTCTAGTAACAAGACAAAAGCGCGGCGTTGAGTGCCGCCACTCAGCACGCACCTCAATTTGGAGAAAACTAGGGAACGGAAATGTAAAAAAGAAACGGAGTGACCTAACACTAGGTTCTCTGGTTCCCTCTGTCTATCCTGCTATGTGCGGGATACAGCGTGAAGCTAAAAAAATAGAAAACCGATATAATTTAATGATCAAGTCTAGAACACGACACACTTATTTATTAACTTCAACGCAACGTCTAGGGAATGCAATTTTACGCACTTTGACTTATAAAAGTCATTAAATGAAACATTACCTCATTTTTACAACCAAAAGCTCTTTACGATGTTCTGTCCTTTATTGTTGGAGAATTTAATTAAGATATAAAAAAATATGAACTTTTTAAAACCACTTTAAATAATAACGCAAAACGACGATTTGATGGTGACATAAAATGTTGATGTACGATGTTTACGCTGTTCGGTAAGGTTTATGAGATCGATTTATGGGATCATCATGATAAAATATCACCTGGTTTTTGTTATGGATATTTGGGATGCGTTACCCACCGTTTAGTAGCGAAACCAGTTTTTTTAAACATATTATATAAATATAAAGATGTTAGTATTGTCAGTACCGGAATCTACCACCAGTGAAGAAGGCAGTTCCATTGAGAAGAGCCGGCGAGAAACTCAACTCTTTACAAATATAATTTTAGTAAGAATTGAACTGATGATGTATGTGTCAATAGTATTTTGCCAAACGTTTTTAATGTAAAACCAAATTGTACATCGAATCATTAGAAATATAAACTCAAGAAAAACTTCCACCTTCCTACACACTCCTTCCATAAACTCATTCCATCATACAAATACGTTTTAAGCGCCACACATACATATTCGAAGCAGAACTTGTTACAAACACGCTATCTAATCATTTATTAATAGATTTTGACTTGGCCGTTCAGTATCGTGAGCGCCCCCATCTTTGGAACAATGAGATAAGACCTCCCATACTTTCTTTGTTGCCAAGATTAACCGAACACTTAACTACTTGAATTCTACTAAAAGCGGACTTAAGGAGGCGATTCGGAGATGAAAAGAAAGATTTTGAGATAAAGATGTTTGAAAATTTGAAGGCAAGGTTAAACGAAAATTCTTAGGTGCAAAATTTTGTTTAGCTTCCCTTTTGTGTAGTCTGAGGGTAGAGCCTCGTTAACGATGCTGGTTACGGTGTATGCAGTTCTGCCTAATTAACATTGATATGAGATTTTGGTAAGTGTTTTTGAAAGGCTTTGGGTGGTGGATTATGGATTGAGTATTTTTGCTTCACGCTTTTTGCCATATAGCTGAGTAGTTAGATAAAATAGTGCTAAAACACTTTGTTTGTCAATATTCGTCTAAAATAGAGACATTGAGTGAGTGGCGGAAATTAACGCCATGCGTTTATAATAGAATAGAGCAAGAGAATAAAAATAATTTAATAATGACCATTCTTCAAATGGGCATCGAACAAAAAACCGTCGTATTTACAATCGGATACTGATATCAAGAAGAAGCCTACTAGGTTTAAAATTTTCACTACTTAACCTCACGCCTTATCCCAAGCGGGGTATTCAGAGAGAACGGGGCGCCGAACGCTACGGTCCTTGTATACCTCTTTCGCCAACACAGTCATTAACATCTTCATACCTGCCCTCCGAAAAGTCCTCAAGCTTTTATACATGTTTTATACATGCCTTTTATACATGTTTAAATATTTTTTTAATATAGATATCCTATCTGTAAATGGAAACGAAAATGAAATTTTGTGATTCATATTACAATACATTATTACATTCCAACAATTTCAATAACTATGAAATTGATATTAAAAATTCTTTCAATAACATTTTATTTTGGATGCTTTCTAACACGTTATATGTATATTATGTAATATGTTACATAGATTTTATATTTCTA